>JASJET010000106.1:5747500-6261301 GCA_034092305.1 Diaprepes abbreviatus
TACGTACACCGATTACTCCGGAACGGCGGCATCGATTTGAAAGAAATTTTTTACGTTATGTTCAGGAAGTTGCTGCGATGGTCCCATATTTTTTCGGACGAAATTGGTGCTGTAAAATCCAAGATGGCGCTGACAATATAGCGGCCAAAAAAATTAATTTTGTCCGATTTTCTCCAAAATTAGTGTGGGGGAATTTTTGGATTCGTACACAACGAATCTGAAATTATTTTTAAAAAAATTCAATATTGCGGATACAATATGGCGAACAAGAAAATTTAATTTTGTCCAATTTTCTCCAAAATTGGTACGGATGGGTTTTCGAGGTCGCACATGACGAATCTAAAATTACTTTTAAAAAATTCAATTTGGTGGATCTAATATGGCGGACGAAAAAATCGATTTTGTTCGATTTTCTCCAAAATTGGTATAGGGAAGTTTTCGGGATCGCACATAACGAATCTGAAGTTATTTTTAAAAAATTCAATATGGCGTATCCAATATGGTGAATAAAAAATTAATGTTGTCCGATTTTTTTCAAAATTGATATGGGAAAGTTTTTGGAATCGTACGTTACCATTATTTAAAAAAAAATAAATATGGCAGATAAAAAGATGGCGAATTAAAGAGTCTACATCTCTCGATTTTGTCTAAAATCAGTACTGGGAGATTTTTGTTACTGTTAATTACGAATTTAAAATATTTTTTGAAAAACTCAATCCGGCTGATTCAATATGACGTCCTAAAAATTTTACATTTTTCGATTTTCTCCAAATATAAGGGATTCTTGAGGGTGCAAATTATGAATTTAATAGTATTTTTCAGGATTCAATATGACGGACTAAAAATTTCACATTTTTCGACTTTGTTCAAATGTGGGACTGAATCTTTTTTAAAGATGTAAGTAGCGAATATAAAATTATTTTAAGAAAATCTAATATGTCAGATGCAATATAACGGTCTAGAAATTTTAAATTTCTGTATTTCATCCAAAATTGATACTAGGATGCTTTGAAGGGTTTAGATTTAGTATATATTAAGACGTTATTTTTTTTTTTAATTCAATATGGTGGACCTAATATGGTGAGCTAAAAAATTTACCTTACCCGCATTTTTTCAGATTTGTTATTAGGGTGTTTTCGGAGTCGTGTATTAAGAATATGAAGTTAATTTTTTACAATAATTAGGTTGATAAGGTACAAAATGAGTGAAGTCGGCGTCAAATTATTTCTAAATGAAACAAATAACTACTAATATATACAAATTATGGTAAGAAAGCAATTACAAATAAAGTATTTTTAATCTGTTTATGCGAATCACATTTTCTCAGGTATTAGTTTGGCGCCGACTTCACTTTTTAGCGATTCAATTTTTTTATAAAAAATTTTATTTTTTTTATTTTGCAGGTTTTTTTATTGCCTACAACAAGATATTTTTTACCAAAATTTTTGCAGCAAAATTGAAATGTATTTTTTAAAATGTAATCAATTAATTGGTAATAACAATTTTATGATCGTTCTGGCGGACTTCTACACAAAAAACTCTTGTTCAGGAGCTTAAAATACATAAAAAAACTTGAGTAGGTCCATATAAATTTGAGAAACGACTGGAACCCCCTTGACCTCTACACTACAAAGAAAAATATAAATCAGTTATCAAAGTTAAGTATCGCGTCAGTTTTATAACATTCGAGTTATTTATTTGTTTTTTAAAAAACATATAAACTGATTTATGGTGACATAATATTAAGATGGTCATACCCAGCTTAATATTTTAAAATAAATCTCAAAGGAATCCTATATTCTCCTGCATGATCAACTTTGTAAACAACTAAGATTAAGCACTTGGATTAAGCGCTGAGGACATTTGCAACATGTGACCGCCAAACTGAGAAAATATTCACATAAAATCGCTACAGTGCAATATATTTATTTGTCTATGTGTACAAAAGTTCTGTGTTCTGATAACACAGGTTTGCAATTTCTATGTATTTAGGTGTTCTGAAAACTAAAGAAATACTCAAAAAATTCCAGAACGTCAGGTTATTTTGCAAAACGCAAAATTTTATTATAAAAGAGGTTTTTTGGGCTAACTTGAAGTCATAAATAAATAGGAACAATTTCATTTTGATTACTGTTTTTAAATGTATACAGATCATAACTATCATTACTTTCTAAATAAAGAACGCTCTGTGTGAGCTAAATTAACAAACATAAACATTTAGTAATCTGAACGTGCGCGCTCCGATAGTGTAGGTACAATTACGTGTTAACTCGTCATTGTTTTATAGATCTCGGTTCAATATAGTGCAATGTCGTCTGTGCGGAAGTGTGTGAATTTGTCTGACAGTTTCTGTTATATTTGTGGCGAATATATGATATTAAAGCAACAACTTAATATTACGGACTTTGTAAAAAAAAGTATACTTTGCGTATTTTGGCTTAAAACTTGGAGATCAGGATAAAGTTTGGGCACCTCATAAATTCTGCAAACGATGTGTTGAACATCTTCGAAATTGATTTAAGGGCAAGAAAAAAGCTTTCAGATATACGATTCCTATGATATGGCGCAAGCAAAAGAACCATAGTGATGATTGTTACTTTTGTTCGTGTAATGTGAAAGGGTACAATTCAAAACGGAAGCAGTCAATTTCATACCCCCATCTGCAATCAGCTATCCGTCTCATCCCTCGTGGGACCGAAATACCAGTGCCCAAGGCCCCTGCTACTTTGGAAGAGATTCCAAGTTCTGACAAAGATGTGCTGTACCTGAATCCGATGACATGTCAAGTTATGAATTTGAAGATAACAGCAGTGCGAAATTGTTTTCCCAGAGCGAGCTAAATGATTTGGTAAGAGGCTTGAATCTTCCCAAAAACGCTGCTGAGTTGCTTGGATCAAGGCTCAAAAGCAGAAACTTACTTTTGGCGGGAGTGTCTTCCTCCTAGTTTAGATATCGTGAGAAGTAGTTCACTTCCTACTTTGCCCAAGAGGACGAGTTGGTTTATTGTACCAATATTGAAGGTTTGATGGATACGTTAAAGATCTCATACGACCCAGCACAGTGGCGTATTTTCATAGATTCTTCAAAAAGAAGCCTTAAAGCAGTTCTGCTTCACAATGGCGATTTTTGTGCTTCCATTCCTGTCGGTCATTCCGTACACCTCAAGGAAACCTACAAGAACCTGGAATTGGTTCTTTGCAAATTAAAATATAAAGACCACGGTTGGCAATACAAAATCTTGGGCGTGTTGCTCGTACAACAATCTGGATTTACCAAATTCCCTTGCTTTTTGTGTCTATGGGATAGTAGAGACCGAGCAAATCACTGGACCAAAAAGTGCTGACCTCCGAAGGAGCTTAACGTTGGCGAAAAGAACGTCCTGCATATAACTTTGGTGCCTCCTCATAAAGTTCTTCTACAACCGCTTCACATAAAGCTGTGATTGATGAAGCAATTTGTAAAGTCACTTCCGAGAGATGGAAATTGCTTCAAATACTTAATATCAAAGTTTCCAAGCCTCTCGGAGGCAAAGTTGAAGGAAGCTGTTGTCGTTGGACCAGATATTGGACGGCTTATCGCTGATCCACAGTTCATCACAACCATGACAGATTCTCAAAGAGAAGGGTGGATTGCCTTTAAAGAGGTCATAGAGAAATTTTAGGCAATAACAAAGACCCTAACTACAAACAAATCGTCAAAAGAATGTTAAAAGCATTTCAAGCTTTAGGTTGCCTAATGAGTTTAAAAGTACATTTTCTTCATTCCCACCTCAACTACTTTCCAGAAAATTTAGGAGATGTGAGTGAAGAGCAAGGTGAACGATTTCACTAAGATATTAAGGTGATGGAAAAAAGATACCAGGGAAAATGGAGCGTCTCAATGTTGGCAGACTACTATTGTACGCTTCAGAGAAACCTTCCAGATGCTTCCTACAAGCGAAAATGTACCAAAAGGAGTCTCACTGGGAAAAAGAAATGTGTTTAGTGCTTACTAATGAATGTATTTTAGATAAAAAAATAAGTTTTGCTAAGCAATTATAAATTTTAAAAAATTTTTTTAGTCTTTTATCTTTTATTTTAAGATGATAACTTGTTTAACATAGATACCTACATTGTCAGAAAACGTGACGTTCTATGACAAAATGAAAGTCATTTTCGAATTCAGCACACCCAAAAACATAAGAATTACGCAAAAAAACCAAAACAGCTCTCATTTTTTTTGGCAGACTTGTGTAATATACGAATTATGAAGAAAGAACGTGTTTTTTATTATCCAGAGTCTCTGGAGAGCTAATCTAATAGAGACCCTTTCGCTTGCTGTAAAAGCAACTTTTAAAGTCATTTACAATATAGCAAAATATAAACAAAATAAAAGCTCCTTTAAAATGATACATAGTTTGTTAAATTTGGTTAAAGTGAACCAAAGTTACAGTATTTTTAAGTTGAAAACATTTCATCGACTTCTAAAAGAAGGAGGTTCTCAATTCGTCGACTATGTATTTTTTTTATGTATGTACACCGCTTATTCCGGAACGGCGGCACCGATTTGAATGAAATTTTTTACATTATGTTCGGGAAGTTGCTGCGGTGGTCCCATATTTTTTTGGATGAAATTGGTGAAGTAAAATTCAAGATGGCGCTGACAATATGGCGGCCAAAAAAATTTAATTTTGTCCGACTTTCTCTAAAATTGTTGTGAGGGAGTTTTCGGGGTGGTACATAACGACTCCAAAATACTTTTTAAAAATTCAAAATGGCGGAGCCAATATGACGGCCAAAAAAAAATTTTGGACATTTTTCTCCAAAATTAGTATGGGGGATTTTTCGGGTTCGGACATAACGAATCTGACACCATTTTTAAAAAATTCAATATGAAATATCCAATAAAAAATAAATTTTGTCTGATTTTTTTCAAAATTGATATGGGGGAGTTTTTGGGATCGCACATTACGAATCTGAAATTATTTAAAAAAAAAAGTAAATATGGCGGATCCAAGATGACGAATTAAAGATTCTACATCCCTCGATTTTGTCTAAAATTAGTATTACGAATTTACAATATTTTTAAAAAAAGTAAATCTGGCCGACTCAATATGGCGTCCTGAAAATTTTACATTTTTCGATTTTCTCCAAATCGGATATAGGGGGTTGTTCAGGGTGTAAATTATGAATTTAAAAGAATTTTTTCGGGATTCAATATACCGAACCCAATATAGCGGACTAAAACTTTTCTATTTTTCGATTTTGTTCAAAGGTGAGACTGAATCGTTTCTGAGGATGTAAATAACGAATATAAAATTATTTTAATAAAATCTGATACGTCAGATGTAATATGACGGTTCAGAAATTTTAAATTTCCGACTTTCATCCAAAATTGGTAGTAGGGGGCTTCGATGAGTTTAGATTTAGATTAGATTAAGACTTTCAAAATATTTGAAATTCAATACGGCGGATCCAATACGGTGGGTTGAAAATTTCACCTTATTCGTATTTTTTGGGACTTGGCATTAGGAGGTTTTCGGGGTCGTATATTACGAATATGAAGTTAAGTTTTTACAACTATCAGGTTGATATGATACAATATGAAGGACTGAAAATTTGACATTTTTCGATTTTGTCTAAAATTGATATTGCGGGATTCTTGGGGCATATACAAACTTAATATGCAGCATAAAATATATCGGGCTAAGAAATTTACGTGTCAAGTCCTTTAAATATCGATATTGGAAGGTTTTGGGGCTTACATATATTACCAATCTAAAATTAACTTAAAATTTAAGATAGCGCATTTACTATGACAGACTAAATATTTGTTTGATACAATTTCACTGGAAAACTTTAAGAATCAAAGAATTTTTAGTGGTTCATTTTAGAGTGATTTACAACTTTGGATAAAATGGGTACTCTTTTGCTACCTTAGAGTCATTGCGAGGTACACTAATTTCGATGAGTACTTAGTTCAGATAATTTATATATATCATAATGAATTCAAAACTAAAAATCGAATAATAAAATTTTTATAAAAAAAAATTGAACCGACTTTTAAAAATGCGCTAAAACGTGAAAAATAACTATGAATTTTTATACGAAATTGAAATTTTTGAGGTCGGCGCCAAATTATTTCTAAATGAAATAACTACTGATATATACAAATTATGGTAAGAAAGCAATTACAAATAAAGTACTTTTTATCTGTTTATGCGAATCACATTTTGGCAGGTATTAGTTTGGAGCCGACTTTAAAACTTTCAATTTCAGATAAAAATTTATAGTTATTTTTCACTTTTTAGCGCACTTTTAGAAGTCGCTGTTAATAGGACATACATTAACATTGATTTTTTTCTTTCCGAATCCAATATATTATATTTTATTCATATTATTTTTCATTTTAGTTGGATTTACTAATACTGCTGGAGGAATCCCCAAAGTTTTCAATGCTGACCATCCATTTTTGCTTTACATTAGAGTCGCTGAGTTTTTGCTGGACGTGTTGTCGAACTGTAAAGATGTATTTTTTTTTGAATAACTGTGACAATCAATTTTTTATAATATAAAGAAAATAAATAAAAAAATTGCATGTGTATCATCGTATTCTTTACCAATTTATTACACACCTGTGAGGTCTTACCGTTTAATAATATCAGGATATCAGTGAAAGCCAAAATGCTTTCCATTAACCTGAAAACAAATTTAAGGAAAAATTTAGAAACAAAATTTAGGGTAACCTGCTCCAGTGTAACAAAGAAGGATTAAATAAATGAATCACTGGGATAAGTTTTCAAAAATGTAGGTAAATGTTTTTTATCAAATTTTTTATTTAGTAATTTCTTTCGTAAAATACGAGTCTCCATGGTAGCTTTTTAAATATCCTCCATCTAGTTTTTCAACGGTAATTTAAACACCTGAAAAAATTTGATATAATAGTTCTTACTAATAGTTTAAGCGTGGACATACAGTTTGACTAATGTGCGAGATATAGGGATACAAACTTGTATACTTTTTATAATCAACACTATTTAAATAAGAATAGCATTTTTCCAAGTAAATAGCCTTTATGGTAAGAATATTATATTTAACTTTACTACACTAGTTTTTATAAGAAAAGAGGCGCAAAACCTCACAGGGAGATGAAAGATAAAGTTAATTTAATTGAATAAAGGAAAGGTAAAGAAAATCACTAAAGTATAGTTGAAGGCTAGTAGCAGCAATGGCGAGTAAAAATGCCGAGAGTAGGGGTGGGACATTAAGGGCACCACTGTATCGTAACCAGATTGAATGCAGAAACTTTCTACGATGTTGTTTGGAACTAGCTTTCAACTTTACTCTTTAAAATTATATGAGTATATGTGTGATATTAGGTGGGATTTTTTGTATCAGATTAATGATGCTAATGAGGTTTGTAATTTGTTTTATACTCAAATACACACTGGCTTAAATAAATCCGTACCTAAAACTAAAAAACGCAGAAGAAATTATCCATCTTGGTTTACATCTAAAATAATAAATATTATTAAGAAAAAAATTGAATCTTGGAAAAATACAAACATTCACAAAAAAATTAAGATCTGTTAAAATTTCAAGAGCAGAGAAGACAGATTAAGTATGACATTAATGATACATATAAAAAATATTGTGAAAGTGTGAAAAACTGCATTGCTTTTAACCCATCAAACTTCTGGCAATTTATAAATAGTAAAAGAAATAATAAAGATTTACCTGAAAATATGATTTGTGGGGAAAATACTTATAGAAACCATGCAGATATTGCAAATGCATTTGCTGACTTTTTTATATCTTCATATATTTCATCGAACAATGCTTTTAATAAAGATATTCAAAGTTCTGTCACTCAAACTATTCAAATTTGTAAGGTTAGTGAAAATGAAGTACTATCTTGCTTAAAAGAAATGAAACCAAAGGGAACAGTAGGTCCGGATAAAATTCCATCCTTTTTCCTGCGTGATTGTGCATGCGTATTAGCAAATCTCTGCCTAAATAATTCACAATTTCTTGAAAAATGGAAAATTTCCAGAGTTTCTCTTTTTTAAAAAAAGAGACAAACAAAATATAGAAAACTACAGACCAGTCTGTATAATAAATAATTTTTTCAAATGTTTTAAAATATTTCTGCATAAACACCTGTTTTTCAAGCTGAAACACAAATTTAGTGGTTCCCAACTTGGTTTTATAAAAGGTAGGTCCACAGCGTCCAATATTTTTTGTTTTACTCAGTTTGTGGTTGATGTCTTGGACAGGGGAGGTCAAGTAGACACAATATACACAGAGTTTTCAAAGGCGTTTGATAGGCTTGATCACGGCATTTTGATTGATAAACTGAATTGTTTTGGACTATCGCAAAAATTAATTATATTTTTTAAATCATATCTCTGTGAAAGGCAGCAAATAGTAGAATGCAAATCCACTATTTTAAATTTCAAATTAATTTTAGATTGGCAATATAGGCCCCAAAACTTTCCAATATCGATATTTAAAGATCTTGAGACGTGTTTGAGCAAGTTTGCTACGAAAAAATATGTGTAATTATCGGTAACCTCGCCTTTTTTAGGATTAAGAAAATAAGATCGGAAATAAAGAGAGTCTCTGAAAACGGTCAGAACAGACAAATCGCATAACGGTATGCAAATTTAAGAGTTAAAAATTTTCGGGTTTTTGCGGACGAGTTTGATCGGAAAGGTGTATACGGTGGGATTCCGGACGAAAGGTATTTCCCTTTTCCTGTTTCCTTAATCTCTTTCCTGATTGTGAGTACCCTCAAAATACCTGGTAGAAGTAAAAAAAATTAACCAGCAGATATCGAAGTTTTCCGGTAAGTAATTTAATTTAGGATAAGCAGATTTTTACAGGGTATTTTTTAATACTCTTCAAAATAAATTATCCATGTTTTGGTCCTGTTCGAGTCGAATATCGGTTAAATTTTGATGATATCTTAGAATTTTTTATTGTTTACGGTGAACGATAAAGAATAAAAACTTGGGTTTTTTTGGGGTACTGATTTCAGCAAACGGGTTGCTGTTGAACGGTGTTGCCAGTTGTCAAAGATAATACGCAGTTTGGCTAATTTGATCGGTGACAACTAATAATTAATTTGATTGTTTCGCGGATAATTATTTAAAAATAAAAATAATAGTATCGGGTCTATTATTAATTTAGAAATTTATTATTTCATTGTAGAGCAATTTATGATAAAATTTGTGGTTTTTCAATTTATTACGGTAATAATTTTAAATCAGGTTGCCTTTAAATACAGAGTGTTGAATTATTTGGGGCCGTTCATTTTCAACATTATTTGTTTTTGCATTTTGGATAAAATTAATTACTGTTTTGGCTAGGATTGAAAGGATTTCATTTCTTCAGTTTTAAACATTTGATAATTATAAATTAAAATGAGTACCACAGCGGAACGCAAATTTAAAAGACTAAATGCCAAGAAGGAGTCTTTATTTTTGATTATACAAAATTTGTATGATTTGACAAAAAATATTTCCCAGCAGTCGCAAAGAGAGAAATTTGAACTATTGTATTCATCATTAGAGTCAACAAGAGATTCTTTAATTATTGTCATTGATGAAATTAATGAAATTGGTTTTGATATTAAAGACGATTTTATTCCAGATTATCAGATTCTCTCTACTATTAATGAAATGTGTTGTCATATTCAAGTAGCAGCGGCTAAAATAAAGGCTACTCGGGCTAATCCTTCAGATAGTACGCCAGTGGATCCAAATCGAGTGTTGCCTTCTTTACCAAAAATTGAGTTGCCAGAATTTTCAGGTGAAATCCGGCAATGGGAAACATTTTATGCCATTTATAAAAGTTTAATTCATGATAATCCTACTTTAAATAAAACGGAAAAGGTTCATTATTTGATAGGGCGTTTACGCGGGTCAGCCTTAAGTATGTGCTCGGGAATAGCACCAACGGGCGATAATTATGACATAATTTGGCAGTCACTTTTGGATAGATATCAGGATAAACGATACTTAGCCAATAATTATTTGGATCAAATTATGAATTTTAAAAGTCTAAATGTGGAATCGGCAAAAAATTTAAATTTATTTTTGGAGAGGTTTGATGTAGCGGTTAGTGCACTTAAAAAATTAAATTTACCGGATTTATCTGATTTTATTTTATTTTATCTGGCTCGAAATAAGTTAGATATTGAGACGGTTAAAACTTTTGATAGTTTTAAACGCAGTTCGAGTATTCCTACCTATACTGATCTTGTTACTTTTATAAAGGAGCAACCAAAATTGTTAACTTTAAATAAATCCACTAGTTCTCTAGCCTCGTCTCCTCGTAATACAAAATTTTTTTCGGGTCAGGTTAGAGGTGACGGTAAAATAAAACCCACACTTTGCGTATTTTGTAAAAAAGGTGGGCATTATTTGGGACGTTGTGAAAAGTTTAAGGCACTTGCACCATCAAAAAGGTATGAAACGGTTAAAAATAATAATTGGTGTTATAATTGTTTATCTCCCAAGCATGGGGTTCGGTCCTGTCCTACGGGTAGGAGATGTTTAGAATGTTCTAAAAAACACCACGTTTTGCTCCACATGGGGAAACCGGTTAGAGAAAAAATATGTGAGCATGAGGAAGCGGTATCCTTAGAATCACCAACGGATGGCCAGCAGTCACTTTGCTCTACGATTTCGAAAAATTGCCATTTAAATTGTAGTAGTACGGTTTTATTATCCACAGCGGTGGTTTATGTTCTAAATAGTCCAGTTTTAAATGCAACGGCAAGGTTTATTTTAGACACCGGTAGTCAAGTAAATCTATTAACAGTGAAATGTTGCAAGAAATTGGGACTAAATATTTCGAAAACTTATTCTTCAGTTCATGGTCTGGGTGAAAGTTTACAAAAGGTGAAAGGTAAGACGGAGTTAGTGATCGGTTCTCGGTGTAACAAAGAAAATATATACAATATTAGTGCTTTTTTAGTGGAAAAGATTACGGATAAGTTGCCTAAATTACCTGTCGATTCAAAATTTCTTCCTGAATGGAAAAATATTGATTTAGCGGATATGCGATATTCAGAACCAGGGGAAATAGACGGCATTGTGAGCGCAGAATTATTTCCTTATATTTTTGGAAAATCTCGGATAACTCAGGATGATTGTTCACCTGTTGCGATGGAAACTGCTTTTGGTTACGTAATAATGGGACAAGTGTCTAACGTTGTTCAAACCGCGCAATTAACTTTTTTAACTCAACAAGATGACTCATGTGTTGAAGAGCTTTTGAATAAATTTTGGGAGCTGGAGCAGGTTCCACAGCGATCGATATTTAATCCGGAAGAGTTGAAATGCGAGGACATATTTCTTAAAACATATAGCCGTGACAAAGTCACAGGAAAATTTTGCGTGGCGCTACCTTTTAAACATAATCCAAAGAATTTAGGAGATTCTAAAAGAAATGCTCAATTTCGGTTGTTATCATTGGAAAAACGGTTAAATAAGTTTCCGAATTTGAGATTAGAGTATAACAAGGCTATGAGCGATTTTATTGATCAGGGTCATATGCAAATTCTAAGGAATGATTCGGCAGATGATTTAAGCTATTACATTCCTCATCACGCAGTAGTTAAGTTGGAAAGCTCTAGTACTCCCCTTCGAGTGGTGTTAGACGCAAGTGCGCACTCGGACTCTGACGTGTCATTGAATGACATTTTGTATAATGGTCCTAAATTACAAGCGGATATTTTTACACTTCTTTTAAACTTTCGGTTATTTAAAATTGCAATGACGGCAGATATTCGGCAAATGTATCGGCAAATAAATATAGTAAAGGAACACTGGCCTTTTCAACGATTATTATGGCGTTTTGATCCAAAGGATCAACTTGAAACCTATGAAGTTACGGTAGTTGCATTCGGGGTAAAATCATCTCCCTACTTAGCGTTGCGGGTTATTCAACAGTTAATAGAGGATGAAAAGGAAAAATATCCCTTGGCTGCCAGCTTTATAAGCAGGGATTTGTATATGGATGACTTAGTGTCTAGTATACCATCGGAAGATCAAGCACATCAACTTTATCAAGAATCAGTCCAACTTTTCACAGCGGGAGCGTTTGAATTAACGAAATTCTCAACGAACTCTCGAAAATTATTAAATAAGATTCCAGTTAATAAGCGACTTTCAAAAGATGTGACCTTTAAATCGGATACTAAAATTTTAGGCATGCGTTGGAACCCAGAATTGGATATTCTTAGTTTTAAACTTGATGTTCCCCACGAGAAATGTACAAAACGAACTCTTCTATCATCGGTCGCACGGTGTTATGATCCTATTGGTTTAATATCTCCTTTCATTTTCTTTTTGAAATTACTTGTAAAACAATTATGGAAATTAAAAATTGACTGGGATGCAGAGCCTCCAGAAAATGTACGGAATATCTGGAAAAATGTTCGGTTAGAGTGGAACGAAATTTATAAATTAGAATTTCCACGTCATTTAGGTGTTACAGAGGACACACCAGTTACAATTTTGGCTTTTGCAGATGCTAGTCAGGACGGTTACGGAGCGGTAGTTTATTCAAAGGTCTTAAATGAAGAAGGTGCAGCGATAATTAGATTGGTTTGTGCAAAATCCAAGGTTTCTCCGTTTAAGTTGGTAACCATTCCACGATTAGAATTGTGCGCGGCTCTTCTTTTATCCAATTTGGTTAGGCATATCATACATACATACGCAAATAGGATAGTTATTGCAAAAATATTTGCCTTTTCAGATTAATCGACGGTACTGAATTGGTTAAATTCACCGTTTGTAAAAGATGTATTTGTAGCAAATCGAGTCAGTCAAATTAAAGAAAATATTCCGGACGCACAATGGCGACATATTGAGGGAATCGGGAATCCTGCAGATTATTTGTCTAGAGGACTTACTCCACGGCAGTTAATTAATCATCCATTATGGGTATCGGGCCCTGAGCGGATGCAATTTTCAGAGATGGATTGGCCTGTTAAACAAATAGGCTTTTCAAGTATGCAAGTCTCGGATGTTTTTAAGGATGTTTTCATTATGACTAACGAGGAGAAAAATCATCCTCTTTTGGAGTTAGCTGAAAAATGTTCTTCTTGGTTAAAAATTTTGCGCATTACCGTCTGGATTCTTAGATTTTTGAAGCTACTTCCAGTAAAAGGTTTTATCGCGGTCACAGATTTGCACCGGGCTGAGACAACATTAATAAAATTAGTTCAAGCAAAGTATTTTGACAGTGATATAAGGTTGTTAATGGTAGGTAAAAGGTGCTCTACTAAACTTTGGAAACTAAAACCCTTCTTACACAACGGATTGTTAAGAGTAGGCGGTCGGCTCACAAATTCTTCTCTTTCTTTCTTTCAAAAACATCTCATGATTTTGCCTGCTAAAGACCCTCTAGTATCAATATTAGTAGATTTTAATCATTTAATTAATTTACATACCGGGCCATATTTATTGGAGGCTATTCTTCGGCAAAAGTATTGGATTTTGGGTGGTAGAAATTTGATCCGAAGTAGAGTTCATAAATGTAATAAATGTTTTCGAATGAAACCTCTAAACCTGACGCCACGGATGGCAGACTTACCTACTCAGAGGGTATCCCAAACTAAGCCATTTTTACACACGGGAGTAGATTATTTTGGGCCTATAAGCCTTACTCTAGGTAAAAGGAGGGGATCACAAGTTTATAAGGCATACGGTTGTCTATTTGTTTGTATGAGTGTCAAGGCTGTTCATTTAGAATTAGTAGGTTCTCTATCTACAGCACACTTTTTGCAAGCATTTAAAAGGTTTTTATCTCGACGCGGTCCGTGTCAAGTAATGTATTCGGATCACGGTACTAATTTGGTAGGAGCAAAAAAGGTATTACGAGAAATCAATAACTTAGTGAATTCGGTGGAATATAAAGATATGATTTTATCGGAACTGGCAAGGGATGGTATTGAATGGAGATTTAATACTCCTTACGGACCCCATCAAGGAGGGTTGTGGGAGAGTAATGTCAAGGCAGTAAAAAATCATCTTTATCGAGTCATCGGAGACCAACTATTAACTTATGAGGAAATGGCAACACTGTTTACGCAAATTGAAGCGTTACTCAATTCACGTCCACTTTGTCGATTATTATTAGTAATTTAATTTAGGATAAGCAGATTTTTACAGGGTATTTTTTAATACTCTTCAAAATAAATTATCCAAGACGTAAATTTCTTAGCTCTATATATTTTATATTGCTTATTGAATTTGTATACGCCCTAAGAACCCCGCAATATCAATTTTCGATAAAACCGGAAAATGTGAAATTTTTGGTCCCTCATATTGTATCTTATCAACCTGACTTCATATTCGTAACACATCCTCCTAACCCCCAAATACCAAATCTGAAAAAATGCGAATAAGGTAAAATTTTCAACTCACCATATTGGATCCGCCATATTGAATTTCAAAAAAATAATTTTAACGTCTTAATCTAATCTGAATATAAACCCTTCAAAGCCCGCTAGTACCAATTTTAGATGAAATCCAGAAATTTAAAATTTCTAAACGGTCATATTGCATACGATATATTAGATAGAAAAAATAATTTTATATTCGCTCAAAAATCGAAATGTAAAATTTTTGTCAGCTATATTGCATTCGCCATATTGAATCCTAAAAAGATACTATTAACTTCAAAATTTACTCAAAATTTACACCCTCAAGAACCCTCTATATCAGTTTGGACAACATAGTGAGTCCACCAGAATTGAGTTTTCCAAAAATTTTAATTTCGTAATTAACACTAACAAAAATCTCCCAATACTGACTTCAGACAAAATCAAGAGATGTAAAATCTTTAATCTGCCATCTTAGATCCGCCATAATTAATTTTTTTAAAATAATATCAGTTCCGTAATGTGCTATCCCAAAAACTCCCCCATAGCAATTTTGAAAAACTCAGACAAAATTAATATTTTATTCACCATATTGGAGACGCCATATTGAATTTTTCAAAAATAATTTCAGATTCGATATGTGATACCCCGAAAACTCCTCCATACCAATTTTGGAGAAAATCAAACAAAATTGATTTTTTCGTCCAGCATATTGAATACGCCATATTGAATTTTTAAAAATACTTTGAATTTGTTATGTGCGTCTTCGAAAACTCCCCCATACCAATTTTGGAGAAAATTGGACAAAATTAAATTTTTTTGTCCGGCATATTGGATCTGCCATATTGAATTTTTTAAAAATAATTTCAGATTCGTTATGTGAGATTCCGAAAACTTCTCCATACCAATTTGATTTTTCCATCGGCCATATTGAATCCGCCATATTGAATTTTTTTAAAATTATTTTAGATTCGTCATATGCCATCCCGAAAACTCCCTTGTACCAATTTTGGAGAAAATCGGACAAAATTGATTTTTTCGTCCGCTATATTGGATCCGCCATATTGAATTTTTTAAAAATAATTTTAGATTCGTAATGTACAGCCCCGAAAACTTCCCCATACCAATTTTGGAGAAAATCGGACAAAATTTAATTTTTTGTCCGCCATATTGGATCCGCCATTTTGAATTTTTTAAAAGTTATGTCAAATTTGTTGTGTACAATCCCGAAAATTCCTTCGTACCAATTTTGGAGAAAATCGGACAAAATTAATTTTTTTGGTCGCCATATTGTAAGCGCCGTCTTGGATTTTACTGCACCAATTTCATCTAAAAAAATATGGGACCACCGCAGCAACTTCCTGAACATAAGGTAAAACATTTCATTTAGATCGGTGCCGCCGTTCCCGAGTAATCGGTGTACATACATAAAAAAAGATACATAGTCGACGAATTGAGAACCTCCATCTTTTAGAAGTCGGTTAAAAAACACACGTCGTCTACAGTATCCCATGCAAAGACAAATATATAGGCCAAAGAAGCCAACATTTAAAAAACCGATTAAACGGACACAAATACGACAAAAATAAATAAAACGGCATTAACACATAGCATGGAAAATCACCACTCCTTTGATTTTGAGAAAGTGAAAATCTTAAAAACGGAAAACCATACATAAAAACGAGAAATTCTAGAGATGATAAAAGCAATATAAAAAAGCAAACATGCGGTAAATGCTAAGGCAGATACCAAGCAACTTAGCAAAATATATAACAATATTATAAAATAACAAGACAAAAAATATAATTTAAAAACTAAAAAACTTATTGCAGTTTCGGACTAGACCCCTTAATCCATTAATTGCCAAAAAAAAACCATAACTTAAAAAAAATAATATCTGTGTCTTTCAGTACCACTTTAACTTCAAGATGACACCCGTGGTCACCTTGACCGCTGTGAATTTATGAAAGTTAAATTTTTAATAGAATATAATTTTAAATTAATTTATACGAGAGCAGTGTTGTTCCCGAATTATTGTTCAAGGTAAATACACAATATGTAAAAAAATTTATAGTTAAATCAACCAAATACTTTGTTTTTTAGCCACAACTATACATGCTGACGAAGGTGAAAACATTACCGAAACGTTAATGTTTTAAAAATGTAAAATGTAGAAAGTACAACACCACCATTACATTTTGATTTCATTTTCAACGGATCATAATCCCAAGAAAAACAAACAAAGAAAGAAATTAAATATATATATATATATATATATATATATATATATATATATATATATATATATATGTATATATATATATATATATATATATATATATATTATTATTATTATTATTAAGTATTAATACGGGAATACATTCGTTCGTTCGTTTGGTTTCCTGTAGAAGTTTGCAGACGTTTCCCCAAAATCTCATTTCCTGTGCTTGGTGGTTGTAGATCAACTGAAAGAAATTCAACGTGCAGCGTGCTTTATCCGCGGTCGCAGACAGGGGCGGATCCAGCCTCTTTCTTTGGGGGGGGGAGGTGCGGTGATATCACAAAAATACAGTATGGCAAGCGAAAGCAAGTTGTCCACGGGAGAGGACACCAACAACATTCCCATTTCTAGTATGAAAGGCAGCGTCGGGTCTATTTTTCTGAATTTGGAGCTCTTGGAGAGGGTGGCGATCACAAGAAAAAACAAGTTGCCGACGATGGGGGAGGATGCGAGCTGTATACACATTCCTAATATAAGAGGCAGAAGCGGGTCTATTTTTCTGAGTTCAAAACTCTTGAGGGAAGGTTATCGCAAGAAAAACAAGTTATCAACGGTGGGGGGGGGGGGAGTGCCAGCAGCATACACATTCCTAATATTAAAGGCAGAATCGGTTCTATTTTCCTGAACTCAAAGCTCTTGGGGAGAGGCGATCGCAAGCATAAACATTCCTATACTCTTTTCAAGAACTAGAGAGAGTAATAAAACTATTACCGAAACTACCAAGATATCTGTTCCAGTGCCGCAGGTAACTAAGGACTGCCAAAAATCTAATTATGTTTAATTATATTTAAATATTATAAGCTTTTATAAATTAACTACAACAATAAAATTTCTGATAGTTCAATTTAATTTCTGTCAGTGAGCAAAGTACACCTTACAGTGTGTCCTTAGTCTTTGTTCTCGTTTGTGCTTGTTTTTATATATTATTTGAGATTAGTAAGATACCCAAAAGACATGGCTTCCACATTTGTATTTATTCCAAAATCGTTAAATCAGGGCATTTTTTCCTCCACGAAAAACTTATTAAGATGAATGTTTATAACACGTAACTGTAGGAAGAATTTACAAAAAAGCTATACTACTGAACCAAAAGTTATTGGAATAGCAATATTTAAGGCAGGAGTAACATGCTACATTTCATCTAGCTGGAATTTGACAGAAAACGGCATGTATAATGGTAGGTATGGGCCGTCAACAGAGGATATCATGCGTCATCCGATGCGACGTCGACATCAACTCGTACCCATCCACGAACTTGAAATATAAAACTAGTCTGCTCGTGTATAATACGTCCCTTATACTAAAAATGACCCCACCATGCTCCGTACCATTACGTGTAAATAATTGATTTGGCAACAATGAATTCCCGAAGTTTTTATTATATTGGTGAAAGTGTATTTTTGACACTGACTGAATACTTTTCATTTTGACAATAATTTATTTTTGATTTTGCTGCTCTATACATTTTATCACTTTTAATATAACGTTTTACTGAAAATTTCAAACACGAACGTGAATTTTAAGGTTTTTTTTGGTATTTTAAAAAATACAATTCTTCATCGTAAGACGTGCAAATACCTCATCTGGTAAATTGGAATTTATTTAATTGGCAAGTTTTAAAGCATTCAATATAAAATATTTAAAATTTTACCTTAGAATCAAATTGTGAATCTAACGGTAACAAATTTTATCTTATGGATATGATGTCTGATAATTTTTAAAATGTTATTAACATTTTAGTTTTCTAAAAGAAAATAAATTTCAAATTCAAGGGCTGAAGCAAATTGGTCACGATCATAATTATTTTATACACCAGATAAGTAAGTCTATTCAGAGCATTTTTCTGGAAATAGTTTTATACAAGAAGATGAGCAAAAAATTTATGGTGTGCTTCTTACAAATAAACTGCCTGAAAAAAGCTATGAAGCACTGTTTGATGTAAACATCTTGAAGCAACTAAACGTGGACTAAATAACATACACTGGCACTACAAAAAAAGTTCTAAATTAGGTGTGCATTAACCAACAACAGTATCGTTTTACCATGAAGTTAATGTTCCACTGACACATTAAGCTGAATATCAAAACTGGTATGCTGTTATAATTTAAAATGATTATTCTTTTAAAAACCAATACGACATATTAAAATAGAAATATAACATGAAAAAATTTTTCAATATTATGTTTGGAAATTACATAAATTTTTCTTTTATGTATATGTTTCGTCTAAAAATAAAATTATAACCTTCTGTTTGAATATGTTATTAATTTAAAATAAATTTATATTTAATTACTTATTATTTTATAAAGATAAAACAAAAATCCTTGATTTTAGCTCAGATAGTAAGGAAATTTGTGCAGTGAAAATCCTTTGTCAAAGTAGTGAGAAACTGCGATTGATTGACATTTCAAAAATTCAACTCTAGGAAAGGTCAATTCCAGATCCTTAAACAGTTACGTAAATGTAAAGTTTGACCTAGTGTAAAAATTAAAAGTTGCTAGTAAATCTTTATGTATAAATTTAGATTAAAAATGATTGTCTTAATGTAACAATCCCACTCTTGTATTTACAATCTTTTTTATATTTAAAGTGTCTTAATAAATATTGTTTTGTTTATAATTAAATATAGACTGCTTTAAAACTTTATCGACTTTGGAGTTTATGTTTTTTTTTATAAAAATGGTTTAGTATATAATGTTATTTTACTTCCTTTAAATTAAAGCTCCGTTATTATAAAGGAAATGTCAACATTATTATGAATGTTGTTAACCCTATATAAATACCTAACATATTAGTTCCCTAAAGTATCGAGGAGAAAATAATTTTAACAAAGACCTAATCGAAGCTATTTTTAAATGAAGAAACTATTACTTTGCGGTAGATTATATGGACTTTTCGAGACCTCACATTAAACAATATACATGTATATTAATTCATGATATAAAATTTTTAAAAATAAATGCGTTAATACTTTTTCATTAACTTCTTTTACTCTACGTCCGAAGAAGGAAGTAAATTATACTAATGTTATTTACAAAAATACCCACTGATTTCCACAATCTTTTTCAAAACAGATATTTAAAAAAAATAGTCTTAGATTTGTTTTTGGGGCATATTTAACATTTTAGCTATTTTGCTAAATAACAGTTTTATTGTAGAAAATAAAATATGAAAACAGTCATAGAAAAAGCATTTTCATTTATTTATAAGAACTGACATTTCATGCTTGTTACCTAAAAATAATGAAATGGCAGCATATTTACGCAGTTCCAGAGAAGTTTAAAAAATTAGCTTTAAAGGAATCGCTTTGAATAGAAAAATTATAATTTTGAGGAAACTACAAACGGAAATTCAAGTTAAATATTGTTTTACAAAAACAATTATTCCGGTCTTTTTTTATTGAATATACTCAATTAACTTGTCAAGTAAAACAAGGAAGAGCGATTTATTGTTTTAGATATACTATAGAAAGAAATAGTTATTGTCTAAACCTGTTAGAATAATAGAATTGACATTCATACACGACACATTCGCGCCAATATAAGAAACTAGCAGGGAATTCAATGTTGCCATATAAATTATTGCACCAAATGGCGACCAATAAGGGGGGGGGTCATGAAAATGAGCAGTCCAGTTTATTATGTCACGTTCGCGTATCCATCCCTTCCCACTGGCCGGACAAAGCGACATGACAAATTTTGAGATTTTAGTGCAGTGCTGCGAAAATTTAAGAACTTGAAAAAAACATGTTCATTTTTTTCCAATATAGTAAGCAAAAGATGCAAGAAATAGGAAAAAAGTAGAACTTTTTTGTTAATATTCAATTTTCAGTCGCATTTTTACATTTCTATTTTTTTTTTCGTTCATCGCTGGGGTCCAGCTCTTTAAGAGCGGGGAAAAGGACAAATATAAAAACATAATATTTCATAAATCAGCGATTCCAAATTCTATTATTCTTTCATTTTAAATTAAAATAAAATTTTTATAAAAAAATTGAACCGACTTCTAAAAGTGCGCTAAAAAGTATAAAAAAAAAATATATAAATTTTTATATGAAATTCAAATTTTTGAAGTCGATGCCAAACTAACACTTGACAAAATGTGATTCGCATAAAGAGATTAAAAATAGTTTCTTTGTAATTTCATTTAGAAATAATTTGGCGCCGACTTAAAAGTTTCAATTTCATATAAAAATTTATATATATTTTTCACCTTTTAGCGCACTTTTAGAAATCGGTTCAATTTTTTTTATAAAAATTTTATTTTTCGATTTTTAATTTTGAATTCATTATGATATCCATCCAGTTATTTGAACTAAGTATTAATCGAGGTTAGTGTAACTCACAATAACTCCAAGGTGCAAAAAAGTACCCGTTTTTTCCAAAGTTATAAATCACCCTAAAATGAACCACTAAAAATTATTTGATTCTTAGAGTTTAGTCTGTCATAGTAAATCTATTATTTTAAATTTCAAATTAATTTTAGATTGGTAATATTGGCCTCAAAACCTTCCCATATCGATATTTAAAATACTTGAAACGTAAATTTCTTAGCCCTATATATTTTATATTGCTTACTGAATTTGTATACGCCCCAAAAACCCCGCAATATCAATTTTAGACAAAATAGGCAGTAAAATTTTCAGTCCCTCATACTGTATCTTATCTACCTAACAGTTGTAAAAAAATTAACTTCATATTCGTAATACACGACCCTGAAAACCCCATAATACCAAATCTGAAAAAATGCGAATAAGGTGAAATTTTCAACCCACCATATTAGATTCGCCATATTACATTTCAAAAAATAATTTCAACGTCTTAATCTAATCTAAATCTAAACCCTTCAAAGCCCCCTAATACCAATTTTGGATGAAATCCGGAAATTTAAAATTTCCAGACCGTCATATTACATCAGACATATTAGAATTTCTTAAAATAATTTTATATTCGCTATTTACATCCTCAAGAACGATTCACTCCCACCTTTGAACAAAATCGAAAAATGTAAAATTTTTAATCCGCTATACTGGATTCGCCATATTGAATCCTGAAAAAATACTTTTAAATTCATAATTTACACCCTCAAGAATCCCCTTGATCAATTTTGGAGGAAATCGAAAAATGTAAAATTTTGAATCCGCCAGATTGAATTTTTCAACAAGTATTTTAAATTAGTGATTAACACTAACAAAAATCCCACAGTACTGATTTTAGACAAAATCGAGAGATGTAGAATCTTTAATCCGCCATCTTGAATCCGCCATATTTATTTTTTTAAATAATTTCAGATTTGTAATATGCGATCCCAAAAGCTTCCGCTTACCGATTTTGAAAAAAATTGACAAAATTAATTTTTTATCCGCGATATTCGATTTTTTAAAATAATTTTAAATTCGTTATGTGCGACCCCAAGAACTCCCCTATACCAATTTTATAGAAAATCGGATAAAACTGATTTTTTCGTCTGCCATATTGGATCCGCCATATTGAATTTTTTTAAAATTATTTTAAATTCGTTATGTGTGACACCGAAAACTCCCTTATATCACTTTTGGAGAAAATTCGTCAAAAATTTTTTTTGTCCGCTAAATTCAATTTTTTAAATATATTTTGGATTCGCTATGTGCGACCCCGAAAACTCCCCTACACCAATTTTGGGAAAAATCGGACAAAATTAAATTTTTTTGTCCGCCATATTGGATCCATCATATTGAATTTTTGAAAAATAATTTCAAATTCGTTGTGTACAATCCCGAAAATTCCCACATACCAATTTTGGAGAAAATTGGACACAATTAATCTTTTTGACCGCCATATAGTCAGCGATATCTTGGATTTTACTGCCCCAATTTCGTCCAAGAAAATGTGGGACCACCGCAGCAACTTCCTGAACATAATGTAAAAAATTTCATTTAAATCGGTACTGCCGTTCCGGAGTAATCGGTGTACATATATAAAAAAAAACATACATACTCGACGACGAATTGAGAACCTCCTTCTTTTAGAAGTCGGTTAAAAAGTGCGAACAGTGTTATTTTTATATAATTTTATGACCTTCTAATTATGAAATATTATGTTTATTTACTGATTGTTGATCATGCAAATTCTTCAAGTCAGCAAGGTCGCTTTCCGGGTGATGATGATTGAATGATAAAAGGACAGACATGCTTGGGATAATGGTTAGTTAATCTGAGCCTGGTGAGTCAATCTGAGGTTAGTCCGTGAGGTCAGTGATCAGTCCCAAGCGAGTCACCAGTCAAAAAGCTGGTCAAAATTTGTGAATATAGTGACAACCCATAGTAAAGTGCTAGACATAGTCTATATTGCAATATAAGTTGAACCTTTTTGTTAATAGTGTACAATATGTTAGAAATAATTACCAGTATTGTATAAATAATTTTTAATAGGCCAAAGTCAAAGAGGTAGCTTAGAGTCTAGTCTCCGCTGACCAAAGATCGCCACTCCTAAACGTCCCTAGATATACATCAAAATTTATAGTGATAATATTATATGCTTGGAAGAACATGACCTAGACAAGAAACAAATATTTAAGAAACAACCTATAATACATGAACCAAAATAGCAGAATCAGATGGTGAAATATCTGGAAGAAATTGAATTTATAGGCCATGATACTAATAAAGCAATAAAATTTATGGCTGATCTGTTATTTTCTCAGAAACATGTAAAAAAAAATGAATATTTGGTAAGAGAAGTTGTTACCCAATCTCTGCACTATTCCGAAGATTAGCCCATACAGACAGACAGACTCCTCTTCGTATTTGAAAAGTTTTATCGAAATCGGTACAGTCATTTCAAACATTAACCTGTATGAACAGACAGACAGACACTTCAATTATCGCTTCTGCTTCGATGGAGATGAAAATTAACCAAAAAAAGAGTAGTCGCATAATTAACATTATTTGTTAAATTTTAATTTTTTTTCAAAAAAATTCAAAAGTGGGGTTATATCTCAAAATATCGATGAAAGTGACAAGAAAAACTTTTGCTGAATGTAATTTTTAGCCCATATGCAGATTTTCAGCTGTATAAGATAATTTAGATTTTTTGCCCATTTTTTGCAAATTGCCCCACTGTTGCAAAATAAGACTCAACGCCACGTACATCAAACTTCTTAGTTTTGACAATGCTTCATTCCAGACATATTTTGTTTAAAGTAGCGCCATATTAAATGTGTGTTTTTCTACAAAATCCAAAAAGGCTTATTAAAATTTGGTTACATGTGATGCAAAGTTTATTTATTTTTGACCCTGTATAAGGTAACCTCATAAAATAACTATCTTTGAAAACGTAGTTTGTGTCTAAAAGTAATACACATTAATATTAAGAAAATAATTGAAAAGACTCAAATTTTCTATTAAAAAAATCATAATTTAAAAACAAGTTAAATAAAAACTTATTTTTCACCTAATGCAGACTTTACTGATGACACTGTGTACTTGTTTGTTCTAGTTATTTCAATTTTTTAAAGAAATTTGATTAGAATTTTAGTCGAAGAGATCGAACGAAAAAGGTATACATGCTAGAAATGAACCGAATTGAAAGAGAGTTGACAAGAAAACAACTGATTGAACTTATTCCACATCGTCGAAATTACAAAAACATACAAGTAGAAAAACTCTTCAATTTATAATTTTTTCAGGCAATAAAAACAAAAAATTTGTTTACAGAAATATAAATCGTCGCAACTTTTACGCTCCAAAAAATGAGGTTATTTTTAGTCCCCGACTATTTATGAATTTAATACCAGAATTTACAAAATATTGAGTCGTTTTGGTATATTCTCAGAAATAAAATAAAAGTTTTGTTCGACCAGTCCATTTTTTGAGCATTATCACATAACTGCAACTACAATTAGTTTCCGCGAGTATGTGAATGACCTCAATTGTACCACAATGTGCTCATTTCTATTTATATGTGAACAAAAATTCTCAGAAGGTAAAAATAGTTGGTTTCATTTTGAATCAACCTGTGTGTCAAATGACGACATATTTTAAAGAATAAAGCAGATTTACTTTTCATTATTTATAAAACTGACCAGTTCTTATTTTCGCCGAAATATAACACATATGAATTAGTCAAGTTTTATGGGAAGTACCCATCTCTGTTTATTCATTACATAGAATTTATAACCAGCGGTTTGGTCCAACTATAGCTAGTACGATTTACAAATTTACAAAAATTATTACAAATTTTAACAAAAACTCCGACTTTAACCTTATAAGGTGTCGATTGTATGATATATTAGTTATTTTAGTGCAATATTAAAATGGCTACATCAGAAAATAACTCGGTAAGTTCCAAATAAATTATATATATATATATATATATATATATATATATATATATATATATATATATATATATGTATTCTAAAATAAATCATTTTCTTGCATTCAGAACTCCGCGAATACATTTTTATTAATGACACTTAAATTTAAAAGTTGTGCTTATCAACATCATTTTTAAATTTTGCTTTTTAAGAAATAAATTTTACGTTAGACATTATTAGTGTGTAAATGAAGGTTATTATCATTCCAATATATAGTGACCATACTTACATTCATGATTTCAAGTACACTTGAAAGTGTGACGGCTTTACTTCTAATTTTAAACCTTCCCATTGATTGTGGTGAGTTGAACCTAGGTTAAAAATCAATTTCAGGCTGCAATTAGAACTGTTATTGCGCCCGCGCACTAACGAGCATTTGGCCTCAAAAACCGGACAAAATTAATAACGTCGTTGCTTTTGGGGAGGGGGTAATATCAAAAAAACGTAATGAGTATAGTCTTATATGTTTCTAGGTGCTCCGATTTCATTTCTGGCATTATTTTACCAATCGGTTGAAGGGGCGCTGACTTAGGGTGGGGAGCGGGAGGGGAGTAATATTAAAAAAACGTAATGAGTATCGTTTTATATGTTGACTTAGGGTAATTGTACGTTTTCCCATAAAAAGTCTATCTTTTACAAAATTTGACATTCTAAAGTTTTCTACCGACTTTATTAGTGGCTGTAAAAAAAAAATTCAACATATTTTGACAAAAACTGCTTGCGATCAAAATTGGGTTATATGGATTCGGTTTAATTTTTTAATAATGTCTAAACAAGGCCACTGATTAATTATCATGAAAATAATTTAACAATCATAAATTATTTAATTATGCAAAATTCTAAGAAAAACAATTAACATTATACGATTTGCTGCCTGTTAATCCTATTTAATTTTTTATTGCTAATAAAAATGTGTGAATTTATGCACGATTTGCTACCTGATTGTTTATTCATCCTTTAAAGTTATAACATTTTTTATAAGAGCATAGACACATTTGTATATATGAATTAAAATTTATAAGGTTGTTATATTTTGCTTCTACATATGTATGTATATTCACACGCTTCCATTAGCTATGAAAAAATAAATAGGATCATAATTGTGTTGACACCATGTAGCAAATCGATTATTGTATGCTTTGAAAAATCTTTCTTTTATTTAAAAGGATACCTATAAAATGGACATCGAACTACAGCGATAAAAACTGTAAAAAATGTATGGATTTTAAATGCAAGAATTGGAAATCCCCAAAATATTTTTGTTGTTGTTTGTGTTAAGGGTGACAAAATGAAATCAGAGATTTTGATTAGGGTCTCTATTCGCTTGCCGCGATTTGAGCATTTTGTCTCAAAAACCGGACAAAATTATTTTAACCTATTTTTTTATGTAAAATTAATAAAACTAAATGAGTGAATTTAGTTAACATGTTATTTGATAAGAATACAATACAATAATACAAATTGGGTCAATCCGATTAATCAGATTGATTCCAGTAGTTTCTTCTTCAACTGTTGATATATTCAGTTCTTTGGGTTCTAACAATTCTAAACTTTCACTCAGGAAAGGTTGGCTTTTGCTATGTTTGCATATTCTAGTAGAACTTATGAATGGGTCTGACGTGAGAAGCAGCCTATTCACGACATCTTGATTGCAGTGCAACCTTGAAAATTTTCTTGAAAAATGTTCTCGGTATGAACGGTAGTGCTTATTTCGAGCTTGTGCAGCCTCTTTCGATAGCTGGCCTATAGGCAAGATGGCATATTTTATTACTGACGCTCCATGCATTAGGATTTTGTGTAAAGTGTAAAGTGAATTTTTGCGGTGTTCCTCGAACATCTCTAAATAAATTTTGTGTTCAGAGGAAATCGCTTCCAAGATCACTTTAAGTTTCACAATAAACTCTTTACTGATGCCTGCGATTTCAGAGGTCAACTCTGGGTTAGCGAAGAATCTTCTGGACGTGTCCGAATTTGTATTTCCAAAACCAGCTTTTGGCATATCTATTATAAGTCCCGTTCTTTCCCTATATGATTTCTGGATTTCTTCTTTGGTTCTCCTAACTACTTCCTTTTCTTCTGCGGATCGGGCTTGCCATTTTTTTTAGAGGAAGTTTGTATGCGAGATGTAAAATTGTTTCAAACAAGCGTATTCTTGCATGAAGAATGGACTAACCGAATCTTAATGACTGAGGATCCTCTAAATTTGTATTTTCAAAGTCATTGAAATTTTGGAGTTTTTTTCACATATATAACATTTCATGGTAGATAAAGTACCAGTTGCCGCATTGCACACCTTGACATCTACCATGGTTGGGAGCAAAACCTGACGCACGAAGATAATTCCATTTGATTTTTCTATGTTGGTCTTCAGCAGATGATTTGCTTGGTCTTCGACATACTTTATTTCTTCCTTCGTAATATCCACAGCTTCTTGGAGAAATCGAATGCGGAATGGCGGGCAAAATCGAGTGGATGATGGTGTGGGATTTTGCCATAACATTTTTATTCTATCCCCAATATGTGACTGCAGTCGGCACCAATGAGCTTTGGAATATGTTCGAGCTATCTGAAAACTTTTGTTAATAAAGAATTTGATGAGAGCCATTGCAGCCTCATTTTGTTATAAGTTCTAAGTTCTCTAATTTTTCTGCATCGCAGCTTTGAAGAACATCCTCAAGATAAAGACAAAGTCTCTTTACTGTGTGATCAGGTAGGTCCTGAAGGACAACTTCAATACTCGTCTCCTTAACTCGGATTGATTCTGGTTTTGGATAGCAGAGTTTCTTTGCTTCTCTAATTAGAGTATAACAAGGAAATATACCCTTATTGGAATCGTGTAACAACTCTCACTATCTCCTTGTAAAGTTACCTTCAACAAAGATTTGCAAAGCATGCTCAGTTGTGTAATTTTTTACTTTCGGTTTCTGAGCAGTATTCCCGTAATGTTTGGCTCTTGTTGGTGTTGAAATTGCATCTATTATAAGTTTAGAGGCCGCGGCATTTCCAGATATTCGTTGGATTACGCTGGCTGCATAGGTAAGCTCCTCAAAAATCTTTCTTCAATATAGTTAGATGATATCCATCTCTTATTCAAATTACTATTAAAATGTTTTAAATAATGACTTAAGGTATGGTACTCGTTTTGGGGACATTTCATCATTTCGCGGAGCTTATGTTCCATAAATGATACTTTATCTTCAAGTGTTCTGGATTTGCTTTCTTTAAAAAGCATGTATAGTGTTTTGCGATATATCTCAATAACATTTGATGTCAAATCTGTATCTATACGAAAAAAATATGTATGTAAGTAAAAAATAACTAAAATTATTGCAAAAAAAAAACCGTGAAACTCAAAGCGGTTTTTTAAGAAATGGAAACATGTGGAAAATATTTTGACTGTTATGATATGGCTAATGTCTCTAGTTTATTATAAAAAAAGAATTGTAGCTCGACCTAGCTGGGAACATTTTCAAAAACACTAATTAGTTAAAAAGAAAAACAAAAAAAGAGAAAATTTTCTTGCGTATTGTGTTAGGTCAATAAGAATACTAAACAGTCATTATATTTTTAAATAATACATACTTTGTTTTTCAGATTCGATCACAAATTATTTTTTTAATATTCACTTTACAAAATACCAAACACCAAACCTTAAGTGTAAAAAAATCTATCAAGAAGAATTGCGTGCGTATTGAACGAAGCTTATGCCGCGTCCGCACGCTTGCCAAACCTCAACAAGCGCCCACAAATTCAAACGTGTGGATAGAGTGTTTGCCTTGGTTTGTGAAGGTTTGCAAGCGCTTGTAGCCGTTTCGATCGAGTGTCGGTTTTTTGACACAAATCAAAGGGAATTTGCCGCAAGCGCTTGCGACGCATTCACACGTTTGTGCGCGCCTCTAAGTGAAGTACTGGAAAAAAGTAATTTCGTAATTACCTGGTACGGTTTTTATGAATTTGTAACATCCACCATCTTCTTTGCCGTACTTTTCGTTTCTTTTTATTTCTTTTATTGTTTTTATAGTAAAAATAACTCAAGGCAAATGTTATAGCCGATACGAGCTCAATGTCCGCCATGCTTGCCTGTACAGAACACACTAACTCACTCGCAAGCGTGTGGATGGCGCTGTTTGATTCCCTTAACGTTTGTGGAGGTTTGGAGTTTGCGGCAAGTGGCAAGCGTGCGGACGCGGCATTAGATTGCCATTAACTGTGCGGAGCATAGCGGCGGGGTGGGGCCACTTTATAATAATTTTATGATAATATGGTTACTCAGGTATACAAAAAAAAAATAATTTCGATGATTACTTGTATAGTTTGTATTTCCCCTTTTTGTCCGGTTTTTGAGGTAATAAGAGTTGTGTTTGTTTTCATAAATAAATATTTGGTTTATAACTTTAATGCAAAACAACTGAAATGGCAAAATAATATGTACCCACTATCACCGATCTGATATTCCAGCACATATTAACTCTAGCTTAAACCATTTATATCGCATTGTGAAGTCACTTATTCAAGTTGCTTTCAAGAGTGCTTATTTCTCTTTTTTCAAGTGGCTTTTAGAAGCTGAACCCATAATAATTTCAAGTCCTCAATATAAACGTAGCTATATTCTTTTAAATAAATAGCTTTTGCTCGCGACTTTGTACGCGTGGTAGATGGGTACAACCAATCAACCATGATTCTGTCCCAAAAATAGTATTGTCGTTCATTCCCTATTTTACCCCTTAAGGATGATTTTCCACAAAAGAGTTGCATAGTAAAATTTTTCTTTCCAACTATAAACCTATATATTAATTTTTAGATTTCTAACTTCAAAAAGGAAGAACTTTTATATGTTCATCCCCTATTCTACCTCTTTAAAAGATGAATTTTCAAATAATGAATGACATTGTAAACATTTTTTTCTAACCGTAAGTCAATATACTAATTTTTACATTTCTAAATGCCTAAATGAAGAACTCTCATATTAACTTTTATCCTCTATTTACCCCTCAAAAGATGAATTTAAACAGAAACGATTTAGTAAATATTTTTTTCTAAACATAAGTCTATATACTAATTTTTACATTTCTAACTACCAAATTGAAGAACTTTTATACAAACGTTTATCCCCTATTTTACCCCCTTACATGATGACTTAAAAAAATAATATAGTAAACATTTTTTTTGTTACCATAAGCTTATATACTAATTCTTGCATTTCTAAATACTAAAAGAAAGAATTTTTATACAAATTTTCACCCTTATTTTACCCCCTTAAATGAAGAATATTTATACAAAATTTCATCCCCTATTTTACCCCCTTAAATGAAGAATTTTTAAAAAGGAATGATATAACAAACATTTTAACGAACACCATACCGAACTTTTTTTTTATAATGCAAAGTGATCAGGGATCAGAATTCCGTAAAATCCGCAAAAGCATATCCGGGAGCGGATGTCCCTTGAGACCATAATCTTTTGCTGAGCCGGATTAAGCTACACATGAAAAAGATCTGGAAAAGAAAATTCCAAAAACGACCGGACATTCAGAGGTTGAAGGATAACACCACAAGAGACGAAGTCAAAGAGGAATTAAACAACAAAATAACGAGCATAGCCACGGATATTAACAAGGAGAACATAAATGTGGATGATATGTGGAAGAAGATAAAAAATGTCTGTAATTCAATAGTGGATAATAAACTAAAAGCAGGAAAAAATATAAAGAAACATCCGTGGATGACAGAAGAAATATTAGAACTCATGGAAGAGCGAAGAAAATACAGACATAAAAATGAAAGAAGGTACAAAGACATAAACAAAGTTATTAACAATAGGATCAAGGAAGCAAAAGAGTTGTGGCTACAAAACCAATGTAAAGAAATCGAATCCTTAGAACAAAAACATGACATTTTTAACTTGCATAAGAAAATCAAGGCCCTAACCAGAGGAAACAACTCACGCAGCAATAATTCAGTACTGGAAAAACACAACAATCTGCTATACGAGAATGAAAAAATACTTGAAAGATGGGAGGAATATATGGGAGAATTATTCGATGAAGAACAGCAGACAGAAATAGATGTCCTTGGATTTTCCGGACCAGGAATAACACTCAGCGAAGTAACATATGCAATAAAACGACTAAAAAACAATAAGTCACCTGGGCCGGATAATATACAATCAGAAATACTAAAACTATTTGAAGATGACCAACTTAAACTCCTAACAAGTCTACTTAATAAAATTTACGAAACTGGCGAATTGCCTGGAGATTGGCTAGTTTCCACCTTCATTCCTCTTCCTAAGAAAACAAATGCTACCAGATGCTCTGATTACAGAATTATAAGCTTAATGAGCCATGCGCTGAAAGTCCTTCTCAGTATCATTCACTCTCGAATATATAGAAAACTTGAAGAAAACGTTAGCAATGTTCAGTTTGGCTTTAGAAATGGACTTGGAACACGAGAAGCTCTATTTTCTATTCAAATTTTGATACAAAGAACTCGGGACGTAAACTGCAATGTCTATGCATGTTTTATCGATTTCGAGAAAGCATTCGACAAAGTGCAACATCACAAACTGCTTCAAATATTAAATGAATCTGGTATCGATGACAAGGATTTACGTCTTATTAGAAACCTTTACTCATAGCAAAGGGCGACTGTACGTGTAGGCAACGAAACATCACAAGAATTTACAATAAAACGGGGAGTTCGTCAGGGCTGTATTTTATCGCCGACGTTATTCAATACGTACTCGGAAATGCTGTTCAGGGAAGCTATCAGTGGAATGAGAGAGGGCATAAAAATTAATGGTGAAAGCATTAACAACTTAAGATATGCAGACGACACAGTTCTGTTGGCCGATAATGTAGAGGATCTGCAAACATTAATAGACCGCGTAGTGGAAGCCTGTGAGGGATACGGCATGAAATTAAACTGTAAAAAGACAAAAATCCTTATAGTAAGCAAAAATGACGAAATACACTACCAATTTAGAGCAAATAATGAAACTTTGGAAACTGTTGACAAAGTTACGTATCTAGGATGCAGTCTGAACAGAGAATGGGACCACTCACAGGAGATTAGATGCCGCATAGAGAAGGCGAGAGCTGTCTTCAACCGCCTCAGAAAGATCTTGTGCAATATACACCTGAACATTGATATAAGAACACGAGTCTTGAGATGTTATGTATTTTCAACTCTTCTATATCGAGTGGAAGCCCGGACTTTGACAGAAACAACATCTAAACGACTGAAAGCCTTTGAAATGTGGTGTTACCGCCGCATGCTCAGAATTTCATACTTCCATCATGTCACAAATAATACCGTGATGCAACGTATGAAAAAAGACCCAGAAATTATGCACAATATGAAAATCAGAAAGATATCATACTTAGGGCATGTAATGCGCAATGAGAAGTTGATTTTGCATGGTAAGATAGAGGGTAAAAGAACTCAGGGTCGCCGACGAACATCATGGCTGAGGAATATCAGACAATGGACAGGAATGACGACGGTACATTTATTTAGAAGAGCTGTCAATAAGGTCATATGGGCCAATATGATTGCCAACATCTACAGAGGATAGGCACCAACAGAAGAAGAAGAAGATCAGGGAAATTAAGGCATACGCACATTTAGCATTTGTAGGGATTTCCAAACATTTTGTGAAGGTACTTTATGTTATTTTTTTTGAGCTGTGAATTGATTTTAATAGTTCACTTTACGTACCATTTCATTGAGGCGGTGAGTTATATTATGTTACTCGTTGTAATAAAATGAATTTTTTAGATACATTGCTAAGAGAATTATACGTTTTGTAGATTATCTAGTTGGCTATAATTTCTCTCCGAAGTGGGATCTAAATGTTAAACGTATGCATTATTTTTTCTACAGATTTTAATTTTGTACACACAGGAGGGCAAGTAATTTTATTATACGAGTACTTGTAGAGAAATATTGAACTTGTCATGGTGTACAGTGACCAAAAAATTAATAAAATAAATTTACAGAAACAAAACAAAATTATGTTTATTTGTTAACTCTCACTGGATGTTGGGGTTCCGTCACAGTTATTGACGTTATTAGTTTTTTTCTGTATTGTTGTTGCACGTTTCCTGTTTGAGTATATTAAATCAAGGACCTGCAATATTTCATCACAAAAGCTGACTAAAACCTCGGAAATTAAATTTTAAACGTTTTCTTTAGTATTTCATGAATTAGCAGATGTACTATTATGTCGAATTTTCTCAGATTTTTGAAGTCTACTGTTGACAACTCCATAATTCGGGCGCTAAGAAGCGGTTTCGTAGCTACTTTTAGATTCCCTCAATATTTTCATATATTTTGCATATTTTTTGACCCAGAGAATCGGTTTTTCGAGGATATGAATCCGAAAACCCATCAGTTTTTTTTGTTAATAACTATCTATAAATAATTACCTTGGGTATTTATAGGTGCTCTGCTCAGCCAAATCGATTGTACTCTATATAAGAAACGTCCTGAATTTTTAGTTTTTAAAAACGGTTAATTAAAAAAATTATGCACAATTTAATTAAAAACGTTGCAAGATACAGGTCTTCCTTAACTACATTGAAGATAACTTGGCTTCTAAACGTCCAATAGAGGCCTATAAATGCTTGAAAAAAATTGGTATGACTTTTGAACGAATCTTGCTTAATATTTTTCTGATTATTAATAACATATTCATAATACTTTAAAGTTGTAATTTTCATCCAAAATTTTTAAAGGTATTTGTTAATAAGTTTTTGCAACCGACTTCTAAAAGAAGGAGGTTCTCAATTCGTCGACTACATATTTTTTTTTATGTATGTATGAATGAAATTTTTTACTTTATGTTCAGGAAGTTACTGCGGTGGTCCTATATTTTTTTGGATGAAATTGGTGAAGTAAAATTCAAGGTGGCGCTGACAATATGGCGGCAAAAAAAATTAATTTTGGCCGATTTTCTCCAAAATTGGTATGGGGGAATTTCTAGAGTCGTACACAACAAATCTGAAATTATTTTTAAGAAATTCAATATGGCGGATCTAATATGGTGGAAAAGAAAATATAATTTGGTCCGATTTTCTCCAAAATTGGATATGGGGGAGTTTTTTGGATCGCACATTACGAATCTGACATTATTTAAAAAATAAAATTTTTATAAAAAAATTGAACCGACTTCTAAAAGTGCGCTAAAAAGGGAAAAATAACTAGAAATTTTTTATATGAAATTGAAATTTTTGAAGTCGGCGCCAAACTAATAACTGACAAAATGTGATTCGCATAAACAGATTAAAAATACTTTATTTGTAATTGCTTTCTTACCATAATTTGTATATATTAGTAGTTATTTATTTCATTTAGAAATAATTTGGCGCCGACTTCAAAAATTTCAATTTTATATAAAAATTTCTAGTTATTTTTCCCTTTTTAGCGCACTTTTAGAAGTCGGTTCAATTTTTTTATAAAAATTTTATTTTTCGATTTTTAGTTTTGAATTCTTTATGATATTCATAAATTATGTGAACTACTTGCTAATCGAGATTAATGTACCTTGCAATGACTCCAAGGTGGCAAAAAAGTACCCGTTTTATCCAGAATTGTAAGTCACCCAAAAATGAACCACTAAAAATTCTTTGATTCTTAGGTTCTCCAAATATCAATGAAATTGTGTCAAACAAATATTTAGTCTGTCATAGTAAATCCAATATCTTATATTTCAAATTAATTTTAGATTGGTAATATAGGCTTCAAAACCTTCCAATATCAATATCTAAAGAATTTGAGAGGTAAATTTTTTAGCCCGATATATTTTATATTACATATTGAGTTTGTACACGCCCCAAGAAAATGTAAAATTTTTAGTCCTTCATATTGTATCTAATGAACCTAATAGTTCTAAAAAATTAACTTCATATTCGTAATACACCACCCCCAACGCCCTAATACCAAATCTAAAAAAATTTGGATAACGTAAAATTTTCAACCCACCATATTGGATCCGCCATAATGAATTTCAAAAAAACAATTTTAATGTCTTAATCTAATCTAAATCTAAACCCTTCAAAGCCCCCTAGTACCAATTTTAGATGAAATCCAGAAATTTAAAATTTCTAAACGGCCATATTGCATCTGACGTATTAGATTTTCTTAAAATAATTTTATATTCGCTATTTACATCCTCAAAAACGAACAAAAAAAATCTGAAAAAATCGAAACATGTAAAATTTTTAGTCAGCTATATTGCATTCGCCGTATTGAATCCTGAAAAAAATAAGATAAAAGTCATAATTTACACTCTCAAGAACCCTCTATATCAGTTTTGGAGAAAGTCGAGATATGTAAAATTTTTAGAACACCATATTGAATCCGCCAGATTGGGTTTTTCAAAAAATATTTTAATTTCGTAATTAACACTAACAAAAATCCCTCCATACTGACTTCAGACAAATTCGAGAGATGTAGAATCTTTAATCCGTCATTTTACATCCGCCATATTTAATTTTCTTTAAATAATATCAGATTCGTAATGTGCTATCCCAAAAACTCCCTCATATCAATTCCGAAAAAAATCGAACACAATTAATTTTATATCCATCATATTGGATGCGCCATATTGAATTTTTTAAAAATAGTTTTAGATTCGTCATGTGCTACCCCAAAAACTCCTCCATACCAATTTTGGTGAAAATCGGACAAAATTGATTTTTTGTCGGCCTTATTCGATCCGCCATATTGAATTTCTTTAAAATAATTTAAGATTCGTTATGTGAGACCCCGAAAACTTCGCCATACCAATTTTGGAGAAAATCGGACAAAATCGATTTTTTGTCCGCCATATTGAATTTTTTAAAAATATTTTGAATTCGTAATTTGCGAGGTCGAAAACTCCTCCATACCAATTTTGGAGAAAATCGGACAAAATTAAATTTTTTTGTCCGCCATATTGGATCCGCCATTTTGAATTTTTTAAAAATAATTTTAGCTTCGTTGCGTACAACCCCGAAAATTCCTCCATACCAATTTTGGAGAAAATCGAACAAAATTAATTTTTTTGGCCGCTATATTGTCAGCGCCATCTTGGATTTTACTTCACCAATTTCGTCCAAAAAAATATGGGACCACCGCAGCAACTTCCTTTACATAACGTCAAAAATTTCATTCAAATCGGTTAAGGCGTTCCGGAATAATCGGTGTACATACATAAAAAAAAAATACATAGTCGACGAATTGAGAACCTCCTTCTTTTAGAAGTCGGTTAATAAAACATTTTTAAATTAATAAAAAAATATTTAGTTCATTCAAAACTCAGAATTTCCTTCAATTCAAGCATGCGTATACCTTTATTGGAGTTTTAGAAGCCGCCTTAGTTCGATTTAGTTAGGGCGAAACTCTATTTTGCAACGTTTTTTACTAATTCGAGCATAATTTTTTTTTAATTAATATTTTTGAAAAACTAACAATTTGGGACGTTTCTAATAAAGAGTAGAATCAATTTGGATGAACATATAAACAATTAAATTGTTAATAGTAAAAAAACGGACAGGATTTGATTTTCGTATCCTCAAAAAATCGATTCCTCGGGCCAAAAAGTATAAAAATACGTGAAAATATTGAGGGGGTCTAAAAGTGGCTACTACACTTTAGCACCTGAACTGGGGGCACAATAAAGTTTGAGATTTATACCTAAAATCGCCAGAAATAATTCTATAAAAGTATAAATATAAACCGATATAAATATTGTAGTTAAATATTAAACTGAAAAATTAAATACAAAATTCTGAAAAAAACTGGACTAAACTCCACTTATAGGTATAGATATATTTCCATCCCCTTTTCAAAATCTGTTCAGCCATAATAAACTCGATCCGATAAAAAACTATTTTTCAACAGTTTTTCTCATAAATTACTAGATATAACTTAAACGTAATAATTTCCATTGAATATATTTAGTACGAGCTATTTTGCCAAATGTTTTCAGATATTTAATATTGACTATTGGAAAATTGCAGGGGTGAATATTGAAAAACCACCTTAGAACTTCAATATTCGCGAATTATTCGATTAAATAAAAAATATTACGTTTCTCCTCAGGGAAGGTAGCCTAAAAAGCAGTGATCTAAAGCTGTTGTAATTTTTTTGTCCCCTCGACCGGGTCTTCGTATGATATTTCCAATCTGCCTTTTGTCTACATCCTCCGTTACATACAGCTGCAATTTGTGATTCTTCAGCTTTATTAAAACAAAAGCGAATCATTATCATTTATTTACTTTACCGCAAATCATCACAAATAACAAAATCCACTCAAATTTTCCATGATAAATCCCTGAGAGATAATAAACGGTATTAATTAAGAATTGCCTTTAGTGAATATATCCCTCTGTTACATGAATAACATCCGTGTATACATACATATACATATATATATATATATATATATATATATATATATATATATATATATATATATATATATATATATATAGCGAGGATCCCATAGGAGCACCATCGGTCTGTCGGTAGAAGTTATTTTCATAGAAAAAATATGTATTTTTGAGACAGTGTTCTGATAGGTCGATGAGGTGATGTGGGAACTCCTCGTTCATAGCAATCTAGTCTAGAGCTTCGTCAATTCGTATGCTGGATACAGAGATTTGATGTCCAGGTCATCTTTTTGCAGTTTTAACCCTTGAAGTCTGCTAACCAGGTGATTCGAATTTTTCAGGTATGAGTCTGCAATTTCAGTTACCTGTTGCATATTTTGTGCCAGGTATCTTTCCAGTTGTTGAGTTAGTGAAGCTACTGCACTTACTATGGGTCTTATCGGTGTTCCTTCTTTATGGATTTTAGTAGTTCATCTAGTTTGGGATATCTGCTTGTTTTTTCCAGAGGAACGATGTAGTTGGATCTCTTGTAACTTTGTTGTAGGTGTGGTCTTGAAGAATTTCTGTCATCTTGGTTTTGTTTTCCTATGTGTTCATTACTACAGTGGCGTTCCTTTTGTATGCTGGTAGGATGATGATATTTTTGTTGTTTTTAAAGTCATTTAGAGCTTTTATTTCTGAGCGTTTCATGTTTGGTGGTTTGCTGGTTCTCAGTACGCGAGCTACCTCCATCCGTATTATTTTAGTTCTCCTCCTGACTTCTGGTGTAGCGTGGCTTCAATATTGGCGATAAGTCCATCTTTGGTGGGGTTACGGCGTAGTTGAAGCGTTTACATACAACTTGTTGGTTGTCTTCAGAACGCTGGTAATTGGAGATATTATGAAGGACCTTTGATATATCTATTGGCTTAGTTTTTTTATTGTAGTTGGGCAAATTTTTCTTTTGCCTGTTAATTTTGTGGTCCATGTTGGTTTCTTTTCTCCAAGAGGAAGTTTTTTCCACCTTATCCTAGAATAGCGAATGAATCTGTCGGCTTAGTTGTTGGTGTAAATCGTACATATTGTTTCTATGAAAATAACTTCTACCGACAGACCGATGATGCTCCTATGGGATCCTCGCTATCACAAGTTATCGTAAACCTTTCTGTGAAATACTTTTAAACAGAAGCCCTAAAAAAACAAAACAAAACAATCCCTCTGGAAACATTACGTAGATAACATCTTCATCATGTGGCCACACGGAAGATCCAACTTAGACATATTCTTAGAGAAACTAAACAGCATTCATCACCATACGTAGTTCACAATTGATCGAAGTTAACAAGCAGCTACCTTTTCTTAACCTTCTAATTCTTATCAGACGGTCTACAGGAAATCCACATATACAAACGCTGAATCACGTCGCCATCCATCACAGTTACAATCGGTCGCCAACACACTGATCTCCAGATCCTTGCGACTAACCAAACCCACGAACCGCCAAGAAGAACTAAACAATGTCACTTTTTCTTCTGTTGGTGCCTATCCTCTGTGGATGTTGGCAATCACATTGGCCCATATGACCTTATTGACAGCTGTTCTAAATAAATGTACCGTCGTCATTCCTGTCCATTGTCTGATATTCCTCAGCCATGATGTTCGTCGGCGACCCTGAGTTCTTTTACCCTCTATCTTACCTTGCAAAATTAACTGAATTAGTTGATATTTCTCATTGCGCATTACATGCCCTAAATATGATATATTTCTGATTTTCACATTGCGCATAATTTCTGGGTCTTTTTTCATACGTTGCATCACGGTGTTATTTGTGATATGATGGATGTATGAAATTCTGAGCATGCGGCGGTAACACCATATTTCGTAGGCTTCCAGTTGTTTAGATGTTGTTTCTGTCACAGTCCAGGCTTCCACTTCATATCGAAGAGTTGAAAATACATAACATCTCAAGACTCGTGTTCTTATATCAATGTTCAGGTGAATATTGCACAAAATCTTTCTGAGGCGGTTGAAGACAGCTCTCGCCTTCTCTATGCGGCATCTAATCTCTTGTGAGTGGTCCCATTCTCTGTTCAGACTGCATCCTAGATACGTAACTTTGTCAACAGTTTCCAAAGTTTCATTATTTGCTCTAAATTGGTGGTGTATTTCGTCATTTTTGCTTACTATAAGGATTTTTGTCTTTTTACAGATTAATTTCATGCCGTATCCCTCACAGGCTTCCACTACGCGGTCTATTAGTGTTTGCAGATCCTCTGCATTATCGGCCAACAGAACTGTGTCGTCTGCATATCTTAAGTTGTTAATGCTTTCACCATTAATTTTTATGCCCTCTCTCATTCCACTGATAGCTTCCCTGAACAGCATTTCCGAGTACGTATTGAATAACGTCGGCGATAAAATACAGCCCTGACGAACTCCCCGTTTTATTGTAAATTCTTGTGATGTTTCGTTGCCTACACGTACAGTCGCCCTTTGCTGTGAGTAAAGGTTTCTAATAAGGCGTAAATCCTTGTCATCGATACCAGATTCATTTAATATTTGAAGCAGTTTGTGATGTTGCACTTTGCCGAATGCTTTCTCGAAATCGATAAAACATGCATATACATTGCAGTTTACGTCCCGAGCTCTTTGTATCAAAATTTAAATAGAAAATAGAGCTTCTCGTGTTCCAAGTCCATTCCTAAAGCCAAACTGAACATTGCTAACGTTTTCTTCAAGTTTTCTATATATTCGAGAGTGAATGATACTGAGAAGGATTTTCAGCGCATGGCTCATTAAGCTTATAATTCTGTAATCAGAGCATCTGGTAGCATTTGTTTTCTTAGGAAGAGGAATGAAGGTGGATACTAGCCAATCTCCAGGTAATTCGCCAATTTCGTAAATTTTATTAAGTAGACTTGTTAGGAGTTTAAGTTGGTCATCTTTAGTATTTCTGATTGCATATTATCCGGCCCAGGTGACTTATTGTTTTTTAGTCGTTTTATTGCATATGTTATTTCGCTGAGTGTTATTTCTGGTCCGGAAAATCCAAGGACATCTATTTCTGTCTGCTGTTCTTCATCGAATAATTCTCCCATATATTCCTCCCATCTTTCAAGTATTTTTTCGTTCTCGTACAGCAGATTGTTGTGTTTGTCCAGTACTGAATTATTGCTGCGTGAGTTGTTTCCTCTGGTTATAGGGCCTTGATTTTCTTATGCAAGTTAAAAATGTCATGTTTTTGTTCTAAGGATTCGATTTCTTTACATTCGTTTTGTAGCCACAACTCTTTTGCTCCCTTGATCCTATTGTTAATAACTTTATTTATGTCTTTGTACCTTTTTTCATTTTTATGTCTGTATTTTCTTCACTCTTCCATGAGTTCTAATATTCCTTTTGTCATCCACGGATGAGTTCTAATATTTCTTCTGTCATCCACAATATCACAACAGCTCTAAAACAAAATAGCTACTAAGAACACAATATAAAAAAGGCCATAAAACAAAACAAAAAGGCAATAGCAGAGAAAAAAAAAGATGACAAATCCAAACCAAAAACTACAGTGCCATATATAAAAGACGTGATAGACATAATTGGAAGAATTCTGAGGAAGGATGACAAATGCACAATTTACAAGCCACAAACAACAGTACACAAATTATTGGGCAATCCCAAAGACAAAATACCACTGGAAAACCAGGAAGAATACATGATCCCATGTAGAGACTGTAAAAAAGGATACATCGGCCAAACAAACAGAAGAATCTCTACCAGAGTCCAAGAACATAAAAATAACATCAGCTTTATTTCAACATCATCAGAAGACAAGACACATTATAAATTTCCAGGAAACTAAACAAATCGCACCCATAAAGTACTATAAAATGCGCATAATCAGAAAATCTCTCGAAATAGAATGCACCAAAAACTTTAACAAGAGATATGATGCACAAACTATGTCCAATACATGGAAAATCCTACTCAAAACTAAACCCAAAACAACACATCAAAAAAGCAGGAGAATGAGCCAATAGAAGGCACAGACCCAGGGAAGCGAGGAAACCAACCAGGCAGAACTAAGATATATTCAGCGCAAGCGTTAAACAATAAAAAGGCCGGCATAGAACCTCATGTTCATTAATTATTGGACCTGCTGGTTAAATTTCCAGATAACCATCTAGGTTACCTTTGAAACTGCCTTTTATCCCGCAACTCGTCAAACTTCTTGTAATCAAATATCGATACACACAAAACTCAGCACGTCCATTCCAAGTCGAGCAGCCGTCGAGGAAGGATCACTTGGAAATGCCAGCTGAGGTATTCGCGAAACGTCGTGAAGTTTTTTTCTACTGGCGAACGGATTGAAAACCGTCAAAACACCACATTTATTTATTTATTTTTTTATTTATTTTATTTATTCACAAACTCTACAGATTTTTCCACAACATATAACATAACATATAACTTATTTACAAGAACAGAATAATAATAGCACCTAGATGAATAAACATCTGTATGCGCTAAAATGTGCTTATATGTTATAACGAAAATAAACAAAGTTTCGTTTCATGTGCAAAACGAAGAGTAAAAATTCCTAAAGATTAAACTACATTAACCTACAAAAATATCTTTTTAAACTGATTCCACCTCATAAAAACTAACTCTTTACTATGTGCTTTAAACTGTTTCACACTTTGCAAATTTCTAATCTTACTGGGCAATAAGTTGTAAATCTTTGGTCCAATATAATTGATGTACTTTTGGTTAAGATTGTGTAAAGTGGGTGAAAAAAGAGTGTAGCATTCACAGGTGGATCAATATGGCATTCTTGGTGCGGTGGGGAAATGGCCCTCTCCATCTCAACCCCTATGTTAGCATAGTAGTTGTTACATAAATTAGCCATTTCAAGATAACTGTTGAAACGTACGCCAGATTCATTCCTTATGTCAACTTTACCATCACGTCCATCGCTCTTATAGGTAGCATCCTTTATTACTTGGTAAAGTTTCTTTATATCGTTTTTATTATTTTCTAACTGATTTTTATAATACTCATTCTTTTGTTTATGTAGAAGTTTATTTAATTGATTCCGATATTGTTTGTATTTTAGCTCTAGTTGAGATGAGTAGTTTTTCAATAAACTCTTTTTAATTTTATCCCTGATTTTAATGAACGCGATGATACCGTGACTTATCTAACGTTTTATCTTCTTATATCTATTAGGTCTTGTTGTAAAAGTTTCCGTTGCCTCAATTAGTAATTTCTCATAAGTTTCTAAAAACATACTAGTTAACTCTTGAACATTATTTTCATTTATGATAGCAGACCAGTCAAAACCTAGTAGTAATGGCTTAAATTTACTAATATTTAACTGACTTTTAGTTGTAGTGTTTTCAAATATAGTTGAACTTTCTGTAATATTTTTTTACTAATAGAAATCAAAACCGGACTGTGATCAGTTATATCTTCTTTAATAACAAAAGATTTAGTGTTCAATATATCATTTCTTAACTTTCGTTGTATGAAAATGTGATCAAGACATGATTGAGAATTTTTTCTGGTAACAGAGTTTATAAAAGACTGAAATCCCTGCACATTCATCATAGTAAGGTAATTTGTTACATCGTTATCAGCTAAGTTTAATAAGTCAATATTTGTATCACCCACAAGAATTTCAATATTCAGAGAGCTCAGGCCCTCAAAATAAGAATACAAGTCATTGATAAAGTCTGACTTTAAAATGGGCGGAGGTTTATATACCGCCGTTATACAAAATGATAGATTTTTAAAGTCAAAAGATATTCTGCTAAGAGTAATCCTCGAATTAGGCATCCTGACAATGGAAAAATCTGTGTTAATATGGTCCTTCACAAAAATAACAACACCATCATTCTTATTATAACTAGCTTCATTGCAAAAAAGCTGAAACTTAGGAATACTACAATTCTCTATGGAATCAATTTGAAAAGTCTCACTTAAAACAATTATGTCTACAAAATTTAAATTATATGCTTCTATAAATGTGATCAAATTATCTATGTTTTTATTTAAGCTTCGTATGTTAAAATGAATTAAATTAAAATCAAAATTTTCTTCCAGTTTCAATTGTGTATTCTGTAAGTCCACTCTTTAGTCTGGAGAACAGTCTCCTTCACTTATTTCTTCTAATATTTCGTCTTGATTATTAATAACCATATTTTATGTGCTAAAGTCTGTTGTGTTTTTTATAAGTTCAATATGATATTTTAGTGTTGGACAATCCGGATCCAGTGCCGTATGATGGGTATTGAGCTGTAGTCTATATTTTTTGTTAGGTTCTACACAGTTAATGTACTTTTTTTTTGATTTTTACACTCCTCAAAACAATGCCCTTCCGCACAATTGCCACAAACTTGTTCCTTTGTACACTAATTACTCTTATAGTGAAATCCTTGACACCGATAATATCGTGATACAGTCAGATTATCTTATACCTGTAGGTGTTCCCAATCTATATAAACTTTTCCTTCATTTATCATTTTGATGTATAAACTTCCTGAACATTCTACAAATATTGTAAAAGAGTTATTTTGCTTATTCTTGGTCTGTCGGATCAATGTAACTTTAAATATTTCTTTTTCACTAATCCATTTATTCTGTTTGCGAATTTTTTTCTTCCAATATTTCTATGGTTTTTTCAATCACTGCAGTGTATCCGGTAATTTTTATCTTGGGTAACATTTTTTTTGGTAGTTCAACAATATAATTATCCTTAAATTTATTCTCAACTTCTTGTTTAAATTTATCTAGATCTTGTTGTGTTTCACATTTCACAACTATATTTCCTTGTTTTGTTTCCTTCGGATGTCTTATACCCATATTTAATTTTGCTGGACTTATAGCTGACTGGATTTCCATCCTGCTTTTTAAGACATTCTGGGATTTTTTGGTCTTTATGACCACTACTGGTAGTTGTGGTTTGATTGTGACTTTACTTGAAGTTGCTTGATGGGTTCGAAGTGCATCAGCATAAGTGGTTTTTTGGTAAGACGCTTTTAAAATTTCAATGACTTTTTTCATTTCTTCTAATAGTTTAACCATACAAGGCATCCTTGCAATAAGCTTTTTGCATTCTTCACATATGAATAACAACACTCTTCTTTACAGTGGCATACATTTTACCTCAGATAAGGTTATATTTGTACACTTTTTGTGAATCTTGAATAAGCATGAGTCGCAATTATAGGGGAAGGTGGGGTAATTGCGAACACTTAAGGGAGAACTGAAATACAATAAAACCAAATGATATTACAAGGCTTATTTATTGCTTAATATTTACTTAAACTAATCATTCTTATGTTCTCATAATCAACTTAAATAAATTTTCAAAAATAAAATCAAATTTCAACAAAAAACAAAACTTCTGGTGTCCGGGATTACCCCACAGCTTGGGGGGCAATTATGGATGGTGTAAGGGGTAATCACGGACATAATCTAATTGGCACAGAAATCACAGATAAATCCCCTTGATGTGCTTGCACCACTCGTGCAATTTTCGTGGGCCCACAATTTACATTTGATGCACATTATCCAATCTTCTGTGATTGGTTCTTCATACTTTTCATTGCAAATAAGACAATAATACCATTTTTTTCATCAACCTATGGAGCTCTTTTGTTGACTTTCTTTTTCTTGCACTGTACGTTCCTATCTTTAGCCTTCATATCATCTTCAAATGCTTTAAGATTCTTCATACCTTTCTTTCTTTCAGTGATTCTTACAGGCTTATCATTTTCTTTTGCCTCTTCTTTATTTTTCTTCCTTTGTTCCTTTTCTTCTAAAGCGTCTTTCATAGGTATACTAGTGATTATATTTGAATGTTTCTTTCTGGAACAATGCTTACTTTTCTGTTGTGGCAGTTGGGGAATATTAACAACATCTGGAAGTGGAATTGATTTGTCCAACACAGGTAAAGGTGTTACTGATCGCTGCTGCACAACTGATAATGGAACTACTAGTGCATTAGGTGACACTGCTCTCTGCATAGATAGTGTCGGTGCAATCTGGGTATCAGATATTACTGCTCGTTGCACAGATGGTATCGATGCTGTCTGCACATCAGGTGATGTCGAATCAAAGAAATGTTCGTCAAATTTTGTTGTATCTAATAGCCAAATACCAGCTGCCCGAAAACCATTGCAGCTTTTTCTATATTGCTGATTCGATTGACAGCTTTAGTAAAAAGCTCGACAACTTCATACTGTGTAATTTTTTAGCCTATATTTGAAGCCATGTATAAGTCACATTCTCTGTTGTATGCAGTTTTGAACGGTCCAAAATATGTTAAGTCCAGCGGTTGCATACGCTGTGACGTATGTGGTGGAAGAGATAACAGTTTTATTCCATTCTGGCAACCAAGCAGGTAACAAGCCAGGCTAATATGACTTTCATGGTTGTCTAAAATAAGAAGAATAGGTTCTCCAACAGTTGGTTTAGCGTAAGAGATAAAATGATGTAACCAATCTATGAATAGGTTTTCATTAATCCAACCCGAATCGCTCACGGCTGCAACCATATCAGCATTGCCTCCATGCAATAGATGAGCATTCATTCGCTTCCTCTTGAAAATAAAAAATGGAGGGACATACTTTCCTGAAGCACTGAATGCGCAAACAATTGTTGTTGTTGTGCCTCTTTCACCACTTGTAGCCATGCCGACTTGTTTCTGGCCTTTTGGAGCTAAAATTTTAGAATTTTTCTGGACGATAGAAATGCCGGTCTCGTCAACATTGTAAATGCGATTGGCATCAAACTGATATTTCCTTTGTAAGGCTTCCAAGTTTTCGAAAAAGATTCTCACTTCTGTTTCATTAAACGCTGTAATTCTATTAATAGAAGTGGATTCAGGTTTGCGGAGAGAAATGTTGAGATGCCTTTTTCGAAATCCATAAAACCAGTCCTTTCCCGCCATTTGTGATGTTTGGTCAAAATTATACTTTAACTGATTTACTTCAGCAAATTTGAAAGCTATTTTCATCACCATCTCTATAGTTAAGCCATAAAATAGTTTACTGCATTTTAAAATGTGTTCTTCTAACTATTTTTCTTGGTATTCAGAAAATATAGCCTTTCTTCCACTTTTTGAGGTCTTTATAATTTTTTTATTAAGATGGTCGTGTATAGTGCTTTTTGGTATAGAGTAAACGATAGCTGCTTTTCCTAATGAAAGTTTTTTGTTCTTGACGTCCTGAATAGCTTTTTGTAAATCTTCTAATTTGTATTTGGTCTTCGTCTTTCTTTGGTAATTTCAAGGCATCTGAAATATAAAAAGGTTTAGGTAGGTTTATAAAAAATTATTTGAGTAGGTTTATAAAAAGTCTATATAACTGGATATTCGGCCTATAATAACCCATATATTTATTTGAGGTTAGAATATCGTAATGCACTCGGAGATTACTTACAAAAATTGCTTAATTAGACGTTAGTTCACTTTAAAAAAAACGTGAATCCTATGTTTAGCTTGAAATAATATACACATATTCAATTTTACTAAAAAATAAGATGAAAATGTTGAAAAATAATCGACTTACCTTGTACGGCGAACGCGACCTCACCTCACCATTCACTGTTCGGCACTGCATTCGGGCGCGTCTCGCGATTGTGGCGGTTGAAATATCTGCTATCTTTTTCTAACATAGCTATACTGGCGTGTCCGCCATTACCCGCCGTCCGAGATTCCCCCACTCTCACCTAATATTCATCACCACAATCTTGCTTACATTTTAAATATTTATTATTATTTATTTAGTTCATTGCCCTCCATTAAAGAAATGTTTTATTTATTATTTGTATTCCAAAACATCTATTCCATAAAAAATACACCTTTGGTAAATATGATAAAAAAAGAGCTAGGCAGTCAGTAAAATTTTTCGAATGTAAATAGTGCGATAAACATGTTAGTTTTTATTCAGAAACGCTATTTCTTAACACTTTCAAGTGGTTTAAAGCTTATCCACCACAAACACACCCCAAAACACTAAAGCATCCTATATATATATATATAAATATGTAGATAAGTTTTTGTCCGTCTAATTTAAAATAAAATAGAATAAAATATTTGGCGAAGCGGACGTGAAAATTTGTCAATCTACATGATTCTCGTATTAAAAAGTGCGAAGCACTCCAAAGTATGGAATAACTCCGGGTCCAACAGATGGCGACAGCGCTGTTTCGTCCTAATATGGGACTCGTCAGGCCACCGCAGTCGGTACAAACCATCACCTCGCCTTTGCATCGTATAAGCCATACTTATAATCAAAATACGGCAAATAAGACGACAAAGGCGACATCTCGATGGTCCACTCGATAATACAAGAACCATACAGATTAACAAAGTTTGTAAGAGAACCGTCATATGGTGGCGCGACGGTGAATTAAAACAGAAATATGTAAAATCGAGTACACGAAACGCGCTGCCCAAAAGATAGGGGTCGCATTTTTCGGTACTGGCAAGCAAGCATGCCGCTATTTAAGCAGCCAACGTCACGTGCCGCACCAAACGATCCCACCATGAGAGCATCGTTTAGCGTGTTTCAAAGCCAAACAAGTAAATAAATATGTAGATAAGTTTTTGTCCGTCTAATTTAAAATAAAATAGAATAAAATATTTGGCGAAGCGGACGTGAAAATTTGTCAATCTACATGATTCTCGTATTAAAAAGTGCGAAGCACTCCAAAGTATGGAATAACTCCGGGTCCAACAGATGGCGACAGCGCTGTTTCGTCCTAATATGGGACTCGTCAGGCCACCGCAGTCGGTACAAACCATCACCTCGCCTTTGCATCGTATAAGCCATACTTATAATCAAAATACGGCAAATAAGACGACAAAGGCGACATCTCGATGGTCCACTCGATAATACAAGAACCATACAGATTAACAAAGTTTGTAAGAGAACCGTCATATGGTGGCGCGACGGTGAATTAAAACAGAAATATGTAAAATCGAGTACACGAAACGCGCTGCCCAAAAGATAGGGGTCGCATTTTTCGGTACTGGCAAGCAAGCATGCCGCTATTTAAGCAGCCAACGTCACGTGCCGCACCAAACGATCCCACCATGAGAGCATCGTTTAGCGTGTTTCAAAGCCAAACAAGTAAATAAATATGTAGATAAGTTTTTGTCCGTCTAATTTAAAATAAAATAGAATAAAATATTTGGCGAAGCGGACGTGAAAATTTGTCAATCTACATGATTCTCGTATTAAAAAGTGCGAAGCACTCCAAAGTATGGAATAACTCCGGGTCCAACAGATGGCGACAGCGCTGTTTCGTCCTAATATGGGACTCGTCAGGCCACCGCAGTCGGTACAAACCATCACCTCGCCTTTGCATCGTATAAGCCATACTTATAATCAAAATACGGCAAATAAGACGACAAAGGCGACATCTCGATGGTCCACTCGATAATACAAGAACCATACAGATTAACAAAGTTTGTAAGAGAACCGTCATATGGTGGCGCGACGGTGAATTAAAACAGAAATATGTAAAATCGAGTACACGAAACGCGCTGCCCAAAAGATAGGGGTCGCATTTTTCGGTACTGGCAAGCAAGCATGCCGCTATTTAAGCAGCCAACGTCACGTGCCGCACCAAACGATCCCACCATGAGAGCATCGTTTAGCGTGTTTCAAAGCCAAACAAGTAAATAAATATGTAGATAAGTTTTTGTCCGTCTAATTTAAAATAAAATAGAATAAAATATTTGGCGAAGCGGACGTGAAAATTTGTCAATCTACATGATTCTCGTATTAAAAAGTGCGAAGCACTCCAAAGTATGGAATAACTCCGGGTCCAACAGATGGCGACAGCGCTGTTTCGTCCTAATATGGGACTCGTCAGGCCACCGCAGTCGGTACAAACCATCACCTCGCCTTTGCATCGTATAAGCCATACTTATAATCAAAATACGGCAAATAAGACGACAAAGGCGACATCTCGATGGTCCACTCGATAATACAAGAACCATACAGATTAACAAAGTTTGTAAGAGAACCGTCATATGGTGGCGCGACGGTGAATTAAAACAGAAATATGTAAAATCGAGTACATGAAACGCGCTGCCCAAAAGATAGGGGTCGCATTTTTCGGTACTGGCAAGCAAGCATGCCGCTATTTAAGCAGCCAACGTCACGTGCCGCACCAAACGATCCCACCATGAGAGCATCGTTTAGCGTGTTTCAAAGCCAAACAAGTAAATAAATATGTAGATAAGTTTTTGTCCGTCTAATTTAAAATAAAATAGAATAAAATATTTGGCGAAGCGGACGTGAAAATTTGTCAATCTACATGATTCTCGTATTAAAAAATGCGAAGCACTCCAAAGTATGGAATAACTCCGGGTCCAACAGATGGCGACAGCGCTGTTTCGTCCTAATATGGGACTCGTCAGGCCACCGCAGTCGGTACAAACCATCACCTCGCCTTTGCATCGTATAAGCCATACTTATAATCAAAATACGGCAAATAAGACGACAAAGGCGACATCTCGATGGTCCACTCGATAATACAAGAACCATACAGATTAACAAAGTTTGTAAGAGAACCGTCATATGGTGGCGCGACGGTGAATTAAAACAGAAATATGTAAAATCGAGTACACGAAACGCGCTGCCCAAAAGATAGGGGTCGCATTTTTCGGTACTGGCAAGCAAGCATGCCGCTATTTAAGCAGCCAACGTCACGTGCCGCACCAAACGATCCCACCATGAGAGCATCGTTTAGCGTGTTTCAAAGCCAAACAAGTAAATAAATATGTAGATAAGTTTTTGTCCGTCTAATTTAAAATAAAATAGAATAAAATATTTGGCGGAGATTGACAAATTTTCACGTCCGCTTCGCCAAATATTTTATTCTATTTTATTTTAAATTAGACGGACAAAAACTTATCTACATATTTATTTACTTGTTTGGCTTTGAAACACGCTAAACGATGCTCTCATGGTGGGATCGTTTGGTGCGGCACGTGACGTTGGCTGCTTAAATAGCGGCATGCTTGCTTGCCAGTACCGAAAAATGCGACCCCTATCTTTTGGGCAGCGCGTTTCGTGTACTCGATTTTACATATTTCTGTTTTAATTCACCGTCGCGCCACCATATGACGGTTCTCTTACAAACTTTGTTAATCTGTATGGTTCTTGTATTATCGAGTGGACCATCGAGATGTCGCCTTTGTCGTCTTATTTGCCGTATTTTGATTATAAGTATGGCTTATACGATGCAAAGGCGAGGTGATGGTTTGTACCGACTGCGGTGGCCTGACGAGTCCCATATTAGGACGAAACAGCGCTGTCGCCATCTGTTGGACCCGGAGTTATTCCATACTTTGGAGTGCTTCGCACTTTTTAATACGAGAATCATGTAGATTGACAAATTTTCACGTCCGCTTCGCCAAATATTTTATTCTATTTTATTTTAAATTAGACGGACAAAAACTTATCTACATATTTATTTACTTGTTTGGCTTTGAAACACGCTAAACGATGCTCTCATGGTGGGATCGTTTGGTGCGGCACGTGACGTTGGCTGCTTAAATAGCGGCATGCTTGCTTGCCAGTACCGAAAAATGCGACCCCTATCTTTTGGGCAGCGCGTTTCGTGTACTCGATTTTACATATTTCTGTTTTAATTCACCGTCGCGCCACCATATGACGGTTCTCTTACAAACTTTGTTAATCTGTATGGTTCTTGTATTATCGAGTGGACCATCGAGATGTCGCCTTTGTCGTCTTATTTGCCGTATTTTGATTATAAGTATGGCTTATACGATGCAAAGGCGAGGTGATGGTTTGTACCGACTGCGGTGGCCTGACGAGTCCCATATTAGGACGAAACAGCGCTGTCGCCATCTGTTGGACCCGGAGTTATTCCATACTTTGGAGTGCTTCGCACTTTTTAATACGAGAATCATGTAGATTGACAAATTTTCACGTCCGCTTCGCCAAATATTTTATTCTATTTTATTTTAAATTAGACGGACAAAAACTTATCTACATATTTATTTACTTGTTTGGCTTTGAAACACGCTAAACGATGCTCTCATGGTGGGATCGTTTGGTGCGGCACGTGACGTTGGCTGCTTAAATAGCGGCATGCTTGCTTGCCAGTACCGAAAAATGCGACCCCTATCTTTTGGGCAGCGCGTTTCGTGTACTCGATTTTACATATTTCTGTTTTAATTCACCGTCGCGCCACCATATGACGGTTCTCTTACAAACTTTGTTAATCTGTATGGTTCTTGTATTATCGAGTGGACCATCGAGATGTCGCCTTTGTCGTCTTATTTGCCGTATTTTGATTATAAGTATGGCTTATACGATGCAAAGGCGAGGTGATGGTTTGTACCGACTGCGGTGGCCTGACGAGTCCCATATTAGGACGAAACAGCGCTGTCGCCATCTGTTGGACCCGGAGTTATTCCATACTTTGGAGTGCTTCGCACTTTTTAATACGAGAATCATGTAGATTGACAAATTTTCACGTCCGCTTCGCCAAATATTTTATTCTATTTTATTTTAAATTAGACGGACAAAAACTTATCTACATATTTATTTACTTGTTTGGCTTTGAAACACGCTAAACGATGCTCTCATGGTGGGATCGTTTGGTGCGGCACGTGACGTTGGCTGCTTAAATAGCGGCATGCTTGCTTGCCAGTACCGAAAAATGCGACCCCTATCTTTTGGGCAGCGCGTTTCGTGTACTCGATTTTACATATTTCTGTTTTAATTCACCGTCGCGCCACCATATGACGGTTCTCTTACAAACTTTGTTAATCTGTATGGTTCTTGTATTATCGAGTGGACCATCGAGATGTCGCCTTTGTCGTCTTATTTGCCGTATTTTGATTATAAGTATGGCTTATACGATGCAAAGGCGAGGTGATGGTTTGTACCGACTGCGGTGGCCTGACGAGTCCCATATTAGGACGAAACAGCGCTGTCGCCATCTGTTGGACCCGGAGTTATTCCATACTTTGGAGTGCTTCGCACTTTTTAATACGAGAATCATGTAGATTGACAAATTTTCACGTCCGCTTCGCCAAATATTTTATTCTATTTTATTTTAAATTAGACGGACAAAAACTTATCTACATATTTATTTACTTGTTTGGCTTTGAAACACGCTAAACGATGCTCTCATGGTGGGATCGTTTGGTGCGGCACGTGACGTTGGCTGCTTAAATAGCGGCATGCTTGCTTGCCAGTACCGAAAAATGCGACCCCTATCTTTTGGGCAGCGCGTTTCGTGTACTCGATTTTACATATTTCTGTTTTAATTCACCGTCGCGCCACCATATGACGGTTCTCTTACAAACTTTGTTAATCTGTATGGTTCTTGTATTATCGAGTGGACCATCGAGATGTCGCCTTTGTCGTCTTATTTGCCGTATTTTGATTATAAGTATGGCTTATACGATGCAAAGGCGAGGTGATGGTTTGTACCGACTGCGGTGGCCTGACGAGTCCCATATTAGGACGAAACAGCGCTGTCGCCATCTGTTGGACCCGGAGTTATTCCATACTTTGGAGTGCTTCGCACTTTTTAATACGAGAATCATGTAGATTGACAAATTTTCACGTCCGCTTCGCCAAATATTTTATTCTATTTTATTTTAAATTAGACGGACAAAAACTTATCTACATATTTATTTACTTGTTTGGCTTTGAAACACGCTAAACGATGCTCTCATGGTGGGATCGTTTGGTGCGGCACGTGACGTTGGCTGCTTAAATAGCGGCATGCTTGCTTGCCAGTACCGAAAAATGCGACCCCTATCTTTTGGGCAGCGCGTTTCGTGTACTCGATTTTACATATTTCTGTTTTAATTCACCGTCGCGCCACCATATGACGGTTCTCTTACAAACTTTGTTAATCTGTATGGTTCTTGTATTATCGAGTGGACCATCGAGATGTCGCCTTTGTCGTCTTATTTGCCGGATTTTGATTATAAGTATGGCTTATACGATGCAAAGGCGAGGTGATGGTTTGTACCGACTGCGGTGGCCTGACGAGTCCCATATTAGGACGAAACAGCGCTGTCGCCATCTGTTGGACCCGGAGTTATTCCATACTTTGGAGTGCTTCGCACTTTTTAATACGAGAATCATGTAGATTGACAAATTTTCACGTCCGCTTCGCCAAATATTTTATTCTATTTTATATATATATATATATATATATATATATATATATATATATATATATATATATATATATATATATTATATATATATATATATTATTAATGGCTTTATTCGAAATTAAACTTTGGCATCAATTTCTGCTTCGATCGAGATGCAAATTAACCAAAAAAATATTAGTCAGGTGATCAGCATTATCTGTCAAATTTTAATTTTTTTCGAAAAAGAAATAAAAGTGGGGTTATATCTCAAAATATCGAAAAAGGTTATTCGAAAATGTTTTTTAAATATAATTTTTAGTACATGTGCAAATTTTCACCTGTACAAAATAATTTAGATATTTTGCCTATTTTCTGTAAATTTGGCCACTATTGCAAAATAAGACTCAACGTAACCTACATAAAACTTATATATATATATATATATATATATATATATATATATATATATATATATATATATATATATATATATATATATATATATATATATATATATATATATATATATATATATATATATATATCATTTTCTTTTTATTTTGTCTTTTCTTGGGTTTAAGTTCTTTATTTAACAAAATACCAAAACAATTTGACGTTTCGCCCTTTATTTAAGACATCTTCAAAAATGTTTGTTCTTTTTTTAATTCTTGATCTTCCTAAAAATATTTTTATATAATTAAAAACATTCATATACAAACAATATTTACAATTTTAAAAAGCTAATCATATTTCTAAAAAAGTATTTAATTTTATCAGTACATACCTTGACATCTTGTTTATTCATTAATAATGAAATGAAATTTTTACTTCGTCTATTTATATATATGTATATATATATATATATATATATATATATATATATATAAATATATATATATATATATATATATATATATATATATATATATATATATATATATATACGTAACTGGTTTGTAAGTTATGGTTGTTTGATTGATTGATTCTAAAGAGATTTTACATTACATTAGTTGTTGGGATATTACCATTCAGAAAAATATGTGGTCAGAAAACTAATCTACATCTCGTGACTATACTTTCAAATGTTTCCTCCCCACCTGTAAAAGAACATTTTTCCCATTCTCGGTATCTGCTGTGGAAATTGGCAGGCCTTTTTTGTTTTAAATCTTCTTCTCGTAACCTTTGTGTTACTTTTTTTGAAAATAAGATTACATGTATTGCATTTATAGCTCATTTTTGAGATGTGTTGATGACAATATGTGATTTCATGTAAAATCAAATCAACACACGGTTATTAAAAGTTGTTATACATACACCTTTTGCATGCTTGACTGAGTCCTTGTACGAAATTTCCAATGTCTTATTACCGCTTTAAAATATTCGATGCTGTAGACGCATAGTTTATATATATATATATATATATATATATATATATATATATATATATATATATATTCCCTTAGGATTTACTGGGTAAAATGAATGAATGAATATTTCTATTGTAGGACTATTATTCCTCAAATGAATCTAATATCGAAGAAGGCGGTGATGTTGCACGTTATCAGTTTTTAAGTTCATTATCTTCAAGGAATATCTTACCCGGACATCAGGTAAGGCTGCTGTAAGATTATTTTTTAAGAGATTTCTAAAAGGAGGTTCTCAATTCGTCGCTTATAAATATTTTTTTATGTATGTACACTGATTTCTCCGGAATGGCTGCACCGATTTGAATGAAATTTTTTACGTTACGTTCAAGAAGTTGTGGTCACATATTTTTTTTAGTTAAAATTGGTGCACTAAAATCCAAGACGGCGCTTACAATATGGCGGCAAAAAAAATTGATTTTATTCGATTTTCTCCAAAATTGGTATGGAGGAATTTTCTGAGTTGTACCCAACGAATCAGAAATTATTTTTAAAAAATTCAAAATGGCGGATCCAATATGGCCGACAAGAAAATTTAATTTTGTCCAATTTTCTTCAAAATTGGTACGGGAGAGTTTCTGGGGTCGCAGATAACAAATTCAAAATTATATGCAAAAAATTCAATATGGCAGATAAAAAAATTGAATTTTGTTCGATTTTCTCCAAAATTGGTATGGGGAAGTTTTCAAGGTCGCACATAACGAATTTAAAATATTTATAAAAAATTCATTATGGCGGACAAAAAAATCAATTTTGTCCGTTTTTTTTCAAAATTGGTGCGGGAGAGTTTTCGCAGTCGCACATGACGAATCTAAAATTATTTTTCAAACATTCAATATGGCGTATCTAATATGGTGGATAAAAATAATTTTATCCGATTTTCTTCAAAATTGGTACGGGGGAGTTTTCGGGGGTCGCACTTGACGAATCATTTTTAAAAAATTCAATATGGCGTATCCAATATGGTGGATAAAAAATTTTTATTATTTCTAAATGAAATAAATAACTACTGATATATACAAATTATGGTAAACTGCAAATAAAGTATTTTTAATCTGATTGTGCGAATCACATTTTGTCAAGTATAAGTTTGGCGCCGGCTTCAAAAATTTCAATTTCATATAAAAATTTATAGTTACTTTTCACTTTTTAAAGCACTTTTAGAAGTTGGTTCAATTTTCCTATAAAATTTTTTTCAGTCATTATTTCACTTAAATTTTCCATTGCCAGAATATACAGAATGTTTTTTTCAGATGTTTTAATAAGTGAAGATTACAGAAAAAACAGTTCTAGATAAATTAGGCTTTAAAACCCAATATATGAAGGAAATATTGTGGGTCAGTATTTCCGACTCACTCGGTCAAATGTGGGAAGAACAAATGTACAATTTATTCATGAAGTTTTTTGAAAATTTGCCTGTTGACTTTGCTAATAACATTTTTATAAGAAAAATTGACCCGACTTCTAAAAGTGCGCTAAAAAGTGAAAAATAACAATAAATTTTTATATGAAATTGAAATTTTTGAAGTCGGAGCCATATTATTTCTAAATGAAATAAAGAACTACTAATATATATAACTTATGGTAAGAAAGCAATTACAAATAAAGTATTCTTAATCTGTTCATGCGAATCACATTTTGTCAGGAATTAACTTTATGCCGAGTTTAAAAATTTCGATATCATATAAACATTTATAGTTATTTAGAAATAATTTGACGCCGACTTCAAAAATTTCAATTTCATATAAAAATTTATAGTTATTTTTCACTTTTTAGCGCACTTTAATTTCATTTATAAAAATTTTACTTTTCGATTTTTAGTTTTGAATTCATTAAGATATCCATAATTTATTTGAACTAAGTAATAATCGAGATTAGTGTACCTCGCAATGACTCCAAGGTGGCAAAAAAGTACCCATTTGATCCAAAGTTGTAAATTGCCCTAAAATGAACTACTAAAAATTCTTTGGTTCTTAGAGTTCTCCAAATACCAGTGAAATTGTGTCAAACAAATATTTAGTCTGTCATAGTAAATCCACTATCTTAAATTTCAAATTAATTTTAGAATAGTAATATAGACCCCAAAATCTTCCAATGTCGATATCTAAAGAAGTTGAGACGTAGATTTCTAAGCCCAATATATTTTATATTGCAAATTGAGTGTGTGTATGCCCCAAGAACCTCGCAATATGAATTTTAGACAAAATCGGAATATGTAGAATTTTCAATCCTTCATATTGTGTCTTATCAAAAAATTAACTTCATATTCGTAATACACGACCCTGAAAACGCCCAAATACCAAATCTGAAAAAATGCAAATAAGGTAACATTTTCAAACCACCATATTGGATCCGCCGAATTGACTTTCAAAAAAATTATTTTAACGTCCTAATCTAATCTAAATCTAAAGCTTTCGAAGCCCTCTAGTACCAATTTTAGATTAAATCCGGAAATTTTAAATTTCAGCCCGTCATAACAAAATCGAAAAATGTAAAATCTTTAGTCCGCTATCTTGGATTCGCCACATTGAATCCTGAAAAAATACTTTTAAATTTATTATTTATACCCTCAAGAACCCCCTATATCAGTTTTGGGGAAAATCGAAGAATGAAAAATTTTCAGGACGCCATATTGAATCCGCCAGATTAAGTTTTTCAAAAAAAAAAATTTAAATTCGCAATTAACAAATTAACACTAACAAAAATCTCTCAATACTGAGTTTAGACAAAATCGAGAGATGTAGAATATTTAATCCACCATCTTGGATTATTATCCGCTATACTGAATACGCCATGTTTAGTTTTTTTTTTAAATAATTTCAGATTCGTAATGTACGATCCCAAAAACTACCCCATATTAATTTTGAAAAAATCGGAAAAAATTAATTTTTTATCCGCCATAATAAATTTTTTAAAAATAATTTTAGGTTCGCTATATGCGACCCCGAAAACTCCCCCGTACCAATTTTGGAGAAAATCGGATAAAATTAAATTCTTTTGTCAGCCATATTAAATCCGCTATATTGAATTTTTTAAAAATAATTTCAGATTCGTTGTGTACGATCCAGAAAATTCTCACATACGAATTTTGAAGAAAATCGGACAAAATAAATTTTTTTGGCCGTCATACTGTAAGCGTCATCTTGGGTTTTACTGTACCAATTTCGTCCAAAAAAAATATGGGACCACCTCAGCAACTTCCTGAACATAACGTATAAAATTTCATTTAAATCAGTGCCGCCTTTTTGGGGTAATTGGTATATATATATATATATATATATATATATATATATATATATATATATATATATATATATATATATATATATATATATATATATATATAAACTGTTTGACGTTTCGCCCTTTATTCAAGGCATTTTCAAAATGTTTGTTACCATGCCCATGTGATGCTTCTATCTCTTCATAAAATGTCATTTTGGATGTTTTGTTTTAGTAGCTTCAACCCAAACTACCAATGTTTATTTTCTTGTTTCTTGAACCATAGATTATATCATTTTTCTTTTATTTTGTTTTTTCTTGGGTTTAGGTTCTATATTTAATAAATACATAAAAACTGTTTGACGTTTCGCCCTTTATTCAAGGCATTTTCAAAATGTTTGCTACCACGTGCGGCCCATGTGATGCTTCTATCTCTTCATAAAATGTCATTTTGGATGTTTTGTTTTAGTAGCTTCAACCCAAACTACCAATGTTTATTTTCTTGTTTCTTGAACCATAGATTATATCAATGTATTTATTAAATATAGAACCTAAACCCAAGAAAAGACAAAATAAAAGAAAAATGATATAATCTATGGTTCAAGAAACAAGAAAATAAACATTGGTAGTTTGGGTTGAAGCTACTAAAACAAAACATCCAAAATGACATTTTATGAAGAGATAGAAGCATCACATGGGCCGCACGTGGTAGCAAACATTTTGAGAATGCCTTGAATAAAGGGCGAAACGTCAAACAGTTTTTATGTATTTATTAAATATAGAACCTAAACCCAAGAAAAGAAAAATGATATAATCTATGGTTCAAGAAACAAGAAAATAAATAAATATATATATATATATATATATATATATATATATATATATATATATATATATATATATATATATAAATACATACTCGAATTGAGAACCTCCTTCTTTTAGACGTCGGTTAAAAACAGTATTTTGTTTACTGAAAATAATGATGGAAAACAGAACGGTACATAATTTACAAATAAAGAAAAGACGAGCAAATTGTAGAGAATATATTAAAATATAAGACAGTGTTATATCGAAACACTTATCAAACTTTTCTTCGAAAAGGATATCCGACAACATACAGCATTACGTTGTATTATTTTTTTTTGGGAAAAATTCAATTGTGAAAAAAAAATTGCAATTTTATAAACTTAATTGTACTTTAAAGTTATTTTATAAACTTTTATTTCAGGTCAACGAAGCAGAACAGACCATATTACACCTTGCTTGCAGAAATGAAGAGGATATAACTTATTTATTGGAAGTATGTGATGAAAATAGAGACGTGATTAGAGAGCTTTTATTAAAAACTGACAATTGTGGGCAAACGCCTTTGTTTATAACTATTTGTAATACAAATAACCCTTCTCAGTTAACCACATTAGTTACCCTTATTAAATCAGTTTGTAACTCCGAAGAAATTAATTATTTATTTACAATGAAAAATAATTCATGTAACCTGTTGCACACTGCTTGTGATAAAAATAACGAAAAAACTTTAGTTATTTTTTTAAATGCCATTCAATATAACAAAGAAATTGTTAAAACACTTCTGTTTGAAACTGACGAAGATGGATTATCTGCATTGCATTATACTGTGCGTAATTTAACCAATCTTGATAAGCTAAGAACATTATTAGACTTTGTTAATTTAAACTGTAGTACAGAAATGCTTCATACGCTTTTGTGTCAAAGAACTAAGTTTGGAAAAACTGTATTACACATTGCCGTGAAAAATTTTCGAGTAACAGATGGTTACCACTCATTGACACCTCTCCTAACTTATTTATTTAATTTGGTGGGTAATCACAAAGAAATATTTTATAAGCTTCTGTTGACAAGCGACCAGAACGGGCAAACCGTACTACACTATTCTTCTTCTCAGGTGAGATATCCTTTTTTACTAAAGGAATTGCTAAATTATGTTCAAATAAACTTTAGTACAAATATTTTAAACGAACTGTTTCTTAAATTGGATAGCGATGAAGCTAATATATTACACTATGTCTGTCGTCAAAATGATGAACATAACTTAACCTTCCTATTAAATGAAATTAAGGACAATACAGACGTATTTAAAAAACTTCTATTCCAAACCGATAACGAAGGAAACACTGCATTGCACTATTCTGTTCTATACTGTAATAATTCTTGTATAATGAGCGCATTACTGAATTTTGTTAAAATAAATTGTACAAAAGAAATATTTGAAAGTATTTTATGCAAAGCAAATAATAAAGGTCTCAACGTATTGCACGTTGCCTGTAGTAATGTAGAAAGTAAAAGTGAATACGAAGACCATCTCATATCTTTATTAAAATTTATAGAAAATGATAATGTAATATTGTATGAACTTTTATCTAAAACATGTAGCAGCTACGGCTGTACTCCGCTGCATTATACAGTTCGTTATTTTGATAACCCGTCCTTATTAAAGATTTTATTCGATTTTATTAAAGAAAACGATTCTAAAATATTGGACTCACTTTTATTAAAGGAGAGTAATACAGGGTGTTCTTTGTTGCACTTTGCTTGCAAACAAAATAATGAAGAAAGCTTAAAGTACTTATTATATGCAATAGAAGATAACATCACACTACGCGATATACTTATATTAAAAGCTGATCATAATGGACAAGCTCTATTGCATTATAGCATTGATAACTTTCAAATTTTAAAATTCTTACTTGAATTCGTTAAATCACATTGTGGTAAAGAAATTTTCACTAATCTTATACTTAAATGTGATCAAGAAGGTCGTACAGGATTGCACACATTTTGTCAAAATGGTGACAATGAAGAAATACTAACCTATTTGTTAAATTACGTTAAAGATAACACTTCTCCCGATGTATTTAATATATTTTTATTTAAAAAGGACTGCCAAGGAAAAATTGCATCGGATTATATTGCCAGCAATACTAACAATTCTTACTTGTTGGACGTTTTTCCAAATTACGATCTTCAAATGCCGGAAATGGTCGACGATTCTCGATTTGGTAATTAATCATCAAATTCGAATAATTTATTAATCAAATTCAACGGACATCCAACAGTGTGTTAAAAAGTGAAAAATAACTGTAAATTTTTATATGAAATTAAAATTTTTGAAGTCGGTTCCGAATTTTTTCCAAATGAAACAAATAACTACTAATATATTCAAATTATGGTAAGAAAGCAATTACAAATAAAATATTTTTAATTTATTTACCCGAATCACATTTTGTCAGATATGTATTGCGCCGACTTCAAAAATTTCAATTTAATATAAAAATTTATAGTCATTTTTCATTTTTAGCACACTTTTAGAAGTAGGTTCAATTTTTTTATAAAAATTTTATTTTTCGATTTTTAGTTTTGAATTTATGATGATATCCATAAATTATTTGAACTAAGCATCAATCGAGATTAGTGTACCTTGCAATAACTCCAGGGTGTCAAAAATGTATTCATTTTCTTAATTTTCAAATTAAATTTAAATTGGTAATAAAGGCCCCAACATCTTCCAATATCGATATCTAAAGAACTTGAGACGTAAATTTCTTAGCCCGATATATTTTATACTGCATACTGGGTTTGTATACGCTCTAAGAATCTCGCAATATGAATTTTAGACAAAATTGGAAAATGAAAAATTTTCAATCCCTCATATTGTATCTTATCAACCTAATATTTGTAAAAAATTAACTTCATATTCGTAATACATGACACCGAAAACCCCCTAATACCAAATCTGAAAAAATGCGGTAAAATTTTCAACCCATCATATTGGATCCTCAATATTGAATTTCAAAAAACTAATCTTAACGTTTTGTTCTAATCTAAATCTATACCCTGATGAAATCCGGAAATTTAAAATTTCTAGACTTATATTCGCTATTTACGTCCTCAAAAACGATTCAGTCCCACCTTTGAACAAAATCGGAAAATGTAAAATTTTTAGTCCGCTATTTTAGATTTGCCATATAAAATCCTGAAAAAATACTTTTAAATCCATAATTTACACCCATCAGTTTGGGAGAAAATCGAAAAGTGTAAATTTTTAATGATAACATATTGAATCTGCCAGACTGAGTTTTTCAAAAAATATTTTAAATTCATAATGAACACTAACAAAAATACCCCAATACTGATTTTAGACAAAATCGGGAGATGTAAAATTTTTAATCCTCCATATTGAATTTTTTAAAAATAATTTCAGATTCGTTTTGTGAGATTCCGAAAACTTCTCCATACCAATTTTGGAGAAAATCGAACAAAATTGATATTGAGTTTTTTAAAAATAATTTTTTAGATTAGTTATGTGCGACCCTGGAAACTCCCTCGTACCAATTTTGGAGAAAATCGGACAAAATTTATTTTTTTGTCCGCCATATTGAATTTTTTAAAATATTTCGGATCCATTATGTACGACTCTGAAAATTCCCCCACACCAATTTTGGAGAGAATCTGATAAAATTAAACTTTTGGTCCGCTATATTGGACTTGCTATATTGAATTTTTTAAAAATAATTTCAGTTTCGTTGTGTACGACCCCAAAAATTCCCCCATACTAATTTTGGAGAAAATCAAACAAAATTAATTCTCTTGGCCGCCATATTGTCAGCGCCATTTTGGATATTACTGCACCAATTTCTTCCAAAAAAATAAGGGACCACCGCAGCAAATTCCTGAACATAACGTAAAAAATTTCATCCAAATTTGTTCCGCCGACTCGACGAATTGAAAACCTCCTTCTTTTAGAAGTGGGTTAAAAAACGAAGTGACCAGAAAAACAAATGGTTTATTTCAATTTTCATTGTGACTTTTTTTTGCGGTTTCGAATACTTGTTGTGCTGACTAATAAACATTTTTATACTGGCATAGAGAACATTTCTTTTTCTTATTGCGCCCTCTCCTTCCGAAGGTTGGCGATCCAAATGGCAATTGTGGCTCTGGAAGCTGCAGCACGAAATATGTCTGTAGATGAGCGATCAAACCATCTCCTCAGGTCTTTCAACCATGAATTCTGGCGTCTTCCTACTGATCGTTTACCCTGAACTTTACCCTCTATAATGAGTCGAAGTAGCTCATATCTTTGACCTCTCAGCACTTGACCCAAGTATTGAATTTTTCTCTCTTTAATGGTGTTTAGCAGTTCTTTTTGTTTATTCATGCGCTGGAGTACTTCGTTGTTAGTGATCCTTTGCATCCATGAAATTCGCAACATCCGCCTATATATGTACATTTCAAAAGCCTCTATTCTTTTTTCTGTTTGTGGGTCCATTGTCCAGCTTTCGCATCCGTAGAGTAAGGTAGAGAAAACGTAGCATCTGACCATACGAGTTCTGAGCTCTAGACTAAGGTCTGATCTTGTAAAAAATGTTTTCATGCTCATTAGTGTTTTTCTCGCTTGTTCGATCCTCGATAAAATTTCCTTCTTCGGGTTACACTGGCTGTTGATATTAACTCCTAGATATTTCATTGATGTTACCTATTCTATTGTTTGTCCCTTGACATGCAGACGTACATTTATTGGCGCCTTTGAAAATACCACTATTTTGGTTTTAGAGACGTTTAGATGTAAGCCGAACATTTCGCTATGATGTACTACGGAATCTATTATGCTTTGTAGCTCTTGTACGCTGTTTGCTATTAGGACGGTATCATCAGCGTACCGAATGTTGTTGATCGTAGTTCCGTTAAACTTGATTCCACCTTGGGCATCGTCTAGTGCTTCTTTAAATATGGACTCGGAATACAGATTAAACAGGAGCAGAGATAGCACGCAGCCCTGTCGGACTCCCCGTCTAATCCACATATCTCCGGATGTTGTTTGTTCTACCTCGACTGTTGCCGTTTGGTGCCAATAGAGTTCTGAGATAATGCGTAGGTCTTGTTCGTCGACGCCGGTTGTTCTCAGAATTTCAATCATCTTTTGATGGTTAACGCAGTCAAATGCCTTTCGATAGTCTATAAAACATGCATATACATCCACGTTCATGTCTCTGCAGCGTTGTGTCATTACATTTAGGGAGAAAAGAGCTTCTCGTGTTCCCATTCCGTTTCGAAATCCGAATTGAGTGTTATCCATCTGATCTTCGCACTTCCTGTAAATTCGTGTATAGATGATTCTGAGAAAAGTTTTAAGGACATGAGACATCAGACTTATTATCCGGTAATCATCGCATTGTGAGGAATTAGGTTTTTTTGGCAGTGTTATAAATGTTGACTTTAGCCAGTCTAATGGTATTTTGCCGGAGTTGTATATGTTATTGAATAATGATGTTAACAAGTCTAGACTTTTGCTTTCGTTGTCTGCAATTAATTTAAGTATTTCGACGTTGATTTTGTCTGGACCGGTAGCTTTACCATTTTTCTGTGCTTTTATTGCATGGCGAACTTCTTCTTTAGTTATTTCTGGGCCTTTTTCATTTATTTGATTGACTGCGGGTGGTGGAACACTGGGTCTATCATCATCGAAAAGTGTTTGAATGTATTCTTTCCATCTCTCTAGTTTATCTACTGTCCCCAGAATTACCTCGTTATTATTCCCTCTTAAAATTGTTTCCTGCCGCTTTCTGTGTCTGCCTGTCATTTCTTTTACCTTCTTGTGGACGTTAAAGGTGTCATATCTTTTCTGAAGTTGTTCGATTTCTTGACATTTTGTTGACATCCAATCTTCTTTAGCTTCCCTGCACTTTTTCCTAATGATCTTATTGAGTTGCTTGTATTCTGTTGGGTTTGTTTTGTGTTTCCTTCTTTCATTCATGAGGTCTATGATTTCTTGCGTTATCCATTCTTGCTTTCTGTTGTTTTTTGTAAATCCAATGTCTTCTTCTTGAATATTTGTTATTTTAGTTTTTAAAGCATTCCATGTTCCTTCAACGTCCTCTCTCCGTACCGATTTCTCCATTCCAGAGAACATTTAAAGATTAGTTATTCAGAAGAAAAAAACATCAAATAATTTGTCTAGAAAATAATTTTAATAACTGGAGTAATAGTATTCTGAACAACAAGTGGATATTTTTCAGTACAATAAAACATTGGGCACCCAAAAATGCTAAAACCAAAAATAAACTAGGAAAATCTCTATACATTTTCGACATTTCATGATTATAAACACATTTAATAATATTTTCTCTCATTTTATGATTAATAGTCTTGGTTAAGCAATATTAATGTTTCCCTTTCATATTTCTATGTTTTGAGGTCATTCTTTATAAATTTTATTTTTTAAAAGTCCCCATAAAAAATACTTGACACAAATCTGTGCTATTTGCCGGTCATCTAATTGTACCTGCCTTCCAATCCAAGAGTTATATCAATTGGTAAGGTACTGGAAACAGATTGTGCGGCGGTGTGCCATCTTGTCGCCAAATCAGATTATTGTAATGCGAAATTGGGATATTTTGTGAATGTTCTTCTACATTATTTTCAATTAAAATTAAATATCGCTCATCATTTGGATTTCCATTTAAAATAATTGGGCCAATAATCTTATTTGCAAACATACCACACCAAATGTGAATTGATTGCCGACCCTGTATTTTTAGGACCTATATTTTTTTGGGGGTTTTCAGTTGCCCAATAACGTTTTTTTTTCTATTTAACATCCCAGAGGCCATGGATGTTGCTTCGTCCGTGAAAATAATTTTATTTAGAAACTCCTCATCTTGTCGAATATGGCGTACCATTTCTAAGCAATATTGCAACCGCTGAGTGAAAAATTACTTCTCCATTTCTAACTACGGTTCTGATTTCATTTAATTTTTTGACAGTGTATCTTACTGTACTAGCAGATAGAAAATTTTTTCCATCTCTCATAAAAAAGCCTCTAGTATCGTGCTAAATATAAAAAAACCTGTATTTGATTGCTATCATTATTAGAGAAGGAACACAATATAGAACATATAATACATTTTTATATCTTATATACATACTCCTCTTTTTCTTCTGTGTTTTGTTGATTATTTGCAGAGATCTGGCAACAGTAGAGGCCGTCTAAAATCAGAAATACAAGGTGCAACCAAAGTATGTTTTGTTTTTCTAACTGGCTGTTTTTGTCCAGCTCCTCAAATAATTTGATCTACTATGGATATATTTAATATATTTCATCCTTGCTTAATACCGCGAAACCCTATGGATCTTTCTATTTCTATATCAAACTTTAGTTCATCAAACGAATAGAAAAAAATAATAGATCAAGAGAGATAGATTTAGCATTTAAGTTTCTCTGCCATCTTATATAGATCGCAAACCTATATACTCAAACATAATTTAGGCATAAGATTATTTTAATGAGCTTAGATAATATATCCTATCAGAATTAGAACCTCTAACAAATTGTAGTTAAATTAATTAATTATTATTTTATAAAATAATTAAGAATAGAAATAAAATAAAATCTTGACTTAGCTGACGTGAAATGTGCCAATCTGTACTATTCTCGTGCTAAAAACTGCGGAGCATTCCAAAGTATGGAAAGACTCCGGGTCCGACAGATGGCGACAGCGCTGTTTCGTCCTAATATGGGACTCGTCAGGCCATCGCAGTCAGTACGAACCATCATCTCGCCTCTGTATCCTATAAAGCTGAATTTAAGATTAAAAATAACAAATAGGACGACAAAAGCGACATCTCTATGGTTCACTCGATAACACAAGAACCACACAGATTGACAAAATTTGTAAAAACCGCCATGTAGTAGCGCGACGGTAAATAAAAATAGAAATCTGTAAAATCGAATACACAAAACGCGCTGCCCAAAGGATAGGGGTCGCATTATTCGGTACAAGGCAACCAGGCTTGCTGCTAGATTGGCAACGAAAGCCACGTTTCGCACCAAACGATCCCCCCATGAGAGCACCGTCTAGTGTGTTTAAAGCCAAACAAGTAAAAAATAAATAAATAAAGTTATTATCCGTGTAATATAAAAACAGAAATAAAATAAAATCTTGGCTTAGCGGACCCCTATCCTTTGGGCAGCGCGTTTTGTGTATTCGATTTTACAGATTTCTCTTTTTATTCACCGTCGCGCCACCACATGGCGGTTTTTACAAATTTTGTCAATCTGTGTGGTTCTTGTGTTATCGAGTGAACCATCGAGATGTCGCCTTTGTCGTCCTATTTGCTGTTTTTAATCTTAAATTCAGCTTTATATGATACAGAGGCGAGATGATGGTTTGTACCGACTGCGGTGGCCTGACGAGTCCCATATTAGGACGAAACAGCGCTGTCGGACCCGGAGTCTTTCCATACTTTGGAATGCTCCACACTTTTTAGCACGAGAATAGTACAGATTGACACATTTCACGTCCGCTAAGCCAAGATTTTATTTTATTTCTGTTTTTATATTACACGGACAATAACTTTATTTATTTATAATTAAGAATAGAATAAAATATCATGTAACATTTGGTAAATATTATATAAAGTAATTTCTAGGTTATTCATTAAGATAAAGTTATATATTACACAATTAGGATATTTATATTATAATATTTTGTTATACATTATTAGTATAAAGAAATAAAGAAATATAAAAACTGAATTTTTTTTCTGATTTAATTGTTTAAAGTGACCTCCAAATTACTAGTGCGACACTAAATTTACTTTTAAAGAGCAGACATTAGGTTCTTATTATCCCCAAAAGGAATTGTAGGATAATAATGGTTAGAAAGTAGACCTTTCTATTGAAATTGTATGCTGGTTATCAAAATGAGGGAAAAATAATTATTATTATGGGACTGCGACCTTGTCCTTTTTTATTTTACATATAATTAGATCGGTTATTAAATAACAGATTTTTTTATCTAGAAACTGAGTCAGACATTAATCTCTCCAACTTTTGATCTTTTATTCATAATAAAAAAACGCATTTCGGTGAAAAAAGTCTAAAAATAATATTTTTAATTTTATAAAATAAATTTTTACTGGGTAAATCTTTATGCTATCTGCGCGCCTACATTATATATATATATATATATATATATATATATATATATATATATATATATATATATATATATATATATATATATATATATATATTTAGTTGGTTATTTTCTTGGGAATATGGTTCATTTTTATATTGAAACTACATATATACAGTAGTCATACTTATTGTATATATATATTTTTATTTCTCAGGACGTTTCGATTCTTTCGAATCTTTTTCAACTGATGCGGATGCTACAAAAATGTACATTTTTAATATTATTATATATGGACAAAGAGGTTAAAAACTTACCAGAACAGAGATTTTTGTTTTAAACAATAGTTAATTACATCACAAACCAATTGTAGTCACTCACTCTTTTGTATATTCACTTTTTAAAAGTATTTTTAAAAGGCCAGTTAGAAGAATGGGCACTACATTTTTAACCCTATAACTGTCTTGACTTGACTGAATGTGGAACCCAGATGGTGTATGTTTTTTAGGCCCTTTAAGTAGCGTAAAAAGTTTGGGTCTTTTAATGAAGTGATATTTTTCTGAAAAATATCGTGATTTAATTTATTGGATAGTTGTATGTTTGCTGAATGTGATTTCAGCACTACAACGGCATAATGTGGATATATCCACTGCTATTGCATCTCACACGGAGGAATCCGTGAAATCCGCATTAACATATATACGCCTTCCGGCGGGAGGCCGGAGAAGCTGCGTTCAGTATGTGCATGCTTCCTTCCAATCTGTCCTTTGCACAGTCAGGTGCATGTCGGTACCCTGATGAGTCTAGTAGAGACGAAACATGTACCTCTGCCGTATCACTGTGGCGGGGAGGGTAAGTTTTGACTTTCTTCTCGGTATGGTGGTACAGGTAGGCCATCATCTCGATGGTGGTGGAATAGGATAAATTGCGTTTTATAACAATTTATTCTAACTGTGCAACCTCTAACACAGAAAGGATATGATGGAGAGAAGTTTGCATTTACTGTTCGCATTTTACTTCATATATATATATATATATATATATATATATATATATATATATATATATATATATATATATGTATGTATATGTATATACAGGTGTGAAAAATACAAACCGGAACCTCGACGTTTCTTAAGTAAGATAAAGAAGATACTATATTATTAATCAAATCAGAATGAGACGGATCGACGTACGTGCTTAAATTTAATAAATTACTAATTTGGCCCTAGGGTGAGAGGTATTACAATGCTGGCGCCGTGAGAGCGGGCGGCAGCATAAGCCACGCCCTAGTACAACAAGAGGATTCCAAGTTATTTGCTTCCATTCAGGCCGTCGAAGCGTAAGTATCGAGTATTGGCATTTCCGTGTTTCACGCCAAATTTTTTTGTTACAATGGTAGTTTATTCCACGGAACAAAAAGAGCAGATTATTAAGTGATACTATTCTGGTAAATAATCGGCAGATTTGCATTTACGTGCGAAAATCATTCTCTTCCTTGAAGATTTAGATTTTCGGAAATTATTAAAAAAATTTAAGACAACCGGTTGTCTAAAAATTTGTAAAAAAGTACACTGATAATAATGAGGAGCAACCGGTTCCTCAAATTACTGAAGAACGAGCAAATCGGGAGACTGGCATTTGTAGTTTAGCAGAAATTAATTTTCCTTGCAATAGTACCGTAATTGCCGAGGAACTTGATATGAACGCTCGGACAGTTCGGAATATTTTAAAGCGGAATAAATTGCGAATGGCTCAAGAAATTTTTCCGAAAGACCAGGAAACACGTATTTTGTTTTGTGAGGACATGATAGAAAAGGCTAATAGAAGAGATATAACCCCTGAAGTTTTGGCAAATACGCGAACCGTATTTTATAACAGACTGTGTTATTTTCTTGCTCAAAGTGGAGAATAAAAGTTTATTTTTGAGAATGATTTCTAATTTTAAAGTGGTCTATTAACTTATTTACTTAGAAATTACCGTTGCGTTTCACTAGTATTTTTATTAGAATAAATGTTTATTTTGTAACAGAAATATCAATTTTCTTTACGCTCAACTGCCAACAAAAACTATTTTTTTTTGTATTTCGACTATTTGAGGTATTTAAAACAACCAGTGTATCAAATAGTCATTAAATATTCCAAATTTCGTCGATTACGTTATAAGTTTAGACTAAAAGTAAATACACCTACTCATTTGTTTCAAGGTACCGCTCGTCTTCGTGTCGCACGGAAGTTAGCGGGAGTAATACTGCGCGTAGGCGTTCCCTACGATCTTCTGTGCCGAACTAACCTGAAAGAAGTTAGACGGGCTTAGTGTGTCAAAATTTGAGAAAACGAACAAAATAATTTGTAGTTACGAAATTTAAAATAGAAAGTTGGTTATAGTAACGTTTTTAGTAAACCTCTTTCTCAAGTTTCATCTCAGGTCAAAGGCAACTGTGTTATGGTTGCGTCGCGCCCAGTTACATTTGTGCGCCGCTCTTCCGTTCGACATTTTTTGTTGAGAAACAAATATCAACGATTACAAAATTGGGCTAAACAGAAAGGCAGTAATATATTTTCGCCGTACTCTGGTGTGTAAAATACAAAACAGAGTATTTTATCCACATGACGAATAACTAACTTTTACTAAATCAAAAGCTAAGGTTAAATGCCAATGCTTACTGGATCATACAGTGGATCGAATTATATTGCTTCAATTAGAGGCCCTTGAACACATCGATAAATTAGATTTGTAAATATAAGTTTCATTTGCAAATGAGGCTTCGATGAAACGTCAGGTCAGAGCCAGTACAAAATGAAATTCACTGATCCGAATATTTCTGATACAAACTTATTCCTAACCTCTCTTATTCCAATCAAAACTCAACAAGAACAGATTGTGTTGTACAATTCCAAACTCTCCTCTACTATATATTGCGGGCCTCTGAAATTTTAATTTATTAAGAAAATCGAACAAAAGTCTTTAAAGAAAATAGAAAATTATGAACTCGCACCAGACAACTTGCACTATATAAAAGAGTTCTCTTTGCCACCCGAGCTTCAGTACAGTACAACTTATCTATGACGATGATAGACGGCTAGATGAATACTTTGGCTGCAGCGAAATCGGTCCAACGTTCTTACCTTTGCCAAACAACATCTCAGTTCAACAACATTGATACTGTGTCCCAGTAAATACGGAGTATTTCAAGCTACAGTCATTATAACAAGAGTAAAGCGAAAACTGATTCTCCGATTTCCCGTCATTTTGCAAACTATTGGAAGCGGACATTAAACTGCAATAGAGAAGATTTGGGGATACAAACTTCAAACAGCAAGATTATTCTTCAAAGGATACTCTTGGTACAACATGCCACCAGGAATCCACAAATTACTTACTCCATTGACCAGACATCATAGCATTTGCAATATTACCGATAGGTAAATTATCGAAACATGCACAAAAATCAACGGATAAGTTAATAAGAAACTTTCGTCTAGACTTTGCCCGAAAATCTTCTCGAGAAAAATATAGAGGATGTGTTCCAAAACTTTTGGCATCGATGGATCCTTACACTGTTTTTTGACATTGTAAGGATTCGGACAACAATTCGTACTTATTGGAGAATGAGAAAAGAGTTGTTAGCAAAGAAGGCAATGATTAAAATGTTCTTTTTATTATTTTTATTACAGTCGTATTATTTATTCATTTGTGTAAATCAATAAATATTATATTACTTACAAATTATTTGCATTGGTATTTGTTAAGAAGTCCTAAACATAGAAAAAAAAAGTACTTTTGCCTTTTTAACAATTATCGATATCCACGTATTTATTATTATAGTATTATTTTTAAAATGCACCTTGGACTCAAGCACAATATTGTATTCATGGAAATACAATTATTCTTTTTATTTTGTTTTTAAAATATTTAACAGCTGTTGAACCACATTAGACGTTTTTCGAATTTATTTTCATGATTTTAAAGATTCAGTCTGCTATGTTGGATCCGATTTTTATTTTTAATATTAAGACCGTGCTTTCAACCAACTGTGTCTTGACGAACCCCCTTAACCATCTTTGCCGGAAACCAGAAAGCAAGCTACAACAGTATACTTTATTTCACTTCTTCGACATGGCTAAACGGGTTGTCCGTCTCTTTCTTTAACGTTCCCTTTTTTTAGAGGTTCTGTTTTGGATTTTCCACACATGTATATATATATATATATATATATATATATATATATATATATATATATATATATATATATAAATGTATAGTAACTTTTGGACGAAACTCGAACAACTAAACCAATTCTTACACCAAGTACCTTTTGTGTGCCTTTTTGTATGAAAACTGTTATTTATTTTTTTTCAAGGTATAGTTAAGTTTAAAAAATTAATTTTTTGTTTAAAAAAATCTTATATTAAAATCCAATTTTTTCAATACTTCTTCTTCTCATATTCCATAACTATTTGTGCTATTGTTGAGGAGATTGGTCATAATTGGTTCAGTTGATCGAGCTATAAAATTGTCTTCACCAGAATTTCATCCAAAAGTACTAAAATAAAATATTTGTAAAAAAAATTGAACCGACTTCTAAAAGTGAGCTAAAAAGTGTAAAAATAACTACAAAATTTTATATGAAATTGTATTTTTTGAAGTCGGCGCCAAACTAATACCTGACAAAATATGATTCGCATAAACAGTTTGTAATTGCTTTCTTACCATAATTTGTATGTATTAGTAGTTATTTACTTCATTTAAAAATAATTTGGCGTCGACTTCAAAAATTTCAATTTCATATAAAAATTTATAGTTATTTATCATTTTTTAGCGCACTTTTAGAATTTTCCAAATACCAGTGAAATGGTATCAAACAAATATTTAGTCTGTCATAGCCAATCCACTATCTTAAATTTCAATTTATTTTAAATTGGTTATAAAGGCCCAAGTCCTTCCAATATCGATATTTAAAGAACTTGAGAAATAAATTTCTTAGCCCCATATATCGTATACTGCATATTGAATTTGTATGCGCCCCAAGAACCCCGCAATATCAGTTTTAGACAAAATCAGAAAATATAAAATTTTCAGTCCCTCATATTGCATCTTATCAACCTAATAGTTGTAAAAAATTAACTTCATATTCGTAATACACGACCCCGAAAACCCCCTAATACCAAATCTGAAAAAATGCGAATAAGGTAAAATTTCAACCCACCATAATGGATCCGCCGAATTTCAAAAAAATAATTTTAGCGTCTTAATATAATCTAAATCTAAACTCTTCAAAGCCCCGCATTACCAATTGTGGATGAAATCTGGAAATTTAAAATTATAATGCCACCTTTAAACAAAATCGAAAAATGTAAAACTCTTAGTCTGCTATATTGGCTTCGCCAAATTGAATACTGAAAAAATATTTTTAAATTCATAATTTACACCCTCAAGAACCCCCTATATCAGTAATGGAGAAAATCGAAAAATGTTAAATTTTTAGGACGCTATACTGAATTCGCCAGAATGAATTTTTCAAAAAATATCTTAAATTCGTAATTAACACTAACAAAAATCCCCAACACCGACTTTAAACAAAATCGAAAGATGTAGAATCTTTAATCCGCCATTTTGGATTTTTTAAAATTATTCGTTATGTACGACCCCGAAAACTCCCCCACACCAATTTTAGAGAGAATCGGACAAAATTAAACTTTTGGTCCGCCATATTGGACTCGCTATATTGAATTTTTAAAAAATAATTTCAGATTCATTTTGTACGACCCCAAAAATTCCCCCATGCCAATTTTAGAGAAAATAGGACAAAATTAATTTTTTTGGCCGCCATAATTTTAGCGCCATCTTGGATTTAACTGCACCAATTTCGTCCAAAAAAATATGGAACCACCGCAGCAACTTCCTGAATATAACGTAAAAAATTTCATTCAAATCGGTGCTGCCGTTCCGGAGAAATCGGTGTACATACAAAAAAAAATGCATTGTCAACGAATTAAGAACCTCCTTAAAAATTGAACTTTTTTGGTATCAAGAAAATATATCGAAATTTATAAATTAGGCAATCAAAAATCTCTCATCGTCGGCGTCGTGTCAATTAGGATTGGTTTATTATTTGAAAATAAATCAATGTTGTATGAAGAGATGGTACACTTAATATATATTTTTATCTGTTGTAGGAATCACAAATGAACATAATTTTAGTGTCGGCAGTGGAATACCTAATACGTTGTTTTTTTCTTTGACATAAATAAATCCCCGGTTGTTTCCTTGTTACGAAATTGTTTAGTACCCAAGTTTCTGTGGGTTATCAGTTTTATGAAATCAAATCAAACTTTCTCTATTCGGTAAACTTTTATTATTTTAATAATTGTTGTAGCACACTCATGGACAAAATTAGTAAATATTTATAAAGTATCGTAAAAAATAAATGTCAATGAATTAAGTCATTTAAACATACAGGGACGAACAGTTCATTTTGCAAATTTCAAGTCAACAATGTTAAGTTTTTATGGGAAGAAAATCGTAAAAAAAAGTTGAATTGAGATATTACGAAAATTAAAGATATTTCCTTTAAACATAATTGTTATTGGAACAGTGATTAAAATAGGAGCATAGTTACTAACGAGTGTTTTTTCCGTTAGCTCAAATTATCGTCTGCATTCGTTCGGTATGCTACGAAGTAGAATTTGAATATATTGTTGTATTGTCCACTTTTATTGCAAGAAACGTGAGTGCTCTGTTTGGTTACAAGCAAAAAATAAGGCGGATCCAAGATATTGAAGATCGAAAAAATATAAAAGGCTCAAAAAAAATCATATCGCTACCGATGCAACAAAACAATTCAACGTAAATAGGGCCATGAGCGTCTTCGAAACCATGTACTTCATAGACAACAACATCCCGGTCATAAGCCTTGAAGATGTCAAAAACTTAACATAACAATTCAACATCCACAAAGCGCCAGAATTGGATGGTCTGTCCAATCCAGCATTCCGCATAGCCCTAGATCTAACCTTGTCTTCCATAGCAAGCATCGGCAGCACGATTTTCACAAGAGATTATTGTCCCTCAAAATGAAAAGACCGATCAGCCTTCTTTCTAATTTAGGGAAATTAATCGAGAAACTCATTCTCCAGAAACTAACTGATTTCGAACTGGAAAGAGACATTCTACCTCCTGAGCAATTTGGTTTCAGGGCGGGACATAGCTGCATTCTACGGATCACCAGACAGGCTACCGATTTAACCAAAGGGTTTAATCCGAAATTTCACACAGGAGGACTTTTTCTCGACCTCAGCAAGGCTTTCGACCGGGTTTGGCACAATGGCTTGATATTAAAAATGATCAGACTAGGAGTGCCTATATACTTAATAAGATTAATCCTGAGTTTTCTCTGCGGAAGAAGCTTCATAGTGTCGTCTGATGAATATACTTCTTACAGAAAAACCACAAATGCAAGAGTCTCACAGGGCCCTCCATTATCTCCGCTACTTTTTAATATATATACTCATGATATTCCAAAAGACAATAACACCAAGCTATATCTATTCGCAGACGCAATTAAACACTCCTCCACCCCAAACATCTAATCATTTCGGATTCCCTCAGCTGCCTCAGATCGATCCAAGCCATTAGCACATCCCACCCCCTCATGAATCAAATTCTCGTCCTCCTTAAAATGGGATCCCAACGTAATCTGTACATAGCCTTTATGTGGACCCCAAGCCACATCGACATAGATGGGAACGAATTGGCCGACACTCAAGCTAAGTCTGCAATCCTTGAAGGCACCCCTTTCCTCCCTTTACTTAACCCTAAAGAATTCAATAGGCACATCGATGACATCATTCGTAACATTGTTCAGGTTCGCTGGGAATCCCTTGAAAACCCAAATAAACTCTCTTATATTAAAAGAAACTTTTCAGAGACCTATCACTTTCCCCAACTATCCAGAAGAGAAAATGTTATATGGAAGAGAATCGTTATTGGACACTGCAGAATGACTCATTGCTTTCTTCTAAAAAACGAGGATCCCCTTCAATGTCTATCCTGTCATTCCCTCTTAACTGTAAAACACATAATATCTGACTGTCCCTCATATACAGAAATGCTAGAGAGAGTTACCTAACCTCTAATAATTTTGCGATAGTTATGTCTTTTGAACTGACTAAGGCCAAACACATACTGTATTTCTTGAGGCACATTTATCTCTATAATAAAATTTTTAGGATTAATCTTTGATAGAACACTCAGCTGTTTGCCCCACTTAAAATATCTAAGAGGAAAAGCTAGAGTGACAATTGTATACATAAATTACATTTGAATATTCTTGGAGGGAAGATCCAATTCACCGACGACTTCGACGTTATCTTCAAGGCTATGCTACTCGGAGTGCGTTCTCCTATTCTTTAACCTGCTTTCCCTTTTTTTTAGATTTTTTTTGAAGTCGAGCCGTACGATAGTGCGCTTAATGAGTCATTTAAAAGCTGATGATAGAGTATTTTCTGAATAACTTCAATTTTTGTTTTAAGCATGTAAAACCCAGTTTTAAAAAAATAAACACGTATAAATAGATTACTTAAACATTAAACAGAAAAAGAAAAAAAGGCGAAAAAAATAGCTATTTATCTTTCTTAATCAAACACTATTAGAATCGCGAAATGCTCGACTAAGATAACATACAATATTCCCTTTATTTCCCAAATTAACTGAAAACAAATCAAAACAAAGATAACCTTCTATCCCGACGAATATACGCGTCACGTAATTTACGACGACACTGAACGAGGGAATCGAATCTAACGATTTCCAGATTGAAACTGAAGTTTAGTACTCCTTAATAGGTCAATTTTTTACGCCCTGCACCCCTCTCGGTACCAAGCGATTCCCATTTGTACCCATATTACTCCATGGATCCCTGTAAACATCAAATTGAGTCTCGACATGTAGATGGCGTTAGCCCTTCTATACTGGATATTTAATTCCTGAATTGGCCTCTGAGCGTCTTAACCTTAATTTTTATATAAACATAGTTAATAAAACTCTTCTTGCTTTCTATAACTAAAGCAATAAGATAATATAACATCTGGAACAAAACCTGAGTGCCCTTTTATTTATATTGCTGGTATTTAAATCATTCTTTCTTGCAATCAGGAAAAACAGTCGCTATATTAATTCTATTTACAGGTAAAACGTTGTGACAGAATTTGATTATAGACTACTGCTAATGACATGTTGAGGTAGCGTTAATTATTTTATCTATAATCATTTTTTGCCCCATATTAATTAGTAACTATTTTAATAACCTACAATTAAATATCACAGTAATAAAGACACTCTGGAAGTCTGATCGTGCATCTTCTCTCTTGCAGCTTTAGTACCAAACAACTACGGTTATTTGAGCTTAAAAACCACAACTCAGAACTTCAGGACTCAGGAAAGGCTGCTAATTAGTTGGTCAGAAGACATCTCTTGTTTTGTAGGTCTCGCAACAGCGCGCCCGCAAGTTAATTCGCGTGAAGGTTTTAAATAAATTAAATAAAACAAGTTTCTCAAAACAACTTAGTCTATTAACAAAATAAACAGAATAAAAACGCACTATTTACAATGAGAAACTTAAAACTAACAACAATTACGAAAAACTAACATAATTGCTCTTCTCGGAGGTTATTTTAACCAAAAATGTAAAACCCAATTTTGAAAAAAACGCGTATAAATAGCTTAATAAAATATTAAACAAAAAAAGAAATAAAACGCGAAAAACAGCTATTTATATTACCTAATCGAACCGTATGAAAATCGCGAAATGCCCCATTAAAATAACACAGGATAATTCCTTAATTTCCCAAATTAAACAAAGATAACCTTTTTTTCCGACGATTATACCCATGACGTAATTATTCTACGGCACTGGTAGTCACGGTACCGTTCTAACCGACATTCAAATTGCGACTGAAATTTACTATTCCTTAAAAGAGTGTCTTCGAATCTTACACCCCCTCTCCCTCTGTTTCCCGTTTGTACCCATATTACCCGATGGAACCCGCTAAACGTCAATTTCTTTCCCTTAAAGTTCGAAGGTTTCGATCGTTCGTGCTGAGGGCGTTAGCTATTCTATACTGGATGCTTGATTCCCGAATTAGCCTCTGAGCATCTTAATAATCATTTTTATATAAACAGAATTAATTAAAACTATTCTGTTTGTTTCTATAACTAAAGGAATAAGATAATATAACGTCTGTGAAAAAACCTGAGTGCCCATTTATTCCTATTGCCGGTATATAAAGCATTCTTTCTTGCCATCAGGAAAAACAGACGCTACATACCTCCTTTCACAGATCAAAGGTTATATTACAGTATAATGAGTTTATTTGATTATTCTTTTCTTTCCTAACAATGGGAAAATCGTTTAATACTTTAATACATTTTAATAGTATTTCATATAACATATGTTAAAAACTACCCTTCACACGTCTGGTTTTACTTAAATAATCAGAGTAGGATTATTTCGACAGATTTATAGGCAAATTTTAGAGAGGATCTTTTACTTTATCTCTTCATAAATTGACTGAGTTTATATTTTTTTAAGAAAACATTTAAACGCTAAAGATAATAAAAGTTAAGCTCGATCGCTAATTTATTTTTCCTTTAGACTTTCTTGGGTAGTAATAAAAATATATATATTACCCTGTTCCCACGGGAAATCTATTCACAGAGTGGTTATTTAATTATTCATTTTATCAGAATATAGTTCAAATTGAACAATGTAAAATGATTAATATTTGTTCCATTACTATAATTGTTTTCATTATGAATCACCTTGTACGTCGAATGATGAGATATTTTAATGAATAAAACAGCTTTATCTTTCACTATTTTTAGAAATGACTAGTTTTTATTTTCACCGGAGTATAGCACATATGAATTAATCAAGTTTTATGGGAACTACCCATCTCTGTTTATTCATAATATAGTATTTATAACCAGCAGTTTGGTCCAACTAATAGTTAGTACGATTTATATTTGTGAACGCTTAAAAATAAAACAAAAATTATTTGCATTTTCTGCCCTAAACTCTTATAAAGGGTAGATTGTATGATATATTAGTTATTTTAGTGTAATATTAAAATGGATGTATCAAAAAGCAACTCGGTAGGTACCAAAAAAATTCTAGTTGCCAATCAGTTCTAAAATAAATTATTCGTTGACATTCAGAATTCCGCGAATACATTTTTATTTTTTGATAATAATTAAACTTAAAAGTTCATTCTTGTGCTTATCACCATCACTTTTATATTTTAATTTTTGCTTTTTAAGAAAAAAATTTGAGGTCAGAGAATATTATTATGTAAATGAAGGTTGTTTTCCTTCCGATACATGATGACCAAATTTACATTGAGGATTTCAAGTCCGTTTGAAAGTCAAACTGATTTATATCTAAATTTAAACCTACCCATTGATTGCGGTGACTTGAAAGAACTGTTATTGCACCCGCCTTGATATATTTTGAGCTTCCATAAATAAATATTTTGTTTATAACTTTAATGCAAAACTTATGGAATGTCAAAATCATATATCTCTAGTATCACTGATCTCAAGTTCCAGCAATTATTAAATCTAGCTTAAATCATTTATATTTTGACATTGTGACGTCGATCCAGTAGACTTAATCTTTTTACTTTAGACTCGACTTATTCGTCGCTCTTAAGCGTGCTTATTTCTCTTTTTTTTTTCAAGTGGCGTTTAAAAGCTGACCCCATAATACTTTCAAGTCCTCAATATAAACGTAGCTATATTCTTTCAAACAACTAGCTTTTGCGCGCGACTTTGTATGCGTGGTAGCCGACGTCAGTGGGTGCAATCAAATCAATGATTCGGTCCCCAAAATAACAATTTTGTACAAATTTTCATTCCCTATTTTATTCCCTAAGGGATGACCTTCAAAAAGGGGTGGCATAGGAAATTTTTCTTTCCAATCATAAGCCTTTATATTAATTTTCAGATTTCTAACATCAATCAATGTAGAACTTTCATTCAAACTTTCATTCCTTAGTGTATCCCTTTTAAAGAAGATTTTTTAAAAAAAGAATTATACAGTAAACATTTTTTCTAACCATAAGTCGTTATATTAATTTTTACAATTTTAACTACCAAAATAAAGGAATTTTACACAAATTTTCATCCTATATGTTAACATCTATAAAGATGAATTTTCAAAAAAGAATGATATGGTAAACATTTTCTTCTAAACATAAGCCTATATACAAATTTTTACATTTTTAACTACCAAAATTTTTAAAAAACATTTTTTTCTAACCATAGGTCTTTATACAAATGTTTACATTTTTAACTACCATCATGAAGGACTTTTATACAAATTTTTATCCTTTATTTTCCCATCTTAAAAGATGAATTTTAAAAAAAGAATGATATAGTAAACATTTTTTTCTAACCATAAGCCTATATACTGATTTTTACATTTTTAGCTACCAAACTAAAGAGTTTTAGTGGAAAATTTTATTCCCCGCTTACTCCCCTAAAAGATGAATTTTTAAATAGAATAAATAGGAAACCTATTTTCCTTGCCATAAGTCTTTATCCAAATTTTTACATTTTTAACTACCACCATGAAGGACTTTTATACAAAATTTTATCCCTTATTTTACCATCTTAAAAGATGAATTTTTAAAAAAGAATGAAATAGTAAACATTTTCTTCTAACCATAAGCCTATATACTGATTTTTACATTTTTAGCTACCAAACTAGAGAACTTTAGTAGAAAATCTTATTCCCCACTTACTCCCTTAAAAGATGAATTTTTAAATAGAATAAATAGGAAATATTTTTTTCTAGTCATAAGTCTATACAAATTTTTACATTTTTAACTACCATCATGAAGGACTTTTATACAAATTTTCATCCCTTATTTTCCCATCTTAAAAGATGAATTTTAAAAAAAGAATGATATAGTAAACATTCTCTTCTAACCATAAGCCTATATTCTGATTTTTACATTTTTAGCTACCAAACTAAAGAGTTTTAGTGGAAAATTTTATTCCCCACTTACTCCCCTTAAAGATGAATTTTTAAATAGACTAAATAGGAAACCTATTTTCCTTGCCATAAGTCCTTATACAAATTTTTACATTTTTAACTACCACCATGAAGGACTTTTATACAAAATTTCATCTCTTATTTTACCATCTTAAAAGATGAATTTTTAAAAAAGAATGATATAGTAAACATTTTCTTCTAACCATAAGCCTATATACTGATTTTTACGTTTTAGCCACCAAACTAAAGAACTTTAGTAGACAATTTTATTCCCCACTTACCCCTTAAAAGATGAATTTTTAAATAGAATAAGTAGGAAACATTTTTTCCTTGCCATAAGTCTTTATACAAATTTTTACATTTTTAACTACCACCATGAAGGACTTTTATACAAAATTTCATCCCTTATTTTACCATCTTAAAAGATGAATTTTTAAAAAAGAATGATATAGTAAACATTTTCTTCTAACCATAAGCCTATATACTGATTTTTACGTTTTAGCCACCAAACTAAAGAACTTTAGTAGACAATTTTATTCCCCACTTACCCGCTTAAAAGATGAATTTTCAAATAGAATAAATAGGAAACATTTTTTTCTAGCCATAAGTCTTTATACAAATTTTTACATTTTTAACTACCACCATGAAGGACTTTTATACAAATTTTCATCCCTTATTTTACCATCCTAAAAGATGAATTTTTAAAAAAGAATGATATAGTAAACATTTTCTTCTAACTATAAGCCTATATACTGATTTTTACGTTTTAGCCACCAAACTAAAGGACTTTTATACAAATTTTCATCCCTTATTTTACCATCCTAAAAGATGAATTTTTAAAAAAGAATGATATAGTAAACATTTTCTTCTAACTATAAGCCTATATACTGATTTTTACGTTTTAGCCACCAAACTAAAGAACTTTGGTAGACAATTTTATTCCCCACTTACCCGCTTAAAAGATAAATTTTTAAATAGAATAAATAGGAAACATTTTTTTCTAGCCATAAGTCTTTATACAAATTTTTACATTTTTAACTACCACCATGAAGGACTTTTATACAAAATTTCATCCCTTATTTTACCATCTTAAGAGATGAATTTTTAAAAAAGAATGAAATAGTAAACATTTTTTTCTAACCATAAGCCTATATACTGATTTTTACATTTTTAGCCACCAAACTAAAGAACTTTAGTAGACAATTTTATTCCCCACTTACCCCCTTAAAAGATGAATTTTTAAATAGAATAAAGAGGAAACATTTTTTCCTTACCATAAGTCTTTCTACAAATTTTTACATTTTTAACTACCACCATGAAGGAATTTTATACAAATTTTCATCCTTTATTTTATCATCTGAAAAGATGAATTTTTAAAAAAGATTGAAATAGTAAACATTTTCTTCTAACAATGAGCCTATATACTGATTTTTACATTTTTAGCCAACAAAATAACTAACTTTAGTAGAAAATCTTATTCCCCACTTACCCCCTTAAAAGATGAATTTTTAAATAGAATAAATTGAAAACATTTTTTCTAGCCATTCGTCTATACAAATTTTTACATTTTTAACTACCACCATGAAGGACTTTTATACAAATTTTCATCCTTTATTTTACCATCTTAAAAGATGAACTTTTAAAAAGAATGATATAGTAAACATTTTTTTCTAACCATAAGCCTATATACTGATTTTTACATTTTAGCCACCAAACTAAAGAACTTTAGTAGAGAATTTTGTTCCCCAATTACCCCCTTAAAAGATGACTTTTTAAATAGAATAAATAGGAAATATTTTTTTCTAGCCATAAGTCTTTATACAAATTTTTACATTTTTAACTTCCACCATGAAGGACTTTTATACAAATTTTCATCCTTTATTTTACCATCTTAAAAGATGAACTTTTAAAAAAGAATGATATAGTAAACATTTTTTTCTAACCATAAGCCTATATACTGATTTTTACATTTTAGCTACCAAACTAAAGAACTTTAGTAGAGAATTTTGTTCCCCAATTACCCCCTTAAAAGATGACTTTTTAAATAGAATAAATAGGAAATATTTTTTTCTAGCCATAAGTCTTTATACAAATTTTTACATTTTTAACTACCACCATGAAGGACTTTTATACAAATTTTCATCCTTTATTTTACCATCCTAAAAGATGAATTTTTAAAAAAGAATGATATAGTAAACATTTTCTTCTAACCATAAGCCTATATACTGATTTTTACGTTTTAGCCACCAAACTAAAGAACTTTAGTAGACAATTTTATTCCCCACTTACCCCCTTAAAAGATGAATTTTTAAATAGAATAAATAGGAAACATTTTTTTCTAGCCATAAGTCTTTATATAAATTTTTACATTTTTAACTACCACCATGAAGGACTTTTATACAAATTTTCATCCCTTATTTTACCATCCTAAAAGATGAATTTTTAAAAAAGAATGATATAGTAAACATTTTGTTCTAAGCATAAGCCTATATTCCGATTTTTTCATTTTTAACTACCAACCTAAAAAACTTTTTTTCGAACCACAATTCTTAATACTAATTTTTACATTTTTAATTACCAAAATGAAGGACTTTTATATCAATTTTCATCCCCTTTCTTACCATCTCAAAAAGAATTTTTAAAAAAGAATGATATAGTAAACATTTTTTATTAACCATTAGCCTATGTACGGATTTTTACATGTTTAACTACCAAAATGAAGAACTTTCATACAAACTTTCATCTCCATATAGAAGACCAAAAATTTTACATTTTTCGATTTTGTTATGAAGGTCTAAAAATGTTAAATTTTCGAATTTCGTCCAAAATTAGTACTAGAGGGCTTTGAAGGGTTTATATTTAGATTAGATTAAGACATTAATTTTTTTTTTTGAAATTCAAACTCTATGTTTCTTCCTTTTACTTTTTTTGCAATGTTTTCTTTACTACAGATTAATCTGCACTGCCTTTCTTTTAATTTATTTATGAAATAACGAATGAAAAACTTTTAGGTTGTGGTCCCGACAATAATAAAGAACTAGCGAATTTTACACTATAATCGACTAATAATCACTTCTATTACTTTTCAAAATAACAAGTGAAAATATTGAGGTTATGTTACTTTTTAAGAACCAGACTAATGATATTTACTGTACAAATGATGGAGCTGTACTTCCTTAAAAAAAAAAAAATTTAGCTTTTATAGTAAGTGGTCACGTGATATAAATTTTGGTTTAATTTTTTTCTGATTTGTCGGCCATCTGACGTGAACTGGCAACTAGATAAAATTTTAAGCTCTGAAACACAAAATCAAAATGGATTCCTAATTGTCAATTTATGATAAAATTTTTTTATTTTATTGATATTTTGAAATAAATATTCTATTTGATGACAATAAATTATGATTTGTGTTAATTTTGGACTTTTCCTGATATTTTGATATATTATTTACCACATTAAATTGATAAATAGAATTGTATTACATCTAAGAAAATTCTATCTATACATTTAAATTTTAATTGTAACGTGCTAAAATTGATAATTCTTGTTTTATTAATATTATTGTCTTATTTAACAAAGTTTTATCTGTAATTAGGTACTCTTTTATCCTAGTTTCTTTTTAAAATAAACTTCAATCTATATTTTCTTATACTATTATTGCACATTGACAATATTTTTAACAAAGTTTTAACAAATACTGTTGTTGTAATATGTAGAAACTAATATGTTATAAATAACTATTGATGTGTAGTGTCTATATTTCACTAAATAGTTATTATTTGACGCTTATTTTCACTAATGTTATCTTTACCCGCACTGTTTATAAAATAGGTGATTAAGATTTTCATTTTTGTGGCTTTCACTATACACTTTTTCAGTCACTATTTCTGGACAACATCACTTATTTATTAGTTTATAAGATTCATGTCTTCCTGATTCAAATATGTTTATAATTCTTGATTTATATGCATTAATGTCCAACCTTTTACATTAATTTTTATATATTTATCATGTTATTATACAATTATTGGCATTTTATGTCCTTTAAAAACATGATTCAAACGTAAACGTCAGATAATAATTCCAATTTGACACGGTCTTAACCCAAGAGCCATGATTTTCAACTTGACCAAAGCCATGAAAGCTTCCGTTCTTTAGTAGAACTTTAAAACATTATCATAATTTTAAAATATAATTAATTTTTCCTGTACTCACCTTGACATTCAGGTAGTAGTTAGTGGTTATGATTAATAATGAAGTGCGGTGGTGTGTCGACTGTTCAGGTACTGAGGATACATGGAATGTGCAATTTTTTTTATTTTTAATTTTAAAGTCCACAAAAAAACGGAAAAAAGGCACACATTAAATTTATGTTCAGGAGGATATTTAAATTTTAGTGTTTATTAACAGGATTGAATACTTAATATTTTTCTTTAGATTATCCTGGTGTAAATGTGACTCAATTATTCTATATCCGTTCTATCATTAACAGTCTTTTTATCTTTTTTAATTTCTATAATTTCTTTTGTAGGTAATTTTTGGTAATTTATATATTTGTTCTTAATTATGTTTTTTTTGTAATCAAAGGTAACTTTTTCGTCCTGTGTGTTGACTTAGTGCTGTTTAGGCGTTTTCTGTATATTTGTGATCATTCAATCTGTTCTTTAATAATTGGCTCGTCATGCCTATATATTTCTTTGGACAGTTTGTGGAAGAGATCGAGTATACTACATTGGATTTATTCATGAAGGGAGTTTTACTTTTTAAATTAGTAAATAGTGTATTTAATTTATTATCATACCTATGACATACGATAACATCATACTTTTTTGAAATGTGTACAGTAACGCTATATATTTTACGCTAATAGTTTTGACCTCCAAGATAAATGAAGCAGTTCACTTTCATCTGTTCATAATAGTAATTAAAAACTTACAATGGACATGTAAGGAGTTGACTCACATTCAACTTCTTAGCTTAATTCTTAATTTCGTCATAATTAGTGTCCGCTTTCGGACATTTGCGGCTAGACGAAAAATAGACGAGTAGTTGAATGAAATAGAAAAAAATAACATTTACTATACATCTATATCTACACATCTATACATTTCCTATACACATATATAAATAAAATTGAAGTTCTATCTGCCTGTCTGTCTGTCTGTTCGAGTTAATCTTCGAAGGGGCTGAACCAATTTCGATGAAACTTTACCAACATGAAGAGGAAGTTGTTGGTAGTGATAAAGGCTGCTTTTTTCTGTCTATCCTGTCTATCTGCCTATGTGTCTGCATAGGCAAATCTTCGAAATGGTTGAACTGATTCGATGAAACTTTACAGATATAAAGAGGAGATTATTAAAAGGGATATAGGCTGTTTTTTTCTGTATGTATGCCTGTCTGTTTGGCACAGAATAATATTTTTTTTTAATTGTTTATAGTTGATAACAAATATCTTTATTATTTATTTCTCAAATTTTCCGCGGACCAACTCGGTCCCTGGTCGTACACAGTTCCCCTATCACCGGTCAAGTTTCAGGTTTCCTTTCAAACTTAGTTGTCAGGGCAAGAAATCTTGCAATTAGAGGCTGGATGTTTAGTGAATTTATACAATAAATGATTGGTGGATAGCTAGGATGATGGATTTTAGTCATACTACATAGAGCGGCGGTCTCTACCGTTTCAAGGTTTATCCTGCAATTATTGTATGAAGGGGACATCTATTCCAAATAAAGTCAGTATATTGCTTTGTTATATGAGTTGTTTTTCTTGATATGCCTTATTTTTTGTATATTAGACTCCTAAGGTATTTGGCCCTTTATATACATTTTTGTTTAAATAGTTCAAAAATGCCAATTTAAAATATTTTTGTGGTCTAAATTTACATCTAAATATTTGACTGATGGCTTGATGCATATTATTTGATTGTTAAGTTATATAAAATAAATTTATCCAGGGAAAAAAACAAAGATTTTAATGACAATCAATATCTTCATAATAATAACAACAATGACACTATCTTTTTGACTTTTGACGGTTATTTTGACGTGTCAAAACGTCACTTTTTCTAAAATGGCACCGAGCATACTCCGGAAATTTTTCATTTGACAGCTCTATTACAATATGCCATCCATTTTATTTTAAGAAATCCGTGGTGATTTCGGTGAACTACGTCACTTTTGATCGATAGTCCTTAACATGACACAATGCGAGCAGTAGTTGAATTACAAGAGGGTTAGGAAAAATAGAGTAACGGAATTACGAAAATTCCGTAACAAAATTCGAGAATAAATGTTAGGTTAACCTACGTCGATCTAGTACGAAACCAAAGATGGTAAAAAATACTCATTTTATTATCATTATCTGAAAATCCCAATAAACAAACAAATAATTATTATCGAGAAAGCAAATAATATTCGTTTTTTGACATGACCCTACTTGTTGGAATAAATCTGTTTATATTGATTAAGTGTCATTGTAAAAGTGAAATTATGAGACTTCAAGAAAATATATCAAGGATACTGTCACATAGGCAGTATTGGGCATTAGTCAGTTAAATTTTCAATCAATTAATTTATTGATTGAAAATTTAATTGCGATGAATTTAATCTAATTAAAATTAATTGCAATTAAAATGTTCATTGTACGTTACAATTAATTTAATTGAATTAATGTATATTAATTGTAGCTTTCAACTAAACCAATCCCAATAAACTTTTTTAATTGTTCTGAAATCAATTTTCTTGCTTCAATATAGATCAGACAGACACAGTTTATAATTATTTTTTTTTAGTAAATTATTAAGCGAAATTTATCAGCGTAAAGGTGCGTATAAATATGGCAAGTCGAGCGCGTGACGAGCTTGCAACGAACTGATCTTTGTCGGTTTGAACCCTTCTTCGACGCCCGGCGCCAAAAGAGATTTCTAGGGTCTGGACGGTGTAAACCAATAAAGGCTAAAGAAAAAAAATTTTCAAGTTTTGATTATATTCTTTATATTCCCAAATGAAACTCAGTTAATTTTTTCTTATTTTCCAAATATTTAATAATGAATCCCGAAATCAGCTTATATGGGGTTCGACATAACTGTGGTATCGGGACATTAGAAATAAATATAATTTTTTAAGTGATTTTATTTACATATTATCTCCAATATTTATAAATAAAAAAGATATCTTTTTGTTGTACTTGTACAAGATCTATTGATAAATCTTGGAAATCAGCCTTTACACGAGTTTGTATTTTCCCGTTCACTGGCTAATATTACGATACCTCATGCTGCCAAATTGGCTGAAATTTTTTTATCATCATATTTTCCTTATATCTTTATATTCTGAAATAAAAAAGAGGTAGTTTTTCTTATTTTCGAAATATTACTTAATTTATCTCAAAATTAGCTTATACGTAGGTCGTCAGTAATATGTTCACGGTTCAATATGGCGGTTTTCAGGTTGCTAAAAATGCACCTCCTTTTTTCAGGAGTGTTATTTTCTAATTATCTTTAATATTTCAAAGTAAAAAGTGAAATTTAACCAGTTACAAAAAAGGTTACTAGTTTGTTTGGCAATGATTGTCGCGGCGAGTGTGGCTGCATCGATGCGAACTTCAATTAAGTTTTTCTTTAATAACATAGTTAATGCCATTTCACCAGTTCTCGCTGATATTTTTTTTAATGTATTAAGAAATTAACGTATTCTTTATAGTTTACATTTTAGGTTATCCCGAGTTAAGAATTAGTTGTGCCCATGTAAGTTTAATGGATTTTAATTAATGTGTTCGAAGCACAACATTTCCATGTTCTTCAGCCCATTCGTCTATAACATGTTTTTTAAATTGTCTTTCTTTCTCGTTCGCAATTTTTACAAGTAGTTCCTTCTTTAGTAAACCGTTCATAAAGGAAATATGTTTTTTTGATAACCAATCTGCAATATCATCTTTTCAACTATGTTATTGGCAACTTTTCCACCAGTCTAGAATGATAACTGGTATTATCCAAAACTATATACTCCGGAGTCAATTATATCATTTGATAAAAATATCTTGGAAAGATATCCGCCGTCATTTATTCACGTTAATCTTTGGTAGATTTCGATTCAAATTGCTGCAAAACTCCTACGAATTCCCTCCAATATGAGTTGTAATGAGTTTGTGGCCCTGAGCGGATAAGGGTTTTAAATCTGTCGATAACCCATCTAAGAATGATTCACGAAAAATTGCTATATTCTTATTTTCATACATTTCTTGTACTATGTGTCCTGTACTGAGATAGATTACATCCAGATAATAAATGTTTTTGCCTTTCCTGTGATATTTTTTAATTTCCCGCAAATACCGTTTTCTCTAAAAGTATTTCCTCTGTATACCTCTATTTTCACTTTCCCTACGAGAAATTCATTTTTGTCAGCACTTTCTACAGATTGGTTTTTCGCATTCTAGTCTTGTTTCATAACTTTCAAAACTTTATCGAGACTTGTTTTTTCTTTTCTAACTAAAAACTTTCTAATTCGTGAACGTGTCTTCTTAGTATGTTTTTGAAGCATTTGTATAATTTTTTTCTTCTAGGGTACGGTTCAAACTAGCACACAGTTCCACTTTTCCTATCCTTAATTCGCCAATAAGTTGTAGATTCGCTAAGTTTTGGAGTAAAAATAGAAATTTTCAATAGCTAGCATTAAAAGTTGTAAGACAATAACATAGCAAGGCCTTACATTTATACACATCTGAAGTATACTTAAAAATGTCATTACTGTTAGTTGCCCAACTGAGATGTATATTTTTAAATCTAATTATCTTTTAAGTATACAACTCTCTCCTCAAATACATACTTAAGGCACATACAATATCTACCGCTTGCTTGATCCGAATTCGGAAAGCCGAATTATTTATGAAATCTGATCTGAGAATTTCTATTGTCTGACAATGAAGAACAAACGATAGCTTTGTTACTTTTATGCAGTGGGATTTTACCGTAAAAAGTATATTAAATAAAAAACGAAAACTTTGACTACAATAGCACACTATCTTGTATACAAAAATGGTTAGGATTCGAACTTCTAGAATTTATAGTTCCAACATATTAGCAGATAATACAGAAATTTCACCAAAATCCCTTCGATACATTTTGAATATATGTCAAACAAAATAGAAGCAGTCATTTTCAAAAGAAAAATATATTGTCAGCAGCCCATTTCCATATGGCAGACGCACTCTAAATTTTCTTCTCGCTGGTGTCCGAAAATTTTCTGACGCAATTTCATTTCACACATTTACTTCTTTTCTTCTCTAAAATTTTTGCCCATAACTCACATATTTTGGAATTATTTTCAGGTTCTTATATTTTCTTCCGATCACCCCATATTCACTTATGAACAACTTTTAATCAATTAATGCTAAGTGCTAAATAAATTTCATTTCATTAACAAAAAAATAAGAAAATCTCGTGTCTTCAGTCTCACTGCAATGTAATTTTTTTCGAAAAAGCGTGTAATAAATCCGTCCCACGAGATAAAAAAATCCTTTTAGTTCGCACCAAGAAACCGACAGAAAATGGATCGCTGCGAGTATCGGTCGAGCTACTCGAAAACAATAGAACTATAAAAAAAATTGACTTCTTGTAACCCAACTGCATTTATTACCTCTTTTCAAATTTGCCGACGATGGCCCTCGATAACAATAGAAATCGGCAAAATTTCAAAGGAGTCTCGTTGGAAGTTCGAGGCATACTCGACACGCGCTTGACTCGCCATATTTAAACGCACCTTAAGGGATCTGAAAAAATGAAGCGTCAACTGGGACTTAAACTCAGGGCACACTGTGGAAGGTATAGCTGCTCTAATCACTGAGCTATTGGTCTAGTTTATCTAGTTTATCTTTTAGGTCACTCTACGCGCATTCTTGCCCGGTCACTTCTCCTCTTTCTCAGCATAGGTAACAATACTTGGTTATTTGTGTATATACATCCGTTTACTTCAACCAGTTTCGTTTCTGCTGCTCTTTCGTACGCTTCGTCTCTGTGCGTTATAACTATTACGTTATTGAGTATTGTTGTGCAGTGTAAGCAGCAAGGAAGTGATGGTATTCGCTCGCAATATGTGTTTTGTTCTTCGGTAAAAAAGTTACTCTGTTTTTGTTTGTGGAAATGAAAACGTTAGACAATTTTCACGAAGATAACTCTGATATTTCGGATATCGATGAGTCGTTGAACCCAGAATCACCTGGGTTATCCATCGTGCCCTCCGAAATCTCTGTCGCCGTCTTCGCAATTGCATCGTAATTTACTAGACGGAACTTTTTTCAAGTACTTGAAGATGATTCATCTGCAATTATATCAGACTGAAGGCACTTCTGAATCTGAAGCTGAAGAGGAAGAAACACACAACGCTGAGGACATTCATTTTCTGTCTGCACATCTACGGTGCTCAGCTCACACGTTAAACCTACGTGCAACTACAGATGCGAATAAGATTTTAAGCGAGCAATATACTTCATTATCAGAAATACGTGCCGGAGTGACGAAAAAATGTAATGCTTTATGGAGAGCTGCAAGGCGTCCAAAATCGGCTGGAATAATTCAAATTGTATTAAAACAAACCTTAAGTCGCCCTGGTGAAACGAGATGGAATAGTTTATATGACGCGCTTAAACAAATTTCACTTTTCAAAGACAAAAACGTGCTCTTACATAAATCACTAAGTATAAAAAATGCTATCAAGGAGAGCGAAAATGATTATTTACAAGAACGCTTATCCTGAGTTGCGCTAGTAGCAGAAGCCCTCGATATCATGCAGAGTGAAACCAGTACATATTATGGGATAGTACTGTCATGTCTTCTGATGTCAAGAAAAAAATTACAAAAAATCGAGAAAAAGAACAATTTTTCTTACTGTCAACCTATGATCATGTCATACAAAGTGTTGAAAAATTATTTGAGAAAATGTTTGATATGAACACCCCAGAAGCGGAAAACGTAGCTCTTGCCGTTTTATCATATCCTCGCTTAAAAAACAAGTGGGTGACTTGTTTAAAGTCTACGGATCGTACAAAAACCTTATATGTTTTTAAACGTGCATATCAAAACAAATAAATGAAAATAAAATCACTACAGCTACAACAAAAAAAAAAACAATCAAGAAAATGTTTTTTTTTTTAATTTTGATTCTGATTTGGACTCGGATATGTCAATAACAGAAACGAACAGCGACAAAAGTAGAATTGTTAATGCTGCATTTTTTGCAGAGGAAAACTAGAAATTGCACCCACTTAATAGATATGCTGAAATAAAAAGTGTTTTTATTAAAAACTAGCGACCCGCCCCGGCTTCGCACGGGTGCAATGCTGATACTAAATACACTACAGAAAAACTGTGACTATTTATTTTATTTTTACAACAATTATTACATCGGCCTCCGACGCGCTATTTATAGGCACGCTGCCGCCGCCCCGGTCGGCCAGTACCGCCGCAAGCGCTACTTCCCGCAATTTTAAATCTGTAATATCTTCGAAAATATTCATTTAAATCTTGTGCTGTAAAGGACCATATAGATCTATATTAAATCAACAATGTATTTAAGCTATTTAATTGGATAAGGATTAATGCTGTATTGGTTAAAATCGCTTCAAAATTTGCCATTATTTGTCGTAAAAAGTAAATGACAAAAAAATGTTATTGTGGGATATCCATGAGAGATACACATACCATCGCGGAGTTTTCTGTAGACCTTTTCAATGTGTACAAATAATTAGTACATTATTTTGATAAATCTCGTAGGGTTCAGCCTGCGTTTGCAATGTAAGCGGAAAAAAATATGATAATTAACGACATCACATTAGAAACCTCAAAAATAACAGTATTTCTCCACTATTTAATGGATGTTATTATACATATAAACCTTCCTCTTGAATCACTCTATCTATTGAAAAAAACCGCATCAAAATCCGGTGCGTAGTTTTAAAGATTTAAGCATACAAAGGGACATAGGGACAGAGAAAGCGACTTTGTTTTCTACTATGTAGTGACAACACGCCTTTACCGCCATCACGACTTTTTTCCTTGGCCACAATGACTAATCTGCTAAAGAGCCACAAATTGTCAAATAGTATGTTTGTATTGAAATACAATCTTAACTAGTATGAAAAATAAATTACTAAAATTAAACTTAAATTGATACGTGATTGTCAAAATTAAACTTAAGGAGAGAAGTGATTGTCAAAATTAAACGTGTACTGATTTGTAAGTGACTGTCAAAAATACTTAAACAATATTTATTTATTTATTTATTTACGATAACTGCCCTACAGGTCTTTAAACCCAACTACAAGGCAGTGCAGGCGCGGATCCAAGGGGGGGCGGTGGGGGGCGATCGCCCCCCCCAAGAGCTTGGAGTTTAGGAAAATGGACTCGATGTTTCCTCTTATACTACAGTTTATTTAAAAACTAGAGAGAGTAATAAATCATTTTTTATCCTTTTTCTCTTCGCAAACTACCTGTGTTCTTTAGTCCGGTGTCTTTAGCAAAATCAGTTAGACACATATATTTTTCATAGGAACGGGTTAGAAATTTTATAATCAAAAATACCGATCTATAATAATGGACTAAAACGTAGTCTTATTCTCTCAAAAAATTCGAAGTTATAATTTAAATACTTACAAAATACATACAAATACAAAAAGGTAAACATATATAAAAAAATAAATTCGTCCATATAATATTAAAATATTTTTGGGGCTATCGATCATTTTATTATTAATTAAAAACATTTTTAGGATATTTGACGTTTCAGTTTATTTATTTCTTAAACCATCTGCAGTATTACAAATAAACACTAAAAAGGGATTTAAATGTAATTACTTTTTTATGTTGTAATTAAAATTAGACCTACTTATTTTTATTTCTATTGTACTGATATCTTAATTTAATTTACTTTATTATATGGAAATATGATAGCCCCAAAAAATAAGATAAACATGTTAATTCTACACGCTTAAGAAAAAGACACAAATACAATAATAACATAATAATAAACTTACGGCTAATTGGAATTAAATATTTATAAAATTAAAGAGTTGGACGTACTAAAATAAAAATATATATAAAAAAAAACATATAAACATTAAACAATAAAATACAACAAAAACAAAAATTTAAATAATAAATTGAGTTTACATTAATTAACATTACGTATATAATTCCTAATCAAAGTCAGTGAAACTATCTTCGCTCAAATTAATTATAATTGGTTCCTCTATCTCACCGATCATGAGATCGAGTTCTCACATTTCTTTTTATTCTTTTATTATATGGATTTTTTCCAATTTTCCGCAGTAACTTTATTCAAAAAAATCTTTCAAAAGTTTAGTTAAATTACTAATTTTGTTAATTGTGTTATTTCTAGCAACTCTACCGTTTAATTGAGAGATATATTTACTTCTCCAACGGACAGTTTCCGGACTATCTATAGGAACAGATTTTCTATCTGGTTTTTCCCAGCAAAAATTAAGGTCTGTGAGCAATTTCCAGAGATCAGTTCTTTTAATTGCAGGTAAATCGCGATCCTCATTCATTTTAGTTAGAATTTTGTAGACGGTTGGGATCTGCTTCTCATAATAAAATGTATATACAACCCCTTTAATTGCAGTTTTCATTTCTTCTTCCAACGAGGTTTTTCATCTGCTTGTGATCAAATGTGGCTTGGGAGTACTAACAATTCAAGTCGTTTTTTCTCCTTCAGTATTCGGTACATAGTAGATTTTCCAACTCCTGTCATGTCGGAACACATCTCAATAGAGCTTTTAGCATTATTATCTAGATATATAATATATAAAAACAAACGCAGATAAATCACTAAGAACAAACTGTAAGGTGTACTTTGCTCACTGACAGAAATTAAATTAAACTATGAGAATTTTTATGTTACAGTAATATAATGAAATATAATTAGATTTACGGCAGTTCTCAGTTACCAGCGGCACTGGAGCAGGTACGTTGGAGGTTTCAGTAACAGTTTTATTACTTTCTCTAGTTCTTGAATATAGTATAGGAATGTGTGTACTTGCGATCGCCCCTCCCCCCCTCCCAAGAGCTTTGAGTTCAGGAAAGTAGAACCCATTCTGCCTTTTATATTAGGAATGAGTATGCTGCTTGCGATCGCCCCTCCCCCCCTCCCAAGAGCTTTGAGTTCAGGAAAGTAGAACCCATTCTGCCTTTTATATTAGGAATGAGTATGCTGCTTGCACTCCCCCCCCCCCCCCCCGTTGACAAATTGCCTTTCTTGACATACTGTACTTTTGTGATATCACCGTCCCCCCCCAAAGAGAGGGGCTGGATCCGCCTCTGAGGCAGTGATTACACAAATAATACGTAAACGAACAATTTTAAATTAGCATCAAACGACAAAAATATTTATCAATTTAAATACAAATAAAAATTTAACTAAAATAATTAATTCTAACATTAAATGTATAATACACTGCTATGCTATCTACTTTCATATGCAAAGGTGAACATACAAATCAATTAAGGATGAGAAACAGAAAAAAGAAAGAAATGCCAAGGTCAATGTGCCAAAATCCGGCAGACAGTCCTTAGAGATGAGCTGAATATATCAAAGCTATTACTCTTGTTATAAATGTTGCACATGGAATATAGAGGCGAAAATTTGAGCACGTTAGTTCTGGGAGTTCTGAGATAAAATACGTTAAAATTTCGGCAATTTATACGAGGGATATTTGAGTTTATCCTAGCTAAAATATTAGGACAGTCAATAAAATTGTTAAGTACCTTATAAAGAATTGTTAGTAAGAAAAATTCCCGCCGTACCTTTAAAGATGAAAAGTTGAATTTCTGAAGTAATAGTTCATGTTAAAACCCTTGCTTAGGATAAACTCCAAAACTCTGAAGATTGAGGTATTTCAAAAACCTTCTTTGGACCCTCTCCAAAGTATTGACGTGGGTATTGTAGCCTGGGGACCACACAACTGTTGCGTATTCTAGTTTAGACCGCATATATGAGAAATACAGTAATTTGATGACGTCAGTGTTATTAAAATCGCGAGTACAATGCAAGATAAACCCAAAAACCCTTGAGGCCTCAGAAACGATATTATTCATATGAAAAGAAAATGAAAGCGGTATTCAACGAATATTTATATCGAAATGAAGAAAATTTCGAAGTGAAAGTCATAACATTACACTTCTCCACGTTGAGCTGCAGATAATTTTCGGAATACCAATTGCTAACATGTTCCAGGTTCGATTGAAGCTCTATACAATCCTGTAAGCAATTTATTCTCTTATATAGCCTAATATCATCGGCATGTAATAAAATATCCGTGTCAACAACAGAAACAATGTCATTAATAAAAATATTAAAAAATAAAGGTCCCAGTACTGATCCTTGCGGCACACCAGAACTTGAAACATATTTCACTAAGCGAAAACCGCGAATTTCAATATACTGAATACGATTAGAGAGATATGATTTAAATAACTTTATTAGTGAATCTGAAAATCCAAATGATGACAATTTCTTAAGTAAGATGGAGTGGTCCAAATGATCAAATGCCTTTGTGAAGTTTAGCTAGAACGAATCTGCAGTCTCGTATTAGAAAAGCTGGGATTAAATCCGGACCAGTAGTAAATTTAAGTTTAAGCTTCTTTATAGCATTAACTATTTCACATTCAGTGAAATCAGATACATGAACAATTGGAAAGATGGAATCTACGGAACATGAATCATCCAATGATACCGGACTGGCCGAAGAAAAGGATTGCTTAAAGAATTCCGCAAAAGCATTTAAAATATCAGAGAAAGTAATAATTTCTTTATTATTAAAAGATATACTATTTGGAATACCCTGTAGCTCCTTTTTCGATTTAATAAAATCCCAAAACTGTTTAGGATCCCTTCTAATATCATCCTCCACCCCCCGAATATATGTTTTGTATGAGACAGATGTGTCTTTTTTTATTTTACTTCTTAGTGATTTAAAATTTTCCAAATGAAGCAAACTTCCAGAAGTTTTATATTTTTTATGAGATTCATTCTTTTGTTTAATGGAATGTATAATATGACGAGAAAACCAATGTGGATAATTTCGTTTCGGAATCTTTTTATATTTAGCTATGTAAACATCCAACGTATTATATAATTTTTTGTAAAAAATATCACATAGTTTCTCAATAGAGTTTTCTTGGTCTAAAAAATTCCAATCTATATTCAATAAAGCATTATATAAATCAGGGAAATTAGCTTTTTTAAAATTATAATTATTCATACGGTTAGGCAGAGAGCTTCGTTTAAAATTTGCAGACGAACAATATTTAGAAATTATTGTCATAATTAAACTTATCATCTAAGGTGCCATCATGTTTAATTAAAATAATTAATAAAATAGCAGCTTTTATTTCCTACATACCTTGACCTTGTGTAGATTTATTCATAAATACTCATAACTTACACTTCATTTTGGCATCACTCCGCTTTTAACACAATAATAAATTTTAACTGTTGGTTTTTAATCAAATATATTAAAAATATTGACAATTGATGAATTGTTAATTGTGGAAACTCACGATTAATAATTAATTAATTGTTAGTCGCGAGTTGGCAAAATTACAATTGATTAATTGTAATTGCGATAGGCGTGATTAACAATTAATTAATTGTTAATTTTTAATTGTAAAAACAATTAAATTTTGCCCAACACTGCACTTAGGGAAAAACATAATATTTCATAAATTGGCAATTCCAAATTTTATTAATCTTTTATTTTAAATCAAAACAATAACAAATTGCGTTACCTTTAATAATCTTATAACCTTCCAATTATGCAATGTTATTTTTATTTACTGGTCGTCGATCATGTAAATTCACCAATTCAGCAAGGTCGCTTTCCGGGCCATGATGAACCGAAGTTGTAAGAAGGCGATTTGTTGGCTTGATGAAAAATAACAAAACATGATAAAATGACATACATGCTTGAGATAAAAATCAATCAGTCAATCGATTGATCAATCAATCGATCAATCAATCAGTCATAAGGGTCAGTCGATCCGATGTAAGTCAGTCAGTTGTAAATTAGTTGATTGCCCAGAAAATTGATGAACTCGTGTGAAGGAAGCAGCGAAAATCCCAAGCGTGTCTCTAGTCCAGAGCTGGTCGACAATTAGCAAAAACCCTACTGACAACCCCATCAAGAGTGCCGACATCAATCTAATTTTAATGTATCAAAAAATTAATCTTAAAAATGTACAGTTTGTTGTAAACGAAACCGCCCCTCGTGTCGAAGCGATTGGTTCGTCACAATCTAATTTTTTGACCCTAAAAGAGGTGTTTCATCCTAGCTACCGGAACCTATAAACCAGATTCTGAGTGTGCCGCCATCTGCGATATCACCCCGCCAAGGCAAATACTTTGTACAGGGTGAGTCAACGATTGGATGAAGTAGGTTTGTGCCTTTTCGGTGAAATTAACAAAGAAACTATATTTATTTTTTGATACAGTTTATTTTTACGCAGATTTTAAAAATATTTAGGACTCTACAGGGTGAGCCAAAAAACTAGGACAGCATAAGTTGTATTTTTTTAAATAGAACACCCTATATATGAATCGTATTTTCGATTTAGCTTATAATTTTAAATCTTTTTTATTAAGGATTTACTATAACAAAACTTTATAGTTTCTTTGATAATTAAGTTTAAAGAAAAAAAGTCACATTTTTAAGCATCAATTCAATCCTAAATAACGTTTTCAATTTTGTGACAAATTTATTCAAATTTGGAATTTAGCAAGGTCAAGGACAAGTTAACATAATTTTTACCTAATATTTGCAATAAAAGCTACAGGGTGTTGAACACATCGGCTCAAATTTGAACAAGTTTAAATGAATAAATATCTTTTTTTTTAAATGGTACACCCTGTATATTTTCATGTTATTTAATAGATAATAATAAAAAAAGAATGAGTTAATAGATATGATTTATACAATAGGAGAGGCTCAAAAAATTGCCTTCTTGCTCAAAGAATTTACAAAATGAAGTATCCTGATCGACGCCAGCCTAATACCCATACTTTTCAAAACTTAATGCAAAGATTTGATTCTTCTGGTACTGTTGATTATCCAAAACGTAAAGTGGTCAACAAACCAGTAACTAATGAAGAAAAAGAACTACAAGTATTGTTAAATGTTCAGGAAAATCCTTATATTGGTAGCCGTCAGTTAGCAGCATTATGTGAAACATCACAATCCACCGCTAATCGTACTACCAAGAAATATAGGTATCATCCATATCACATGGAATTACACCAAGAATTGCATGGACAGGATTTTGAAAGTCGTGTAAACTTTTGTCGTACAATAAATGCGGAGATTCAATTAAATCCAAATTTATTATGCAAGGTAATGTTTAGTGGTGAAGCTACTTTTAGAAGTAACGGTGCCGTAAATAGACGCAACATGCATTATTATGCCACAGAAAACCCATTTTGGATTAGAGAGGTGCAACTTCAAAACCACTGGTCATTAAATGTTTGGTGTGGTATTCATCATAATCGAATTATTGGACCCCACTTTTTTAATGAACCACTAAATGGCCATAGTTACCTGAACTTTCTACATGAAGAAATACCTCAACTGCTTCAGGGTCTCGATAGGGATGAGCTCGACAGTATGTGGTTCCAGCACGATGGTGCGCCTCCTCATTACCATCGTGAAGTTTGTGCGTTTTTAGACCAACGATATCCGCAAAAATGGATTGGACGTCGGGGTTTCATTGAGTGGCCACCAAGGTCTTGCGACAGCACCCCATTAGATTTCTTCCCATGGGGTTATATTAAAAATAAGGTGTATGTTAATCCACCAACAACAGTGGAAGATATGCGAAACAGGATTAGGGATACCTGTAGAACAATAACGCCACTAATTTTGTCCAGGGTCCGAGAAAATCTGCAAAAAAGACTAAATTTGTGCATTGCACAAGAGGGTCGTTTATTCGAACACTTATTAAAAAGAAATAATTAATCTCAGTATTTAATAGGTAATTTTTTTGTTTCAATTTAGTATAAAAGTAAATATGTATTTGCCTTGTCGTTATTGTTGTGTTAATTTTTTCACATTATGTTTAATTAAACTATTGCCGTTGTAATATAATGAATAATGTATTTCATCATATTTAACCACATTCTGTTTGTTTCTGTAGTTTCTTTTTCTTATTTTACATGGCTACTATGATAATGAAGACTATTTCTGTAAAAAAGTATGGAAAATTATAAAAACTGAAATATCTCAAAAACTATTATAAATAGGTATAGGATATATTGGACAAAACTTTTAGGGTTTTTATTACTCTATTAAATAACATGAAAATATACAGGGTGTACCATTTAAAAAAAAAGATATTTATTCATTTAAACTTGTTCAAATTTGAGCCGATGTGTTCAACACCCTGTAGCTTTTATTGCAAATATTAGGTAAAAATTATATTAACTTGTCCTTGGCCTTGCTAAATTCCAAATTTGAATATATTTGTCACAAAATTGAAAACGTTATTTAGGATTGAATTGATGCTTGAAAATGTGACTTTTTTTCTTTAAACTTAATTATCTCAGAAACTATAAAGTTTTGTTATAGTAAACCCTCAATAAAAAAGATTTAAAATTATAAGCTAAATCGAAAATACGATTCGTATATAGGGTATTCTATTTAAAAAAATACAACCTTATGCTGTCCTAGTTTTTTGGCTCACCCTGTAGAGTCCTAAATATTTTTAAAATCTGCGTAAAAATTAACTGTATCAAACAATAAATATAGTTTCTTTGTAAATTTCACCGAAAAGGCACAAACTTACTTCATCTAATCGTTGACTCACCCTGTATGCAGATGAGATCGTTAGATCCCGCATGTATAGAAAGTGTTTCCTGATGAAACTGCAAATGCGGACGCTTTTATGATCTTTTACAGACCCATTGCTATAAACCAGTAATCCAGGCAATCCTTGCTGCGTCAAAATATTATAAATACGTATACTTTCTAAAATGTGAAACTTTACACTGGATATATCAAATGGCTCCTAGCAACGACAGTGTTACCAGTTCCCGACAGTTACCCTCAGGAGAAGGGAGAAGTTGAAAATCTTATATTTACGCGGCAAAACAATAAGTGACCGCATATTGTCACTTACAATCACCATTTCAAAGATAGATTTTTTTTGTTTTCTTAATATCAATTGTTTTAAATAACTTTAATTCTTATAGAAACATCAAAAGATAAATTTTACCGAAAAAATACACGTCTAGAAGAACTTTATATAATCATTCTGCAAATAATAAAAATGTTTTTTTCGTGTTATATACAAACAATCATTGAGCAATGACAAACTATTATAGGAATATTCTCAGAGATTTTAGTAAAATTATGAAATGGATACATTCATTGTATCTAAATAAAAGTAGTCAATCACGCATCAATCTATTTTGAAGTTTGCTTTCTGCTTACTCCTAGAACTTAATTATACACAAATTAGATTAAATAAATTTTACTTGTAATCGTTTGAATTGAAATGAGATATTGACTATTTATTGATGATGATTTTCACATTTAAACGCTTTTTGAAAATAAAAAATCAAAAGAGTTTTTTTTAACAGGTGATTGATTTCTCATTACTAGTATGTAGATGGACGTTACCTACACAAGTTGAAAAGTGCAAAATAAGGCATAGCATAGTGACTCCATGATGGCTTCTGGATATATAAATTAGACGAATATTTATACGATGGGATTATTAGGACGGCAAATATTAGTCCATTGAGTAAAATAAGGATATTCTCCCCTCAAGGTCTAAGGAGAATTTCTTGAAGATTTTCATTCCATTTTTATTCTGCTACAAACCGAAGACCGTTTATTGTAGTGGGAAATTTTTTCGTGGCATGCTGCATTTTTCCTGATCTCATATGTGCATTATATTATTCCAATGGTCAATTCAATTTTTAAATCTGGACCGCCTTGTAGTAGTTACTCACTTTTTCATCTTCCTGTTATCGAGAGTTACTTTGTATTAATATGAATTTTTTAAATCCTTTATGACGAAATATTACTCTACAGGACTTTTTCGATAGAGGGACCACACGTAATTCGTTCAGTAACTTTCACCAATTCAGCAGGTCCCTCCCAACTTTCTCATTCGTAAAGAGAACATTTTTTCAATTCTAGATATTCTTTTAATTTTGGAAGCGCTGTGGAATATCGATAGGTCGTGTTGACTTTAAGCCTGCTCCTTTTAGTCCTCGTGTCACTGTTTTCGAAACTAATATAAATTTGTATTATATTTGTCAACTCGTTTTTGAGATATATGGATGTCAATGAACAATTTCGTTTAAAATTAAGTATCAGAAGTTTGTCATTAAAGTCTTTGTAAGAGATTTTCAGTCTCTTAATATCCTTTTTAAATTTCCCATACTACCAAATCGTTCTATATATATTGTTCGCTATACAAAGTTAAAATTTGTACCGCTTTAACTTCATTATAGTGGCATATTTTTGTTTTAAATAGAAGAGAGAGCAAACGCGAGTCACTTGCACGGTTTATATGTGATTCCTTAATATTCACTCTGTGGGTTAAAGTGATGTTATTAGAAAACTAAAATGTAACAGGAATAATTGCTTACTTTATTCTTTTTATGGTTTATAGGACGATTATTTGATGGATGAATTCAGTAACGACGAAATAAGTGACGAAGCATTTAAGCAGCTTCCCAATACGAACAAGCGTTCTAATGAAGACCATGAAGATTATCCATTTAAAAGGCTCGGAAAGGAAGAACCTGATTTCGATGAGCTGAGTACCAGCGGAATTAGATCAACTTACAGATTTGAATCATTGACTTTACACAGAAGTCAGGTAAGGCTGCTCTAAGAATTTTTCCTTGTAACCAAAATGCATGAAGTCTGTTACGGTTAAAAATTGGTCTTAAATAATAAATACTTTTGTTTACATTTTTCTAGATTAAGTTACAGGTTCAGATTACTAAAGTCATCAAAAGATTTTTGTTTTGTACGATTTTCTTTAAAGATTGTCAATGACATGTATAACTTGAAATTTAAATTTATCCTAAACTATGTTTCCTACTATAAAACTAATGATTATCTTTGGTTTTCATTCATTAATATTATTTTCCTTGACACAAGAGATATGCAAATAATTGTAAAACTGTACCTAAACCAAAGTGCGTCTGTCCGTGTCCAATCTGAACTAACGAATGCAGTGGAGATCAAGCGAGGGGCGAGACAAGGATGTGTTCTCTCACCACTCCTTTTTAACCTCTACTCAGAGGAAATCTTCGCCAAAGCCCTCGAAAATGATACCGGTGGAATACGAATTAACAGCATTCCACTGAACAATTTGCGCTACGCAGATGACACAGTACTTCTCGCCGAAAACATGCAAGACCTTCAGAATATGTTGAATAATGTCACCACAACTAGTCGAGAATATAGTCTGACACTTAACGTTAAGAAGACCAAATACATGATTGTCACCAAAACTGAAGTACCCAATGCACATCTGTATGTCGAAGGCGAAAGGTTGGAAAGAGTCGAGAGATATGACTATTTGGATACAAGTGTCAACTGTTCCATGGACTATTGTTCAGAAATAAAGGTTCGCATTGAGAAGGCCCGTGCATCCTTTGTGAAGATCAGAAAGTTGCTCTGTAGTCGCGATCTGAGCCTGAACCTAAGAATTCGGATGCTTAAATGTTATGTATTCCCAGTCCTATTGTATGGTGTAGAAGCTTGGACTCTCAACTTACATTGCGAGCAGAAACTAGAAGCCTTCGAGATGTGGACCTACCGTAGGATGCTGCGAATATCATGGACAGAACATGTGACCAACTTGGAGGTTCTGAGAAGAATGAAGAAGGACGTAGAGATCCTAGATGAAGTAAAAAAGAGAAAATTGCAATATCTCGGCCACATCATGAGAGGTCCAAGGTATAAGATTCTGCAACTCATAATCCAGGGAAAGATTGTGGGAAAAAATCTGTTGGAAGAAGAAGAATATCCTGGTTTAGGAATTTGCGAGAATGGTTCAACGTCAAGTCATCTGATCTATTCAAGGCCGCAGCTTCCAAGATCAGAATAGCAATGATGATAGCCAACCTCCGAAATGGAGAAGGTACATGAAGAAGAAGAATATTGTTTTCATCTATAGTCAGATCCTTCCTTTTGTTTACATTTTGAAATTTTTATTGACATCGAAACTTAACCTATTTCCGTAACTTGTAAATTTCGTTGGGTTCCTCGAGACAATATATCACAGATTGGGAAAAGTGTTTTTATGAAGATTGGATAAATATAAAGAGTGTTTATTTGTTTTTTTGTTGTTTTTTTTTTCAGAAAATGTTTATTTATTTTCACTTATCAGCTGTTTCAGATAAATAGTCAGGTCCACTCGTTTGCATAGAAAGTTTTTATGGTTGCCTATGTGATAGGACATCTGTTGAATATATCGAAATGCTAAATTCAAAATAAGATAGGATCGACTTTTTCATTATGTTGTTTTTAGTTTATTAGTTGATTATTTCCTTTTTCTTCACTAATTAGAATTTTTGGTAATTATAATATTTGAAATTTGACCATCGAACTAATTCGAACTAATTGGGTTTAATTTTTGAATATTTCGAACCCATTAAGTAATTTGTTATTGGGTATTCGTTTTGTAGGACAAGATAGTTGAGAGTATTGTATGTCTTTGTCTAATTCGAGTTTTGGCCAGTTACAATTGAGTTAGAATTATTTTTGTATATATTTTCCGGAAGTAGTTCAAATTGTGTGATAAATTTTAAGGGTTCGGGATTATTGTCTCGAGATTAAGGTTATTTTTTTTTTTGGATGGATTTTTGATGGACTTTTTTATTTTTTTTGGTAACTTCCGTTGGAAGCAATGTGCTAGTAATTCGAGAAAAATCGTTCTCTTTTGGCTATCTGACGCAAGAGCGAGAAAAAATGTTTCAGTTTTACTACTTTACCAAGTTAGGGGATTTGGCCATAAATGGCCGATTAAATAAAACGAAACCAAGCCGGGGTGCAAACATTTTTTGGTGATTTGGTCGTTTCACCCTACAGCCAGTTTGGCGATAATTTTTCTTTAGCCAGCCAAAAACAGCGGCTTAACATTTATCAGACTCCACCATTTTCTTGAGTTCGAGGTATGTACATATTTCTTTTGAAACAATCAGTTTTTGTGTTTAAGAAAAATTTAGCTACGCTTTGCGTAGGCCTTTTGTTTGACTGATTGAGTGGGAATTTTTATTTCTTTATTTTATGGTCTTACGTTACGATAACTACAATACGTCTTAGGATAACTTCACTAAGTCTTAAAATAACGACAGTACATCTTGGGATAACTTCAGTATGTCTTTGAATCTCTTCAGTCTTTTTATTTTTTGGATGAAATTATAATGTACAGTTTGGGAAATAATATGCAGTTGGGGTTATCGTGTTGCATTTCTGGGATTGTGAGTTTATGAATGGGACAATCTCCATATTAAGCCAGGTCAACGTCCTTTCCGATGAAGCCGTCTACGTCACAAGTTTGGCCACATGTTTGAAAGTGTTTCAGCTAAGTGCCTAGTTTTAGGCGGGGACATGAACACAAGAGTTTCTGATTATTGAGCTTGGTGGGTATTAAACTCGTATTTTTAATCGCTTAATTTTCTGAGCAATATTTCATTTTCGATTATCTAGACGGCTAACAGGTAAGGGAGTCTTTTGTATATGATTTTAAACCATTTTAATTGAAAGACTTTAAATATTTGGACTTTATTATTTTATAATGAAATTTATCTATTTTTTTTTTAAAGAAGTGGATATTTGCAGTGAACCAGTAAACTTTGTAAAGTGTAATGAAGTCGACTCTGTGGCGCTACAACCTCAAATTTTAATATTTTATTTTGCGATACCCTACTGTTTTAGAGTCCAACTATAGTGTTGAATATTATAGTGATGAATTTATTGAAAATTTTAATTGCTTAACAATTTAATATATTGGACACTAAATATTTTTACTCGGCCAGTGTGGCATATTATCTTTCATGATTTGAGACATTTTATTTTGTACAAAATTGTAATACTTTTTCAGCAAGATTTTGTTAAGATTTTAACTACTTGAGCGACAGTTATAAGTTCCTTTCTATGATCTAATTTTTGTAATTGTCTATCGCTTTATTTTTTTTATAATTATCTATTGCTTAGATTCTAATGAACTATGGCTTATTATCTCTAGCATTATCACTTTTCTAATTCTTTCTCTTTGCAGACATTTTTGTAGTTTTTTTTTATATTGCTTTTTTTTGTATTACTGCAAAGTTGATCTGCATTGTTGGGCTTAAGGAACTTCATAGTCTAGTTTAAAATAGATAATGTTTTTATCTGCTATGACTAGGCTATGTCAACGTAAACCTTCCAAGTGTAGTAGTTGATTTGTTTACTTTTCGGATCGGTTTGCCGTTCACTGTGCAGGACACTGTCAAGTTTAACTTACTCTATTTTTGTTTTAATTTTCACCTTTTCTACGTCATAAAAAGTCAATAACTTTCGAGTAAGTCTTAAAACAAACTTTTTATTTATTGCAATATAACATTTGTAATCTCATTTCTATCAGATAGCCCCATTAGAGGAGCTTGCAATAATTCACATTGGTGAAAACTTTTTCCAGTGGTTGTACTTATTTTCTGGGAAGGGGTATACCGTGAGGTGCCTCTATTTAGTTGGTTTTATTTCCTATAATTTTAAATTAGGATATTGTTAGGTAATTGGACTCAGAGATTTATTTGGTGATGCCTTTTTTCTGAATTAGACATTTATTAAACTTTCACAGGCAATATATTAAAAATAGTGGAAAAATATAAAAATAACAAATCTACCCTGATATGAGCTAGCATATAGGTAGACTCCAGTCAGCATTAGGACAAATATTAGATAAGTCTGAACTGAAATATCTTACAGAGTGTAGCCAGAATTTGTTTGGGTGTATATAGTTTGAAATATATTGGTATTTTGCATAGTAAAATTTAATTATTTCACTGCAACCTAAAAATTCAATTTTTCAAGTCGTATCGATCTATTTGGAGATGCAGATTTCTTCAGACTAAATATAAAAATGATTAAAAATACAAAAAATACTCAACAATCAAGAATATAAACGATCCTAAATTTCAGCTTCTAAAGGCATGACTGCAATCTTATTGGGTCTTTAAAGAAAATTGTTTTTCATTTGTACAAATGTCGATTTTACTGGCAATATTATAACTTGTTTTGAATGATGATAGCCCGATATTAGGAAATCGGCTAAATTTTGATGAGATCGTGGAAAAAGATACAAATTCAGTTAAACTCCGATTAAGACTGGAGATATTCTTCAATTAAAATAAGATTTTGAAATAGATAGTCAAATAGTTTTAGAACTAAAAAAATGTTTTAAAATGGAAAATATCTATTTAGCAAATTCCTTATGGTAAAGTCTCGGTTTTAGGTGATTTTACAGCTATTAAGATAAGAAAAGTCACTGTTTGCTTATTCAAGGTATGAAGAAGTTTCTAAAATCGTTGAATAATAATATTAAATCAATGGATTCTGATCGAACTTTCCCATAAATTCTGCCAAACTCTATAACTTTATTTCTGTCTAACATAACACCTACACTGCTTCATTCAATAGTTTTTGCCTTTAAAACTGAATAATATATCATTTAATTAATTTACAGCGCACTAAATATCAAAGATGTTTTAAAGAAGCGACAAAACTCATTCGACTATTATACACTAGTGGTCAAATTTTCCCAAATATAAACTTAGAAACCCTTTCATATTTGTCTAAGAGAATCAGGTTTCGATGTGACATGTATAATACATATGTGTACATGTTGGGTTAAGAGAAAGGTTACCATGATTCATTGTCGATATATTTGCCAAAGGTTCCAATAAATTTTCCATTGATTTTTTAAACAAATCGAGGTCAAAAGAACAGTTTATTATTGATGTTTTGAATAGCACTGTGAGTGATTCTTTGTATTTGGTTCATATTTAAGTGGTAGAAATTCAAAATTTTAAATCCCTGTATGTTAAAGGTTCTGGTTTCTCTGGTTATGTTCCGGGGTTACTGCCTTTCAAGGACTCTCTCTCTCTCTCTCTCTCTCTCTCTCTCTCTCTCTCTCTATATATATATATATATATATATATATATATATATATATAATCAAACTTCGTTCCATCATATCCTTTCCGTGTTAGAGGTTCCACAGTTTGAATTAATTGCTACATTGCTACAATTTATCCTATTCCACTCTATTCCACTACCATTGAGATAATGGCCTACCTGTACCACCATATCGAGGAGAAAGTCAAAACTTACCCTCCCCGCTACAGGGATACGGCAGAGGTACATGTTCCGTCTCTACTACACTCATCAAGGTACCGACATGCACCTGTTTGTCCTAAGGACAGATCGGAAGGAAGTATGCAACACTTAACGCGGCTTCGCCGACCTCTCGCCGGATGGTGTATATATGTTTATGTAGCTTTCACGGATTCTTCCGTGTGAGATGCAATACCAGTGGATATATTCACATTATGCCGTTGTAGTGTTGAAATCACATTCAGCAAACGTACAACTATATTCAACTCCGTGTATGAATGAAGTAAAATGCTAACAGTAAATGCAGACTTCATTCCATCATATCCTTTCCGTGCTAGAGGTTATACAATTTGGATAAATTGCTATAGAACACAATTTATCATATTCCAACACCACCGAGAGCCTACCTGTACCACCATACCAAGAAGAAACTCAAAATTTACCCGCCCCGCTACAGTGATACGGCAGAGGTACATGTTTCGTCTTTACTATACTCATCAGGGCACCGACATACACCAGTTCGTGCAAAAGACAGTTCGGAAGGAAGTATGCAACACTGAACGCGGCTTCGCCGACCACCCGCTCGAGTGGCGTATGCTTTTACGGATTCCTCCTCGATATGGTGGTACAGGTAGTCCATTATCTCGATGGTGGTGGAATAAGATAAATTGTGCTCTGTAGCAATTGACTGTGCAACCTCTAACAGGGAAGGGATATGATGTAACGAAGTTTGTATTTACTGTTCACATTTTACTTCATTTATACAGAGTTGAATATAGTTGTACGTTTGCTGAATGTGATTTCAGCACTACAACGACATAATGTGGATATACCTACTGCTATTGTACCTCACAAGGAGCAATCAGTGAAAGCCGCATAAACATATATATATATATATATATATATATATATATATATATATATATGTGTGTGTAACTTGTTTTTAAGTTGTAGTTGTTCAAAGATACATCCTAGTTTGTATTTGTACTTAAGGAGTATAGAAAAACTTATTGATTTTTTTAATATTTGAAATTTACGACTGATTCTGGACAAATTTTGCATTACCTTAGTTGTTGGAAAAAAATATATGGCCAAAGTGATAGACTTTCCGGTCGGAGAACATTTTTCCAATTCTCAATATCTGCTGTGGAATTCGACAGGTGTTTTTGACCTTTAAACCTTTTTCTATTAATATTTGTTTCACTATTTTTGAAAGTAACATTATTTGTATTGCGCTTGTAGCTCATTTTTGAGATGTGTTAATGTCAATATGCGATCCTGGTACGAAATTTTCAGTGTCTTGTAACCACTTTAAAATATTCGATATTGTAAATTGACCTCTACTGGAATGTTATACCATATCGTTTATTATTTATTTAATAGAGTTACAATTTATAGAGTGAGATACTTTTATTTTAAATAGTGGAAAAAGAAACTGCAAATCACTTGCTTTCAGTTATTTCATTGTAAATAGTTTAATTCCCTTTCATTTTGTAAGAAATATTTTATGGGAAAATGCATAACAGACAAACGTCATTAATATAAAGTAAACGTCAATATTTCCAAAACAATTGAATATATCCGCCTACTAGACGAATAGTATCGGCAATATATTTATAACTCTAATTTAAATCTTAATTAATGTTCATATAGGTAAATCGATTAAACTGTAAAAGATAAATTTGAATATTTAAAACCATTATTTATACAGAAAAAAATACACGACGAAATCTAATGATATAGAAGGAAAAATAGTTTATATCGAAAAATTCTTAACTAGGACGAAAAATACTTAACTAGGACGAAAAATACCTCGTGTTAATAATTTTTAGCACACATAGCGTTTATTACACATTACGTCTGGTCATTTTTTCAAATGTTGGCAATTTCCCGATGACAAAATAAGATTCTAACCTTGAATAAACTTTAATATGCAGTTCATCTATATTAATTTTCTTGGTTTTTATTGTAGGATGAATCCAGTAACAAAAAAAGCAGTAATAAAGAATTAAAGTCGGATGAACCCAGTATAAGCGAAGTAGGATCGGACTGCTACAGCGTAAAAGGATCAGCTCCAAAGGATACTTTACATGGACACACTTATCAGTTAAAGCTGCTCATGCTTTTTGTGCTACGGGTTCCTGACGAAAAAGAATCTTGCCTAGCGACCGAAATGTCTGAAGCCAAAGGTTTTGACGATATAGTTTTGAAGTACCGAGGTAAAGATGATAATAAGTGGAGGTACAGATTTCTTCAGGCTAAACATAGACACGATGATAAAAAGAAAATTAGCAGAAATGATCTGTTCCAAACTGCAAAAAAGGATTTTCTGTTAAAGGAATATTTTAAATTTTATTGCAACATTAAAAAAAATGAAAACTTTAAGGAAGCTGATTTGGAGGAGTGTTTAATTTGCACAAATATCGATTTTAATGATAAGGCTAAATCTTATTTTGATCCTGATGAAAAAAATGATCCGATATTATTAAATTTTAAAGGAATAAATGAAAATGACGCAACTTTAATTAAATACAAATTAAATGAGAAAAAAATTTCTGAGGAAGAAAAAAAAATTGTAATAAACGATCAAAATAAAAATTTATTTCGGGATTTTGTCGAAAAGTTTAGGTTTTTACCTAATTATAAAGATGTTATATTAAACGGGAACATTGAATACTGTTTAAAAAAATATCTGAAGTTGGAAAATGTCGTTTTACCTTATGGTGATTTACAAAAACGGGTTCTTGATTGGTTTGAAAGCTCTTACAAAAATACAAGTAAATATTGGAAATCTGAACATAAAAAAAAGTTTCTAGAATTACTAAATATCAACATCGACTCCATGATGATGGCAGGATATTCTACCTTTTATGCTAACGAGTTAAATAATTGCGGAAAAGTATTTAACGATATTTCATTCTTGCATGAATTTTTCGATCATGAAAACAATAAGGTAATGTTTATTATTACAGCAACCCCTAAATTAACTGCTATAAAGTTGAATCAGCTGTTCAACGAACTTAAATTAAAGCAGGATGAATTTATACTTACGGACGCAGATAAATTACGTGGTTATAAAACAATCTCCAACACATTTTTTGCCGGAGAAAGTTACAAATGGCTAGCGACTGAGTGTCATAGCAAGATTGAAATGGGCCAAATTTTAGATACAATTTTAACAGTGGAAAAAGAAAAGAGACTTGTAATAATTGGCCAAAAAGATTATGTTGTGGAATTTAAACGAGGTTTGTCTTTCGACGCACCATATTTCCACGATAAAAATAATTCATTTAAGAACCTGACGAGAGATTCACAGAAAAGAATATTGGAAAAGCAAGTAATATTTCAAGGGGAAAGAACTAATTTAAATAAATTGATAGATATATATTCGGGAGAGAAAATTATTAGCGAAGAAACTTTAGAACAACTTCTTACCGAAACCGTTAAAATAGGAAACAATAAGGCCTTCGAATCAAATTTCCTAATAGAGGATTGCTATATGAAAAGAAAATTAATTCAAAAAGAATTAAAGCTCGAAATTCTTCAAAACGAGAAAGTTTTGAAAAGTTGTTTATTTATTATTTCAGGTGTAGATAGAGACCAACTTGAAAATCTAAATATAAACAATGAATATATTTCTTCGTGGAAATACGACAAACTTTGTTATAATGGGATAATTCTTTCTACAACATGCAAATCTAAAGATATATTTAGGTATTTATGCAAAGATGATACGAAAGATATTTGTTGGTTAGAATATATAGAAGAGAAGTTCTTAATTATGAATATTAGCAACAATACCAACATTCTTCATGAATATATTATTTGCTTGGAAGAAGATGATCTATACAAGAAAAAAATATTAGAAAACAAAATTATGATACTTGCTGATGGCCCGGGATGTGGTAAATCCACCTTTATGACTAGAGTTGCACGTGAACTTAAGCAAAAAATGTCTAATAGATGGATTTTAAAAATTAATCTTTCATCTTATGCGTATCGAATATCAGGAACGACACAAGCTATGAAATCTCTGAAAGATATTGATTTTAGAAACAATGAAACTGATAGAGCAGTAGAATTTATGGCTGATCTCTTATTTCCTCAGAAATATAGCAATGAGAAAAAACATTTTATAAGAGAACTTTTTATACAATCGCTGGATTGTTTGCACGGAAATATGAAACTTCCTAAAATAGTACTTTTGTTTGACGGCTTTGATGAGATAAGTCCTGATTTTAAAGAAAAAACTCTCAATTTACTTCAGGCGCTCCAAAATTCAAATGTTGGACAAATGTGGATTACAACAAGAAACCACGAAGAACTTAGCTTGGAAGTGGCTCTGCGTTCATCTTCTTTCTTTTTTAATCCCCTTAATTTTACAGAGAAAGTTGATTTCCTACAAAAATTATGGAACTACCATTTCACGAACTTTGTTAATATAAAACCTAAACCTGATAGCGAAGATGTCCTAAAATATCTTTCGGAAATAAGAAATAACATTACCAATTGTGCTGACCCATTTGTATGTAATTTCCTGAACCCTTATGATTGGAGTCACACTTTTAATTATCTGCCACCTACTCATAATGATGTTACTTTACAATCCTCCCTAAGTGATATTAACTTTTCAGCTATTGCAGAATATCTAATAAATTACTTAGAATATTTCAACGAAGAAAACATTTCAGAGTTTACTGACAATCCTCTACAAATTAAAATGATGGCTGAAATAATTTTTTTAAAAAAGTTCAGCTCTCTAAACAATTTGGATATAGTTTCGCTATATGAAGAATTTATAAAATACAAGTTTATAGTCTTTGGTATCGATAAAAACGTTGCTGGAAATTCCGTAGCAGGTCGGAAGCTCTTCGAAAAAAATTTAAAATATTTAAGAAAATATCATCAAATCATCGCTTTTAAAACTTTATTTCATCCAAGTGATACTGCAGAGTTTATGGAGGAATCTGATAAAACAGAATTGACAAGCGCTGGACTACTTGTAATTCACAACGATTGTTTTGAATTTGTGCATCGAAGTTTTGCAGAGTATTTCGTCAGCCATTATTTCTCTGAAAATTTCCATTGCAAGAATGTACAGGAAATTATTTTTTCAAGGGTTTTAGTAAAAGAAAATTACCTATTAATACGAAAGTTTTTAAATAATGATACAACATTTCTAAACAAATTAGGCATTAAAACTCAACAAATAAATGAAATAATAAGGGTCAATAGTTATTCTGACTCACTTTGTCACATGTTGCAGGAAGAAGTGCATAATTTATTCATGAAGTTTCTTGAAAATTTACCTCCTAACTTTGCTGAAAATAATATTTGTTCTGGTGAAAATATTTTGGGAAGAACAGTGCTGCACTTACTTTATGAAAATAGAGGTGACGATCCAATTCTAGAGAATATATTAAAAACAATAAAAGACAACGTTTCATCGGAAATAATCATCAAACTTTTCTGTAAAAGGGATAACGAAAAACGTACAGCATTACAATGTATAAGTTTTCTCGAAAAAGATTGTGAAACAGTGAAACGAAAACTCGAGTTTTATAAACTTAATTGTGCTTCTAAGCTATTTTATGAACATTTACTTGAAGTCGATAAAAATGGACAGACCATATTACACCGTGCTTGTGAACGTGGATGTGATATAACTTACTTATTGGACGTATCTGATGAAAATAGAGACGCAGTTAGAGAGCTTTTCTTAAAAATTGACAGCTATGGACGAACAGTCTTATTTTCTACTATTTGTCTATCTAATAATCCTTCCCTCATAACAACATTACTTAACCGTGCTAAATCAGTTTTTAACTCTGAAGAAATCAATTATTTATTCGCAATGAAAAATTATTCGTGTAACCTGCTGCACAGTGCTTGTTGTCAAGTGAACAAAGATACTTTAATTATTTTTTTAAATGCCATTAAAGATAACAAACAAATGGTTCAAACACTTATGTCAGAAACAGACCAACGTGGACTATCTCCATTGCATTATACTGTGATTAATTTCACCAATTTCGATAGGCTAAAAATATTACTAGACTTTATTAATTTAAACTGTAACACAGAAATGCTGCATACAATTTTGTGTAAAGTAACTCTGTCTAATAAAACTATACTACATATGACTGTGAAAAATTTCGAAGTAAGAGATAGTCAGAACTCATTGACATCTCTCCTAACTTATTTGTTCGATTTAGTGGAGAACCACAAAAAAATATTTTATAAGCTTTTATTAACAAGGGACGAGAATGGGCAAACTGTACTACACTCTAGTTCCTCTCAATTAAAATATCCTTTTTTATTAAACGAATTGATAGATTTTGTTCAAAAAAATTGTAGTGCAAATATTTTAGAAGAACTATTACTTAAATTAGATGATAATAAAGCCAATATATTGCACTACGTCTGTCGTCAAAATAATGAACATAATTTAACCATTTTATTAAATAAAATTAAAGATAATACAGAAACACTTAATGAACTTTTACTCCAAACCGATAACGAAGGAAACACTGCATTGCATTACACTGTTTCCAATTGCGTGACTTCTATAATGAAAGAATTACTGAATTTTATTAAAATAAATTGTAAACAAGAAATATTTAAAAGTGTTTTATGCAAAGCAAATAATAAAGGTCTCAACGTATTGCACGTTGCTTGCATGAGTATAGAAGGGAAAACAGAATACGAAGAACATCTGATATCTTTATTAAAATTTATGGAAGATGATGATACAATAGTAAATGAACTTTTATTAAAAGCATGCAGCAGCGACAGATGTACTCCATTGCATTATACAGTTCGTTATTTTGATAATCCGTCTTTATTAAAAATTTTATTCGATTTTATAAAAAAATACGACTTTAAAATATTGGATACACTTTTATTAAAGGAAAGCAATACAGGATACACTTTATTGTATTTTGCTTGTGAACGCAATAATGAAGAAAGTTTAAAGTACTTATTAGATGCTACGCAGGATAACATCACACTACGCGATAAACTTATACTAAAAGCTGATCATAACGGGCAAACTATACTGCATTATAGTGCTTATAACTTTCAAATGTTAAAATCCTTCCTTTATTCGGTTAAATCACATTGTGGTCAAGAAATTTTCACTAAACTTATACTTAAATGTGATAAAGAAGGTCGTACAGGATTGCACACATTCTGTCAAACTCGTCACGATGAAGAAATCCTAACCTATTTGTTAAATTTAATTAAAGGAAGCACTACTCCTGACGCATTTAATACATTTTTATCGATAAGAGACTGTCATGGAAAAGTAGCATTGGATTATATTGCCTACAATGCTAACAACTCTTCGTTGTTGTCAGTTTTGTCAAACTTCGATCCTCAATTACCCAAAATAACCGACAACTCGCAACCAGTTGAATGATCTGAAAATTCGAGTAATCTATTAATAAAATAATCGGAAAATAGTTGATTTGCTCACTGATTATTTTTCGATTTATTAATTTCTCTTCAATTGTTCTAATAAATAGTTTTTGGTAACTAAATGTAATATATGACATACTGAACATGTATCAGTGGATTTAGATCCTACTTTCCCATTTAATATTTACTGTTAAACTGTTTTAACTGTAATATAATTCCTATACTACGTTATTCAACAGGTTTTATGCTTCCAAAGCCTTTAAATATCAAAAATATTTGAAGTTCGTTAAAAATTATTCTGCCGATACTTCATATCTAACTGCATTGGGACTCAAACCGATACAGTGTTTGGTATTAATTTGACATATTATATTGACTAATACACATTTTCACATCGGCTATTTCGGAAGCAGGAAAACATCAGATAATTTGTTTTCAAAATAATTATAATAACAGAAATAATAGTAATAAGATCAACGCGTAGATATAAGTATAATAAAATATTGGACATCCAATAATACTAAAAAAAGAAAAAAATTAATTAAGGACATATCTATACATATCCTCCAAAATCGTTAACATATTTAAAAATATTTTCTCTCATTATGTGATTAATAAAGTTGAAAATAAAATGTATGTGTTCTTAGATGAGCATTATTATTTGTGAATTCAATTTTTGCCCCTAATATTTATAAGTTTGAGGGTATTACATTAAAAATTTTACTTTTTAATAAACCCTCACAAAAAAAAATCTGTTGGATTCGAATCTGAGCTATTTACAGGTCACCTAATTGGGCCATGCTTTCCAATCCAAAAGTTATATCGATTCTTAATGTACTCAGTAACTGGCATCACTTTATGCGGCGGTGCGCCATCTTGTTGCTAAATAAGATTATTGCATTTTTGAACTGGGATATTCCCTAAATGATATTCTACATTATTTTCAATTAAATTTAAATATCGGTCACCATTTAAATTTCCATTTTAAATAATTGCCTCACCAAACGTGAATTGATTGCCGACCCTGTATTTTTACGACCTGTGTTTTGTGGAGGTTTTCAGTTGCCCAATAATATTCATTCCTTCTGTTGAACATTTCAAACATCATAAATGTTTTGCATCGTCTGTGAAAATAACTATATTTAAAAACTCCTCATCTTGTCCAATATGGCGTAATATTCTTAAGCAGTATTTGCAACACTGACAATTATTTAAGGAAATTAAATATGGCGGATCCAAGATCGCGGATTAAAGATTCTACATCTCCCGATTTTGTCTAAAATCGGTATTATAGGATCTTCGTTAGTGTTAATTACGAATTTAAATTTTTTTTGAAAAACTCAATCTGGTAAATTCAATATAGCGTCCTAAAAATTTTACATTTTTCGATTTTCTCTAAAAGTTATATAAGGGGTTCTCAAGGGTGTAAATTATGGTTCTAAAAGTATTTTTTCAGAATTCCATATGGCGAATCCAATACAGCGGACTAAAAATTTTACATTTTTCGATTTTGTTCAAATATGGGATTAAATCGTTTTTGAGGATATAAATAGCGAATATAAAATTATTTTTATCCAATATGACGGTTTGGAAATTTTAAATTTGCCGATTTCATCCAAAATTGGTACTAGGGAACTTTGAATGGTTTAGATTTAGATTAGGCTATGACGTTAAAATTATTTTTTAGAAATTCAGTATGGCGGATCCAATATGATTGGTTGAAAATTTTACCTTATTCGATTTGGAATTAGGGGGTTTATATTACGAATATAAAGTAAATTTTTACAACTTTTAGGTTGATAAGATACAATATGAGGAAGTGAAAATTTTACATATTTCGATTTTGTCTAAAATTGATATTGCGCGGTTCTTGAGGCGTACACAAACTCAATAGGCAGTATAAAATATATCGCGCTAAGAAATTTACGTCTCAAGTTTTTTAAGGATCGATATTTGAAGATTTTAAGGCCTATATTACCAACCTAAAATTAATTTGAAATTTAAAATAGGGGATTTACTATGAGAGAATAATTATTTGTTTCATACAATTTTATTGGTGTTTGAAGAACTCTAAGAATCAAAAAATATTTAGTGGTTCATTTTAGGTCGATTTACAACTTTGGATAAAATGGATACTTTTTTTGCCACCTTGGTGTCATTGCGAGGTACATTAATCTCGATTGGTACTTAAATTAAATAATTTATGGATATCATAATGAATTCAAAACTAAAAATCGAAAAATAAAATTTTTATAAAAAAAATTGAATCGACTGCTAAAAGTACGCTAAAAAGTGAAAATTTTTGAAGTCGGCGCCAAATTATTTCTAAATGAAATAAATAACTACTAATATATACAAATTTTTGGTTAGAAAGCAATTACAAATAAAGTATTTTTAATCTATTTATGCGAATCACATTTTGTCAGGTATTAGTTTAGCGCCGATTTCAAAAATTTGAATTTCATATAAAAATTTATAGTTATTTTTCACTTTTTAGCGCACTTTTAGAAGTCGGTTCAATTTTTTTTATAAAAATTTTATTTTTATTCGAGTAAAAAAGACCAATTATCTGATGTTTTTCTTCTTCCAAATAACTCATATCAAAACGTTTAGTAGTCAATATAATACGTCAACATAATTAGTATTCGAGTTCATTTAAAACGTCACAAAGAAAATTAAAATAAGGCATTTGTTTTTCAGGTCTCCTCGTTTTTTTTATACCAGTTTATTAATTATTTAAACTTTAATATTTAAGTAACGGCTAGTCCGAACACTAACTTATTTTATATTTTTGACATCAGGAGGAAAAGAGCTTTCATCCTAACTAAGAATATATAGGATATTTCATTAAAAAAGTGAAATGTCTTTTGTTTCTCACCTTTACGATGCGTCACTCTTTTTATAAAAGATAATATGGAAGAAATCCTACAATTTTTGCATTTAATGTCTCTAGATATGGTGCTAAATATAAAACAACCTGTACTTGTCAAATGTAATTTTTTGGTTGCTAGGGCTATTATTGAAGGAACACAATATTGAGTATAAAATACATTTTTATGTATAGTCTATATTCTCCTCTTTTCCTCTCTGTTTTGTTAATTATTTACAAATATCAGGCAACAGTAGATGCCGCCTAAAATCAGTAATAGAGGGCGCAACTCAAGTATGTTTTGTTTATGTAACTGACTGTTTATATCCAGCTCTTCAAACAATTTGATCAGCAGCTATGAATATGTTTAATGTATTTCATCATTCCTTAATAACTCGAAAGCGTATAAATCTCTCTCGTTGCATATCAAATTTTAGTTCATCAAACAAATAGATGAAAATAATAGATCAATATTTTCTCCTTTAGTTTCTCTGTAATTTCATCTTGCGAGTTTATTATTATACATTCTGATAAAAGTTAGACTTGAAGTTATTTTAACGAGCTTATATAATATGTTAATGTTCCCGATCTATTGTTGTCCGATTTTTGGTACTTAGATGTCCTACTAGAAGTGTAATCTCTATCAAATTGTTGTTGAATTTGTTAATTATTATTTTAAAAATGATTAAAAATAGAATAAAATTTTATGTAACATTTGTAAAATATTATTTAAAATAATTTCTGGATAATAAAGTTATGTGATATCACAATTGGTATATAATTATATTATGTAATTGATTATTCATTGTAACTATAAAGAAATAAATAAATATAATAACTCTAAATTTTGTTATTTTAATTGCTTTAGTATCACATAATATTTGCTTGTAAAGCAGAAACATTATAATTTCCTACCAAATAATCATTTCTAGCATTCGTTATGTACTTGTTGTCGTCAAAAGGAACCGCAAAAAAATCATAACATTTAAAGTTTACTTTCCTTTTTCTATTTCAAGTGTAAGCAGCTTGTTTTTAAAATGAAGGAAACTAGTGATTATTATGAAGCTGCGAACCTGTACTTTCTTAGCTTACCTATAATAAGATCTTTGATGAATTATCTGAAAATTTCCTCCTTGGTTTACAGTGTGGGCTCATATGCGCGCGGGCGTGTGCGTGCGTGTGCGTGCGTGCGTGCGCGTGCGTGTGCATGCGTGCTAAATAAAAAAATAAATATGCATATGTAATATTATTGTATAAGGCATATAGTAGTATAGTAAGTATAATAATAAATTAAATCTTCAATTAACTAATTAATTGATTGAAAATTTAATTGCGATTAATTTAATCTAAGTAAAGTTAATTGTAATGTATATTAAATTTAATTGAATTAATGTACAGGGTGAGTCAACGATTGGATGAAGTAAGTTTGTGCCTTTTCGGTGAAATTTACAAAGAAACTATATTTATTGTTTGATACAGTTTATTTTTACGCAGATTTTAAAAATATTTAGGACTCTACAGGGTGAGCCAAAAAACTAGGACAGCATAAAGTTGTATTTTTTTAAATAGAACACCCTATATACGAATCGTATTTTCGATTTAGCTTATAATTTTAAATCTTTTTTGTTAAGGGTTTACTATAAAAAAACTTTATAGTTTCTGAGATAATTAAGTTTAAAGAAAAAAAGTCACACACCCTGTATATTTTCATGTTATTTAATAGAGTAATAAAAACCCTGAAAGTTTTGTTCAATATATCCTATACCTATTTATAATAGTTTTTGAGATATTTCAGTTTTTCTTATTTTCCATACTTTTTTACAGAAATAGTCTTCATTATCATAGTAGCCATGGCAAAAACAATGTAAAAGAACATTTTTCTGTGTGTCAAATTTATAACCGCAATCGCTTCTTTTGGTTTTTATGCAGTGTAGTTTAGTTTTTTTTGCATTCATCTTATATTGTAAAATGAATTTTCCAAAGAATGAGTTAATAGATATGATTTATACAAAAAAAGAGGCTCAAAAAAATTGCCTTCTTGCTCAAAGAATTTACAAAATGAAGTATCCTGATCGACGCCAGCCTAATACCCATACTTTTCAAAACTTAATGCAAAGATTTGATTCTTCTGGTACTGTTGATTATCCAAAACGTAAAGTGGTCAACAAACCAGTAACTAATGAAGAAAAAGAACTACAAGTATTGTTAAATGTTCAGGAAAATCCTTATATTGGTAGCCGTCAGTTAGCAGCATTATGTGAAACATCACAATCCACCGCTAATCGTACTACCAAGAAATATAGGTATCATCCATATCACATGGAATTACACCAAGAATTGCATGGACAGGATTTTGAAAGTCGTGTAAACTTTTGTCGTACAATAAATGCGGAGATTCAATTAAATCCAAATTTATTATGCAAGGTAATGTTTAGTGATGAAGCTACTTTTAGAAGTAACGGTGCCGTAAATAGACGCAACATGCATTATTATGCCACAGAAAACCCATTTTGGATTAGAGAGGTGCAACATCAAAACCACTGGTCATTAAATGTTTGGTGTGGTATTTATCATAATCGAATTATTGGACCCCACTTTTTTAATGAACCACTAAATGGTCATAGTTACCTGAACTTTCTACAAGAAGAACTACCCCAACTACTTCAATATCTCGATAGGAATGAGCTCGACAGTATGTGGTTCCAGCACGATGGTGCGCCTCCGCATTACCATCGTGAAGTTCGTGCGTTTTTGGACCAACGATATCCGCAAAAATGGATTGGACGTGGGGGTTTCATTGAGTGGCCACCAAGGTCTTGCGATATCACCCCATTAGATTTTTTCCTATGGGGTTATATTAAAAATAAGGTGTATGTTAATCCACCAACAACAGTGGAAGATATGCGAAACATGATTAGGGATACCTGTAGAAGAATAACGCCACTAATTTTGTCCAGGGTCCGAGAAAATCTGCAAAAAATACTAAATTTGTGCATTGCACAAGAGGGTCGTTTATTCGAACACTTATTAAAAAGAAATAATTAATCTCAGTATTTAATAGGTAATTTTTTTGTTTCAATTTAGTATAAAAGTAAATATGTATTTGCCTTGTCGTTATTGTTGTGTTAATTTTTTCACATTATGTTTAATTAAACTATTGCCGTTGTAATATAACGAATAATGTATTTCATCATATTTAACCACATTCTGTTTGTTTCTGTAGTTTCTTTTTATTATTTTACATGGCTACTATGATAATGAAGACTATTTCTGTAAAAAAGTATGGAAAATAAGAAAAACTGAAATATCTCAAAAACTATTATAAATAGGTATAGGATATATTGAACAAAACTTTTAGGGTTTTTATTACTCTATTAAATAACATGAAAATATACAGGGTGTACCATTTAAAAAAAAAAGATATTTATTCATTTAAACTTGTTCAAATTTGAGCCGATGTGTTCAACACCCTGTAGCTTTTATTGCAAATATTAGGTAAAAATTATGTTAACTTGTCCTTGGCCTTGCTATATTCCAAATTTGAATATATTTGTCACAAAATTGAAAACGTTATTTACGATTGAATTGATGCTTGAAAATGTGACTTTTTTCTTTAAACTTAATTATCTCAGAAACTATAAAGTTTTGTTATAGTAAACCCTTAATAAAAAAGATTTAAAATTATAAGTTAAATCGAAAATACGATTCGTATATAGGGTGTTCTATTTAAAAAAATACAACTTTATGCTGTCCTAGTTTTTTGGCTCACCCTGTAGAGTCCTAAATATTTTTAAAATCTGCGTAAAAATAAACTGTATCAAACAATAAATATAGATTGTTAATTTCACCGAAAAAGCACAAACCTACTTCATCCAATCGTTGACTCACCCTGTATATTAATTGTAGCTCACAATTAAAACCAATCACAATTAACTGTTTCAATTGTTCTAAAAAAAAACAATTAAAACTAACAATTAACCCACTTGGATATAGATAAGATAGACAGTTATTACTATTACGTTATTGACCATTATCGTACACTGTAAGCAGCAAGGAAGTGATGGTATTCGCTAGTAACATGTGTTTTGTTGTGAAGTAGTATATATCTGTTGGACTTCCATTGTCTTCATTTTTGTTGAATATCACGACGATTCGGTTTCAAGTGAAATTAAATAAATTCCTTAGCTACATGACTATTTATACTAAAATTAAATGCAGTGGAGTGTGACTGAGATGGGTGCAGTCATGCCTGCTGTGGCAAAATCTCATTTTTTATGCTGCATTTAGTTTTAGTTTACAATTATTAAGAAGTGATTTTTAAACTTATATCTAAAGATGGTTTACTAAAACAAATCGGGTTCTGATGTATAACCGCGGCTTCTTTGAATTTCCATTTTCTCTAATGTTGTTCTCGGTGTAGTATTTTAGCTTCAGACCATTTTATGTGGTGTCCATGAGTCCAGGCATGGTTGGCGGCACCAGATTTTTCTATTTCTCCTCCAGATGAGCATTTTTGATGTTTTTTGATCCTTACGTCAAGAGGTCTCTTTGTTTCGTCAACGTAGGAATTTCCACATTCACATGGTATCTGATATATACAGTTCTTCATGTCCCTTTGAGTTGTTGGTTTGACCCTAGTGAGCCGACTTCTCAGAGAGTTATTGGAATTGAAAACAACATTGAATTTATATCGTTTTCCTATCCTTGTAACTTTTTCTGAAATTCCTTTAACATAGGGGATGTTCAATACTAGTTTTCGGTTTGCATTCGTTGTCGATATCGTCCAATTTGTGCGTTGTTCTAGAAATTTATCGACTATTTAGATATACTGGATATCCGTTGGTTGTCAGATCATTTTTAATCTAATCTATCTTTTTCATCACGTTCTCGTTGGAGTTGCAGAGAGTTAAGGCTTTATCTACGAGATTTCTTATAATTCCTTGTTTGGTGTTGTTGGAGTAATTAGATGAATAATTAAGGTATTGTCCTGTGTGTGTGTGGCTTTTCTGTAAACCGAAGTTCGAATTTTTCTACCATTTCTTTCAACCAAGACATCTAAGAATGGTAATTTATTTTCTACTTCTTTCTCCATGGTAAGTTTAATAGTTGGGCTGATATTGTTGAGATGAAAAAGGAAGTTTCGAAGTTCTTCATCCTTTCCACTCCAAATAATAAAAGTATCGTCTACGTATCTGAGCCATAACTTTGGTTTCTTAGTTGTGGATTCAATTGCAAACATCTCGAACCATTCCATGAAAATATTTGCGGCCACCGGTGATAGTGAAGATCCCATAGGTAGTCCATCATCCTGGATGTAGAATTTTTCCTTTTCTTGAAAATAGGAATTAGTCAAACAACTTTCCAACAAGTCCATAATGGCGTGCGGTGATAAAGATGTTCTTTCTGCTAAGGTCTGGCCGTCTTCAAGTTTCTTTCTTATAATTTTTAGTGACTCCTTAACTGAAACGTTGGTGTATAGGCTTTTCACGTCAAAACTAATAAAATGGTCTTCCGGCTGTACTCCTATTTCACGTATAATTCCTACGAAATGTTGGGAGTTCTTAACCCAAGACGATGTATTTTCTTGTAATGTTCTCAGGATTGGAAGAAAAAATTTGGCAAGTTTAGAAGTCGGAGAGTTCCGGGAACTCGTGATAGGTCGTAAGGGCATGTCTTGCTAATGTATTTTCGGGAGTCCATAATGGAGTTTTGCTATGGTGTGGCGTCAACTGAGTCCGGATCCTCTTAGGAATATACCGTTCATGTTTCTTAAGAACGCGATGAATTCTTCCTTCAACTGCAGATGTGGAATCTTTAGCAAGAGATATATGATTTCCTTTCCTTAAAACTTCGTCAATTTTTTGATTGTATGCCTCAGCATTCATTACGACTGTAGCATTTTTTTTATCCGTTGGTAGAATTTAAATACTGGAGTCCTTCTGTAGTTTAGCTATGTCAGTTTCCTCCTCTTTGCTGATGTCTGGTGCGGGTTTTTCTAGATTTTTTTTCCACCTGAACTCATCTGCAAAACGGTCTTCGATGTTCGCTGAGTGTGCGGTGCTAATTATATCGAGAATGGGAAGCTCTTTTGGAGCAACCGTGCAGTTCAAACCTTTGGCCAATAGTGAGTTTTCCGCTGAGGTTAATTCTTTAGCAAATATATTAAGAATTGTCCTCTGGCTTTGAGATGGTTGTTGTCGTTCTTGTCTGCTCTGGTATTTGGAAAATTTCTTTTGGTGTATGATTTCTTGTTTTGTTCTCACTTGATCACAAGTTACGTCAATTTTTCTTAGGATGGGGGCGTAGTCTTCTTCTAATGTATATTCTTTAATTTCTTCGAACCGTTGGCGAACGTCCTCTGGTAGTGTTGCGTTCTTGAAACGATAATAGTTTATCTGTGAACGTATTAATGCCTTACTAGCATTTTCCAATATCCTGTTTGCCCGTTGTCATAGAAGTGGAGATTTTATACGGAAACCATCTTAGTATAAGAGGCAAAATCGAGTCTATTTTTCTGAACTTAAAGTTTCTTGGGAGGGGGCTATCGCCATCCCCCTCCCCCCCTTAGATCCGCGCCTGATGTAACCAAGAATGTCTGGGTCCTTACAGAAATATACCGATGAGTTATCTTTATTTCTGGCAGAATTCTGGACTTGTATTCCTTTACATTCTATAGGTGTTTCAATAGGGATAGGATAAGAGTAGCTGGTTTAGTTTGTATGTTGTATTAATCAAACCCAGTGAGAATATTGGTAGAGAAAATCGTAACAAATGGCATTTTCGGATATCCTGTATACTATCCTTTATACATTGTGGGAAGTTAAAATGTTAATATTTTTCGTTCGAATGTGTTTTTTTCTGGAGTCGTACCCATAAAACTAAGTTTATAGTGTCGTATTTATCACGTACCAAAATAGCCGTGTAATAATGCAAGCGCCATATGCAACGTTATGTGAAAATTTTCTGCCTGCATTCAAGCTATACCTTGCGGTCACCGAGAGCTCCACGTGCGACAGACGTTCATGATAATTATGAAAAATATGTTATATTGGTATATTTTATACAAAGCAATGAAAATCCCCAATAAAATTCTGAATTATACAGGGTGTCTCAAAGAAAGTTCACATTTAAAAAATCGATTTAAAAAAAAGTCAGGACTTTATTGAAAAAATGTTTATTACTTATTAAAATACATTGTTTGGGAATTTATTTTTTAAAAATATCGTCCGAATGTAATCCGTTGCGCTCACGGCATTCATTTAATCGAGCACTAAAATTGCCCATGACGGCTCGGCAGGTATTCTCCGCGATGCCTGCCATTTCGTTGCGGATATTTTCTTTTAATTGTACCGGGGAAGTTGGTTTGTTGGCGTAAACTTTTGATTTGACATAACCCCATAGGAAAAAGTCCATAGGTGATAAATCAGGACTGCGTGGAGACCAACTTATGTCACCTTTCTTTGAGATCAATTTGCCAGGAAAAATTTCACGCACTCGTGGACGTGTGTGAAGTTGCTCCGTCTTGCTGGAACCATGTTCTTTGGTTATAGCCAGGAAAATTTTGCAGTTTAGGCACGAAGAAGTCGTCTAACATCTCCACATACCGCTCTGAAGTCACTGTTACTGTGCGTTCCCTTTCATCTTCAAAAAAGTACGGGCCGATAATTCCTCGCGCCGACATTGCAGCCCATACAGTCACTTTCGGCGAATGTAGAGGTTTCTGGTGTTTGTGTTTTGGATTGTTTGCACTCCAATAGCGGCAATTTTGCTTGTTTACATGACCATTAAGATGAAAATGGGCTTCATCCGAAAAGAAGATGTTGGTAAACGTTGAAAAGCGTTCAATCATCTGGTTTACGAAGTCAAGCATCTGACCAGCATCCTGAGGCTTCAATTCTTGCACCAACTGAATTTTATAGGGGTTCAGCTTTAAATCTTTGTGTAAAATGGGGAATAATGATGACCTATGCATATTTAAAGCAACAGCACGCTTACGAATCGAAACGTTTGGGTCGTCACGAACAGACTGAGTAACACTCTCTACGTTTTCGACCGTTCTCGAAGACCGTATTTTGGTTTATCTAGTGTTGAACCGGTCTCTTCAAACTTCTGGACCCATTTTCCAATAAGCCGAGCGCTTGGCGCATCATTTAAGTGACGGATATGTCGAAAATTGCAGACTTTTCTACGCGCTACAGTCGCCGAATTACCGTTTTTGTAAAACTCACGTACGCACAAAGCACGGTCCGCTCCCGAGAAACGCTCCATAGCGACTAAATTCCCAAGAGCCAGGCTACCGATTGACATAACCCCCGCGCCGCTCGGAATAGTTGCGTTCACGCAATAAGCAAAACAAATGTGTACTTTCTTTTGAGACACCCTGTATTTCAATAGGCAATGTATTTAAAGCGTTATCATTAGGATAAATTCTCATACCTGGAGATCGTTTTTGTTCATGTTAGGTGTCCCGAAAGAAGGCAACCATTTATAGATATATTTGCTTGTTTAAAAAGAAATCTAGTTGAACACGGATCTTTTATTTAGCCGCGTCCCAAAACATACCTCAAAGTAGACAGGGAGAGAAAAGACAAATGTGTTAGTTGACACAGCAGCAACAACCTCATTATCCTATAGAAAAATTGAGGAAGAACTGTAGCAAAAGCTGACGATGAAAGAAGTTTGAAAAAGTGTAATAGTATTTAGAACAAATCCGCACCAACGAATCTTTTGGCAGGTTTGTCATCTAGTCTGACGAATGTTATTTTTCAAGTGCGGGATTTTTAATTATCACAACACGAGGCGTTGTTCTATAGAAAGTCACCATTTAATTTTCGAAAGGGCACAACAAGGGCGCTTCGGGGTTGGTGTCTCGTATTTTATTTTGGGGAAGCCGCATAGCCTACAAGATCTATCAAAGGGTTTCCACAGTCGGTAGATACCTAGAAATCCTTGAGGAAATTATTCCAGAATTGCTTGAGAATGTTCAATTGGCCCATTTCAAATCCATTTATCTTTAACAAAACGGTGTCCCCAGTCACAATACTGGACTGTTAAGGCCATTTCTGGGCAATAATTTTCCTCAAAGATGATAAGGTACCACTGGGCTAGTGAGATAGCCCCTACGACCTCCCGATCGTTCCGTTTTGTATTTTCCGTGTGGGATTTTATGCAAAATCATATGTATAAGACACGGCATGAACTTATAGCGGAACTTCGTGAGGCATTTGGTTTGTTCTTCCAAACTCTTCATAATAGACCTATAATTCTATTAAATGTAATTAGAAGAATAACAAAATTATGTCAATATTGCATTCGATAAAACAGCCATCATTTTGAAAACCATCTTTAAAAAAACTCTCTGTTGTTTTTAGTTTCGATGATTATTTTTGTTTTTGTTACGTTAGTTATACGAAACAATGTTGTTTCTTTTCAATCCATTTTCAATATTCTGGTTTTATAATATCAGTGTTGTTTAAAGTAAAAAATGTAATAATAATCAAAGCACGAAAACATCACCCTCGGAGTGCTATTGAACGTTCAATGCTTCCAAAACATCAAGGCGGAAGAGAATTGGTGGATATTGGCAAGCAGCTCAAGCAACAAATAATAAACTTACGTTCTTATTTCCATAGGTTAGCGGACTCTTCCACACTACATCGAGCAATATGCGAGGCAGACGATTCAACGCCGCTAGAGCTGAGTAAACAGGATTTTGCTACTCACCACCAAAGAGACCAAGAGAAGTTACAATAATAGAGTGTCAACGGATTGGCAGTCATACATTCTTTTATTATAAGTGATCCAAACACAGGGTTGCCAGAGTTTCTGCATGATGCGGATAAACATACTCTGAATGCCGTTATTCGTCGTTTGACTGAGTGGGCGCTGACAACACCGACTTTTCGTATTAAGCATCGTTTCTAATCCTAAAATCCCGCTGTAACCAGACGCGAATACAAGAGGGAGGGCGATCGCCCCCCCCCCCCCCCCCAAGAGCTTTGAGTTCAGGAAAATAGACCCGATTTCGCCTATAGTGTATTCAAGCACTGGAGAGAGTAATAAAGTTTTTTTACCATTTTTTTTTCGCAAGCTACATGTGTTCTTTAGTCCGGTGTCTTTGGCAAGATCTGTTAGACACATATATTTTTCATAGAAATGAGTTAAAAATTTTATAATTAAAAATACCGGTCTATAATAATGGACTATTTAGTTTGGATAACAATAGATATTTGGAAGTGTGAAGTGTTAAAAGGGATTTTAATCCTTGTCATAGGCGTGGGAAAGAGGTTTATTTTATCACTAAGTATTTATGGCAGAGAATATTATTTCGGTAATAAACTTCAAATAAAAAGTTTTTATAATATTATTTTATTTATTATGATTTCTTAATAATTCACATACATTACAAAATGCAGATAATTTTGACATATTTAGCACAAACCAAAACTCTATTTTTATTATTTTTAATTTTGACATAGAAACTGTTTGAGGCACATTCGGATTAAAACGTAGCCTTATTCTCTCAAAAAATTCTAAGTTGTAATTTAAATACTTACAAAATACCCATTGCAAAAAATATAAAAAGTTAAACATATATAAAAAAATAAATTTGTCCATATAATATTAAAATATTTTTGGCGCTATCGGTCATTTTATTATTAATTAAAAACATTCTGAGGACATTTGACGTTTCATAGTATTTATTTCTTAAACCATCTGCAGAATTACAATTAAACACTAAAAAGAGATTCAAATGTAATTAGTTTTTATATTTTACGGTTAAAATTAGACCTACTTTTTTTATTACTGATTTTTTAATTTAATTTACTTAATTATATGAAAATCCGATAACCCCAAAAAAATAAAATAAACATATTAATTCTACACGCTTAAGGAAAAGACACAAATACAATAATAAAAAAATTATGGCTAATTGGAATTAAATATATATATAAAGTTAAAGAGTAGGACACACTAAAATAAAAATATATAAAAAAATATATAAACAACATTAAACAATAAAATACAACAAACATAAATTTAAATAATAAATTGTATTTACATTGGTAAACATTACGTATCTAATTTCTAATCAAAGTCAGTGAAGCTATCTTCGCTCAAATTAATAATAATTGGTTCCTCTATCTCACCGACCATGAGATCGAGTTTCCACATTTTGTTTTATTCTTTTATTTTATGGATTTTTCCCAATTTTTCCCAGTAACTTTATCTAGAAAGATCTTTCAAGAGTTCAGCTAAATTACTGATTTTGTAAGTTGTGTTATTTTTAGCAACTCTACCTTTTATTTGAAAGATATTTCCTTCTCCAACGGACAGTTTCTAGACGATTTATAACAGGTTTTCTATTTGGTTTTTCTCAGCATAAATTAAGTTCTCTCAGCAATTTTCAGAGTTCGGTTCTTTTAATTTCAGGTAAATCACCATCTTCATTGATTTTAGTTAGAATCTTGCCGACGGGTGGGACCTGCTTCTCACAATAAAATTTATGAACAACTCTTTTCATTGCAGTTTTCATCTCTTCTTCCAACGAGGTTTTTCGTCTGCCTGTAATCGAATGTGGCTTGGGAGTACTAACAATTCCAGTCGTTTTTTTCTCCTTCACTATTTAGTACATAGTAGATTTTCCAACTCATGTTGGAACACATCTCAACAGAGTTTTTAACATCATTATCGATATTGATATCTTAAGGCATCATAATAAGTTTTTCGTTGAGGAAAAAATGCCATGGTTTAACGATTTTGGAAGCCATATTTTTGGGTATTTCACTAATCTCAAATAATATATATAAACAAGCGCAAATAAGATAAATCACTAAAGGCACACTGTAAGGTGTACTTTTCTCACTAACAGATATTAAATTGAACTATCAGAAATTTTATTTTTGGAGTAAATTTATAAAAGCTTATAATATTTAAATATAATGAAATATAATTAGATTTACGGCAGTCCTCAGTTACCTGCGGCACTGGAGCAGGTACGTTGGAGGTTCTTGAATAGAGTATAAGAATATGTATACTTGCGATCGCCCCCCCCCCCTCCCAAGAGCTTTGAGCTTAGGAAAATAGCGCCGATTCTGCCTTTTATATTAGGAATATGTATGCTGCTGGTACTCCTCCCCCGTTGACAACTTGTTTTCCTTGCAATAGCCCCCCCCCCCCCACAAGAGCTTTGAGTTCAGGAAAATAGATCCGATTATTCCTCTTATACTAGGAATGTTTATGCTGCTGGCATCCCCCCCCTGTCGGCAATTTGTTTTTTCTTTTGATCCCCTCTCCCCCGTCGCCAAGAGCTTCAAATTAAGAAAAACAGATCCTATCCTACCTTTCACACTAAAAATAGGAATGTTACTGATGTTTCCCCCCTCCCGTCGGCAACTTGTTTTCGCTTGTCATACTGTACTTTTGTGATATCACCCCCCCCCCTCCCCAAAGGGAGAAACTGGATCCGCCCTTGGCTGTAACAATGATACTAATGAGACACTAAGGATTGTAACTATGTTCCAGGCTATTAAGCTCGCTTGTGTAAATTAATTATTGATGTTTACAAGCTCTCTGTGATGTCTGGATTTTACCATATGCTTAAACTTTTTTTTTTATAGACGAATAAGAGCTATTTAAAAAATTGTCGATGCAAAAAATAATACACATATTGTAAATAAACCTTTATTACTTATTGTTCGTGATGGTTATCTACAAAAATACATTTACGGTTCAAGAAGACATCCAGCATAAACTATCACATCAGCGACTCTAACGTAAAATAAAAATGGATGGTCAGCATTGAACACTTTATGAGTCGTATGCAGGCCAGCATCAACAAGACTGTCAACTAAAACGAAAGATAAGTCAATTTAATATGGTGAACAAAACTAAATTTTAATAGTATGTTATTCGTCAAGATTAGTTGGGATTTAGATGATGAATCGGAGAAGAACAGTATTTTACCTTTGCCGACCGTTCAATTTATTTAAAAGGATTTTCAAAGACCAGCAATATATATATATATATATATATATATATATATATATATATATATATATATATATATATATATATATATAAATCCGAATGCCGTAAACGATAAAACAGACATTAATAATCTAAATCAAATTTATTTCAACATATTGAAATAAACCAGTATAAGGGAATTTCTAAAATAAATAAAATAATAAATAAAAATAATTTTTTCTTTATTTTGTCTTTTCTTGGGTTTAGGTTCTATATTCAACAAAAAATGCAAAACAACTGACGTTTCGCCATTTATTTAAGGCATTTTCAAAATTTTTTCTTCTTAAAAATATTTTTATATAATTAAAACACCTACATAAGAAATATATCTACAATTTCGAAGAACAAACAAGACACTTTAAAAACAGTATTTAAATTTTTAAAATTTGTAAAAATATTTAATTTTACCGGCACACACCTTGACATTTTGTTACTCTATTACTAAATAAAATTTAAACTTTACATCGTCTACTGAGGATACATGGAATGCGAATGTGTTTTATTTTTTTTATATTTTTTATATTTTACAATGCACAAAAAAAAACAAATAAGGTATACGTTTAGTTTTATGTTTAAGAGGATATTCAATTTTTGATTCTTATTTGACAGAATCAAATACTTAATATTTTTGTTTAAATTAGGCTTGTGTAAATGTGGCTCAAATTTCCCATATCCGTTCTGTCGTTAACAGTGTTTTTATCTTTTTTAATTTCCATCATTTTTTTATCTGTAATTTTTGGTAATTCATATCTTTTTTTTTTATAATGGTACTGTTATAATCAAAAGTATATTTTTCGTCCCGTGTGTGTTTATTTAACGCTGTTGAGGCGTTTTTCGTATATTTATGGCCATTTAATCTATTCTTCCGCAATTGGCTCGTTTATATATTTTTGGGACAATTTGTGCAAGGGATCGAATATATTACATTTGATTTATTCATTAGAGGAGTTTTACTTTTTAAATTTGTGAACAATGTATTTAATTTATTATGTGACTTGTGGCATACGATAATATCGTGCTTTTTTAAAATGTGTTTTATTTTTTCTGACAGCTCACTAGTGTAAGGTAATGCTACATATTTTTGCTGTTTATGTTTTATGTTTTTTGTTTTTACGTTATTATAAAAATTATATGTTCGTTTATCAATTATTTTGGTGATAATTTTTTCGTTTAAATCATTGTTTATTAGTGTCTTTTTTACTTTTTGCAGTATTTTTGGTCTGCAAAAAATACAGATAAAAGAAATGATTGAAATTAAAAAAGATAAAAAAACTGTTAACGACAGAACGGATATGGGAAATTTGAGCCACATATATATAAGCCTAATTTAAAAAAAAAAAATTAAGTATTCGATCCTGTCAAATAAGAATCAAAAATTGAATATCCTCTTAAACATAAAACTAAACATATACCTTATTTGTTTTTTTCTGTGCATTGTAAAATATAAAAAATATAAAAAAAATAAAACACATTCGCATTCCATGTATCCTCAGTAGACGATGTAAAGTTTGAATTTTATTTAGTAATAGAGTAACAAAATGTCAAGGTGTGTACCGGTAAAATTAAATATTTTTAAAAATTTTAAAATTAAAATACTGTTTTTAAAGTGTCTTGTTTGTTCTTGGAAATTGTAGATATGTTTCTTATGTAGGTGTTTTAATTATATAAAAATATTTTTAGGAAGAAAAAATTTTGTAAATGCCTTAAATAAAGGGCGAAACGTCAGTTGTTTTGCATTTTTTGTTGAATATAGAACCTAAACCCAAGAAAAGACAAAATAAAAGAAAAATTATATAATCTATGGTTCAAGAATTAAGAAAATAAATAAATAAATATATATATATATATATATATATATATATATATATATATATATATATATATATATGTATATATATATATATATATATATATATATATATATATATATATATATATATATATATATATATATATATATATATATATATATATATATATATATATATGTTATATCGTAGGTTTTCACGGATGATGGAATAAATAGTTTGGTTATTCCGGGTTTCAATCCTTCTTCTTCTTCTTCTACCTTCTATAATAGGTCTATGACCTGTTCCTTCTTCGATTTTCCTCATTCTGGACTTAAATTATCGCTCCACCTTTTCCGTGGTCGACCTCTACTGCGTGTACCACTAGGCGATGTATCTCGTGCGATCCTTACCAGTCCATCCTCTGTCATTCGGCTTATGTGTTTGTTCCATTGTGTCTTACGTTGTAGGACCCACTCATTAATGCAGTCTGTGTTGCATGATTGCCTGATGTTATCGCCTCTTTCTCTGTCTAGTAGCGTTTTTCCTGTTATTCGTCGAAGTATTCTCATTTCTGTAGTCTCCAATAGTTGTTTCAATCCGTTCGTGCAAAAAATCGTTTTCACGACGTTTCGTCAAAATCTCATTCGTCGTGAAACAATTTGTGAACGAATGGATTGAAATTTAACGATTTACCTTATTGGCTTTAAGTTTTGAACCTACTTGTATAATTTAATGAAATTTAAATTTTTTTATAAAGGTCATAAAGACTCATTGAACTAGACTATGACGGTAAGGTGAAAAGTTCTCGCTCTGACCAACAGATGGCATTTCAATCGGTGAAAGTTTACGTTTCCTGCTTGCGCGCACATGTTATTAGTTCGTATGACAAACTTCATCTTGTTCGCTCAAGTAGTTTGTGCAAACGAGTCTTTGCAGAATACGTCTTGCATGTGTTTCGTTAAAATAGATTAACTTGAATATCGTGTGGACATAAAATTCATCGTTTTGAATGGATTAACCCATAAGGAAATTCATCCGAAGTTGAGAAAAGGTTACAGGAACTCTGCTTCTTCAATGTCAACCGTTAAAATGTGGACAGCTGAATTTAAACGTGGTCGCATATCGCTCGAAAATGAGCTACGTGAAGGCCGGCCAAAAACTGCAACCACGCCGGAAACTGTCGAAAAGGTGCACAATATCGTGTTGGATGATAAGCGAATAAAGGTGTGTGAGATAGCTGAGGTCGTGGGCATATCGAAAGAAAAGGTGCGAAACATCGTGTACGAAGAATTAGGGATGTGACAGTCTTGTGTAAAGTGGGTGCCGCATTTGCAAAAAGCGGATCAAAAGCAAATGCGCAAACGACCAATACACACCAGAAATCAAGTAGCAGTCGAAGCAGTGGGTGCAAGTCGGTGGTTCAGCGCCAAAAAAAAGTGAAGTCGATCGCATCTGCCGGAAAAGTCATAGTTTTAATGTGCCGAAGGAATTCTGTTAATTGATTACCTTGAAAAATGCAGAACAATTACAGGCGAATATTACTCTAACCTTTTTGACCAGCTGGATGTCAAAATTCGCGAGAAAAGACCTGGTTTGAAGAAGAAAAAAATCATCTTTCACCAGGACAACGCATATGCTCACAAAAGTTTGTTGGCAATGGAAAAACTGCGGAATTTGAGGTGCGATTTGCTCAGCCATCTCCCCTATTTTCCCCAATTTGGTCCCCTCAGACTTCCATCTCTTCCCACACCAGAAAAAAATTTGTTTCTGGAAAGCGCTTCGCGTCCAATGAAGAAGTTGAGAGGGCCGTAGATGCATATTTTAACAACCTTCCAGACTCTCAATTCCGGGAAGGAATACTGATGTTGGAGAAACGCTGGACCAAGTGTGTTAAAATCAAGGAGATTATGTAGAAAAATAAAAAAAATTTTCCTGAAAATCACAGTCTTTCATTGTCAGGCCGCGAATTTTTCACCTTGCACTCGAAGAGTAGATGTTTTAGATCATCAGAGAAATAATGAACAGACTTGCACCCACACTCGTTGTGCCAACTTTTTGACAGGTGTCATTTTACAGAGCTGTAAACTAATTGTTCAAATACTTTGAGCATTGCTCTTCAAAAAATTACTCTCAATTTATTTCGATGAAACTGGCGTTTTCGAGCTAAATCGGTTATAATTTGAAATAATCAAAAATTACTAATACTAACGCAAACAGGTAAAAATCAGGTTGTTATTATTAATACCTACATATTGAATTACTATTGACGGAACTTGTCAAAACCGCCTTCAAGTAAAAATAATTTTAAAAAATGGAAGAATATTCCTGCGCACAATATGCTGATATTCATTTAATTTATGGTGAAGCGCTGTCAAATTCTTCGAAGGCAAGAAGATTTGATGCTGAAAGATTTCCAGCTCGAACATTGCCAAGTCCAAAAACCTTTCAAAGGGTGGATCGAAGCCTAAGGGAAACAGGTAAAAAATGATTAGAAAATAATTATTTGAGTTACCGAATTAATTTTTTAAATGCTTTATCAGGGCTATTTTTAGCTTGACGTGACGGTGAGGGCCTTTCCAGAAGAGCACGAAACTCTCACGTAGAAGAATACATTTTGCAAGATATTGCTAACAACCCTTCAAACAACATAAGAAAGCTCGCGACACAAAACAATGTTACAAAATGAATTGTACATGAAACTCTAACAGAACAGTTACTTCACCCGTAACCACGTTGAAAAAATACATGCTATGTCTCCAGATGATTATCCTGCAAGGCCGCAATACTCCAACTGATTTATATTGCAACATAACCTAAATTTAAATTTTTCTAACCTTATTTTGTTTACCTATAAGGCTGGTTTTACAAGAGATTACATAATAAACTCACGCAGTTAGAGACTTAATGGTGATATTTATTTACAATTTTTGCAGCAAAACTTTAATAATTTATTGAAGGACGTATCTTTTAATAGAAGACTGAAAATATGGTACATGCATGATGGTGTCAACGTTGGTTCTCGCCAAATCATTAGAACTGCAAAAGCCATAGAAGAGTGTATGCCAGTTAACTAGTTACTTAGATTTGCTGCACAGGTTTGGTAACATATGTGAGGAGACCAGTTTCGAACTTGATTGTCGACAAGACATCCAAAATACTTATGATAAGCTACTTTCGTCATTTTGTTAATTGTTATTTTCTGTCCTTTAGGGGTAAATTGACCATATATGTGCCAAAAATTATCCGCAGGGTTAACACAGATGCGATACTACGTTTACAGTCGTCTAATAACTTTATTCAACACAAAGGCAACGCCAATACGAAGGTCTTACTATTGGCTTGTTCGTGCCCTTGGCTTCTTTATCTATTACTGACCACTACTCGTGCTAAAGCAATACTGATGATACGACTACTTGCCAGCTACTTTTATAGTCGTTTCGTACCTCTGGTATTTTCTAAAAACGTCGAGTATCAGAAATTCGAAAAGCAACGGTGTACCTCTCATATCCAGGGGCTATCTATAAATAGATTTGGCTACGGGATAGAGTGATTTGGAATTATATGGATTTAAATGGGTCCTTCCGTTATTTTAAGTTCTAGAGAGTTGAGACTTCGTGGATGAATTGTCATTCCTAGACTTCCCCACGTAGTGTTGTCATATTGTGCCCAAATTCCTTAACTTATGGAAAATATAGAATTTAGCAATGTCGTGCTCCGATATATTACAAATTAATTTTTGTAAAATAATGTGATTAAAATACTCATTCATTTTTTCTGAAAAAATCTTAACTCAAAAATCTTACGTATTAGGAAGTTTTTACCATCCTGTTCGCATTTAGAGAACAAAAATTAACCAGAAACGGTATTTTACGTTACGGTCGCAAATGGGCTGTAAATTAGTGTAATCGAACTTTGATTGTATAGGGTGTTTTTTATAGAGGTATAGAACTTTTATATGGAATAAAACAAAGATAAATTTTTTAAATTGACATAAAATTTACTTTATTCGAAAGATAACCTTCTGGCATTATAATTTAAATATGACTTCTGGCATATGACCGCCACGGCTGGCTCGGACGTAGTCTAATCTGGAGGTCTAATTTTCGATGACTTTTTCCAACATTTGTGGCCGTATATCGGCAATAACGCGGCGAACGTTGTCCTCCAAGTGATCAAACGTTTCGGGCTTATCGGCGTAGACTAGCGACTTCACATATCCCCACAGAAAATAGTCTAGCGGCGTTAAGTCGCACGATCTTGGAGGCCAATTCACGGGTACGAAACGTGAAACTATGCGGTTATCAAACGTTTCCTTCAATAAATCAATTCTGGCACGAGCTGTGTGACATGTTGCGCCGTCTTGTTGAAACCACAGCTCCTGCACATTATGGTTGTTCAATTGATGAACGAAAAAGTCAGTAATCATGGCTCTATAGCGGTCACCATTGACTGTAACGTTCTGACCAGCATCGTTTTTAAAGAAGTACGGACCTATGATTCCACCAGCCCATAAAGCACACCAAACAGTCAGTTTTTCTGGATGTAACGGTATCTCAACATATACTTGAGGATTATCATCACTCCAAATATGGCAGTTTTGTTTATTGACGTATCCATTCAAACAAAAGTGAGCTTCATCTCTAAACAAAATTCGCTTATGAAGATCGGGATCAACGGCAATCTTGTTTTGGACCCATTCACCGAATCTACGTCTTGCTAGGTGATCGTGTGGCTTCAATTCTTGCACGAGTTGGAATTTGTAAGCACGCAAACCAAGACCTTTCCGTAAAATCTTCCATAAAGTGAATGGACACATATCCAATTCCTGTGCACGATGGCGGATAGACTGATTCGGGTCTTCCTCTACGCTACGCTCTACAGCAGCAATGACTTCTTCTGTACGGACTGTACGACGTCTTTGTGGATACGTATTATCATTTAGAGTAAACGTGGTGCGAAAATGTTCCATAGTTAATCGAATTAATTGCTCTGATGGACGATTATGTTGACCGTAAAATGGACGTAGTGCGCGATACGTATTTCGAACAGAACCATGATTTTCAAAATAAATTTGCACAATTTGGAAGCGTTGTTCAGGCGTCAGTCTATTCATGTTGAAATGCCAAACCAAACTAAACATAAATCACTTGACAGCTGACAAAATGGCCGCCAGCTAAAAAAGTGTTGCCAACTTAAAGTTCTATACCTTTATAAAAAACACCCTTTATTTTAGTTATAATACGAACTGAAACACTAAAACTTGCTAAACCCTATTATTATTTAACATGAAGTGTAAATTAAAAAATGCATTCCATTTCGATGTTTTCGTATTGAAGAAAAACCTAAATGAAGTAGAAAGTAGTTTGCTGATACATTCCTATTTTAATACCAACCAAAATGACAAAAGTAGCGAAAGTAATTAAAATATATTTGTACAGATAGATGAAGGTATGAAACAGTCATCTACGAGAAGTTAACTGGCATCATGATAATACATTTTGATAAAACTTACGTGCGGTTGCAGATATAGCTACTATTCCAGACTCGTCCACTTCAATTAAAGCTTTCTGAAACACTGTGGAAATGACGTTGAACATGAAATGTTCATAACGATAACCTTCCAACAGAACTCCTGTGAATATTTGTTTAACACCCAACTACAAACAAAAAATTTACATTTGAAGTTTAATAATTAATTATATACTTTCCAGTTATCAACACTGTTGCGTGTTTATATTTATTTTAGTAATGTTGATGTTTTTAAATTATATTCGACTTAATAGGAGAATTCTATTTCCACTCCACGAATTTGGACCAATACAATGGATAATTTGTCTTTCCCAAAAATCCGTTATCCACAATAGTGTAGGGGCAGTCGCCCATTTATTTTATATGGATTTACTCAAGTTTTTTTTTTATGTATTTTGAGCCTCTGAGCAACAATTTTTTGCGTGGAAGTTCTCCAGAGTTGCGAAAAGATTGTTACTAACAAATAATTATTTAAACTTTTAAAAATACAATTTTCGCCAAAGCAACTATTGAGTCGTATTCTTTGAGTGATTTTAAGTAAGAAAGATTTTTACGAACTTTTACGTACGTCCCACTAATGAGCATTTGGCCTCAAAAACCGGACAAAAAGGAGAAATGCAAACTAGACAAGTAATCATCGAAATTATTTTTTTGTATACCTGAATAACCGTACTATCATAAAATTATGATAAAGTGGCCCCTCCCCGCCGCTACGCTCCGCACAGTTAATTGCAATCTAAGCTTCGTTCAATACGCTCGCATTCGTTCTTGATAGATTCTTTTTAGACGTGTGTTTGGTGTTTGGTATTTTGTAAAGGGAATATTAAAAAAAAAAATTTTGTGATGAAATCTGAAGAACAAGGTATGTATTTAATTTTAATATATATTATTTGAAAATATAATGACTGTTTAGTATTCTTATGGACCTAAAACAATATGCAACAAAATTTTCTAATTTTTCGTTTTTTTTTTAACTAATTAGTGTTTTTGAAAATGTTTCGAGCTAGGTCGGGCTATAATTCTTTTTTTATAATAAACTATAGACATTAGCCATATCATAACAGTCAAAACATTTTCCACATGTTTCCACCTCTTCAAAAAACCGCTTTGAGTTCCACGGTTTTTTTTTGCAATAATTTTGGTTATTTTTTACTTACATCCATATTTTTTTTCCTATAGGTACAAATTTTACATCAAATGTGATTGAGGTATATCGGAAAACGCTATACATGCTTTTTAAACAAAGCACATCCAGAACACTCGAAGATAAGGTATCACTTACGGAACTTAAGCTTTGCGAAATGATGAAATGTCTCCAAAACGAGTACAATACTTTAAGTCACGCTTTAAAACATTTTAATAGTGATTTGAAGAAAAGATGGATATCATCTAACTATATTGAAGAAAGATTTTTGAAAAAAAAATACGAGAAATGGCTTAATACATCAATACCAGTACATAACTGGGCCACGAGTTCTACGGGACGCCCAAGGATGCATTTCCAAGAATTACGTGATCGTAGTAAACGACGAAATACAAAAGAACTCCGCGAACAGGTACCTGTTGAGGAGTTTACCTATGCAGCCAGCGTACGTCAACGAATGTCTGGAAATGCCGCGGTGTCTAAACTTATAACAAATGCAACTTCAACACCAACAAGAGCCAAACTTTACAGAAAGGTAATAAATACTGCTCAGAAACCGAAAGTAAAAAATTACACACCTGAACAAGCTTTGCAAATCTTTGTTGAAGGTGACTTTACAAGGAGGCAGTGGAAGTTGTTATACGATTCCAATAAGGGTATATTTCCTTGGTATACTCTAATTAGAGAAGCAAAGAAACTCTGCTATCCAAAACCAGAGTCAATCCGAATTACGAAGACGAGTGTTGAAGTTGTGCTTCAGGACCCACTTGATCACACATTAAAGAGACTTTGTTTTTATCTTGAGATAGATTTTTTTATGGGAAAACGGCAATTACCCTAAGTCAGCATATAAAACGATACCCACTACGTTTTTTTAATATTACTCCCCTCTCGTTCCCCACCCTAAGTCAGAGCCCCTTCACCCGATTGGTAAAGTAATGCCAGAAATGAGATTGGAGCACCTAAAAACATTTAAAACTATAACCATTAAGTTTTTTTAATATTATTCCCCTCCCCCTCCCTACCTTAAGTCAGCCCCCCTTTACCCGATTAGCGCCCTCAAAAATCCCAGGATACTGATTTTGACACGTCTTGAGTCAAAAACAACGACGTTATTAATTTTGTCTGGTTTTTGAGATCAAATGCTCGTTAGTGCGTCGCTTAGCTTCCGATATAATTAATGTTAAACAATTAAAAAATGCGATTTTTGAACAGTTATAACTTTTGAGTGGAAGAACAATTTTTAATTTTGTTGGCCGCGATCGAAAGTTTGAATTAAGATTTACAAAGTGGAATCAAATAACATAAGATAAAATTACATCTTAATTGTTTATTTCGGCTTCAAACAAACGGCTTTTGACTGCAAATGTGCATGCGCCGTCGTGTGTGGCGCGCAGGAAGAAGTCTACTTGCAGATGTTTTACGCCGCCGAACTTTCGATCGCTGTCCATAAAATTATAAAAAGTTCATCCTGTCAAAATTTTTTACTGTTCAAAATCGTATTTATTAATTGTTTAATATTAATTATATCTGAAACTATGCGTCATATATAAAAGTTTATAAGAATTTTTTTGACCTAAACTCACTCAAGGAATACGACTCAATAGTTAGTTCTGCGAAAACTGTATTTTTAAAAGTTTAAACAGTTATTTATTAACAATGGCCCCTTTGGCCCCTACACTACAAAGGAAAATATAAATCAGTTTTCAAAGTTAAGTATAGAGTCAGTAAAAACCGAAAGCTTTCACGGATTTGGTCAAGTTGAAAATCATGGTTCTTGGGTTTAGACCGTGTCAAATTGGAATTATTATCCGATGTTTCACCTACGAGAACACTGAATGACTATATAGAGCAACAGTCCAATATTTATACCCGACTGATTCTCAACGAACCGTGATCCAGCATTACAATCGATTTACACGTGTGATGTAAACTATAACCCGCATTTCTATTAATATTATTTGGATATTTACTAATTTCGGTTGATCCTCTAATTTTACGTTTAAAGAAACCTTAGTTTCTTTTATACTAAAAATGTGTTCTGAGCAATGCTGGTGTTCAGCTACTGGAGATTGTACAATTTGTTTCTTTTTAATACATCTTTCATGTTCCTTAAGCCTAGTGGATATAGACCATCCTGTTTCACCTACACACACTTTACCATAAGAGCAAGGTATCTTGTAAACGCCTTCTGTTTGAAATGGAATTGCGTCCTTTGGAGACTTCAAACATTGTCCAATTTTCTTACATGTGTGGAAAATTGTTCGTATGTTTGATTTTCTGAGCAATCTGGCATTCTTGTCGATGGTTTCCTGTATGTAAAGTAAGACAACACTGTCCATAGAAGGTTCATTTATGACATTTTGTTGAGGAGTTGGGTTTTTATATTTATTAATACAACGTCTTATATCTTCAGCGCAATATCCGTTGCCTCGCAGAGCATTAGTCAGTTTTTCTGTCTCTGATTTCAGTGATTGTTCGTCACATATTGAAAGTGCTCTATGTACCAAAGAGTTTATGATGGATTGTTTTTGAGAAGGATGATGGTGTGATGTTTCTTTGAGATATCGATTTGTATGTATTGATTTTCTGTACACAGAATGTCCTAATTTATCATTCTCTTTCCTTTGTACTAAAACATCAAGAAAGGAAAGGACATCATTTAATTCAGTTTCCATAGTGAATTTTATGGTAGGGTGCTTTTGATTTAAATGATCCAGGAAATTATGGAGTTTATTTGCTCCAGCCGGCCAAATTACAAACGTAACATCTACATATCTGCACAAAAATTTAGGTTTTAGAGGAGCAGAAGACAAGGCGTTTTCTTCGAGTGCTTCCATGAAGATGTTAGCTACCACAGGTGATAGCGGAGATCCCATGGCCGCTCCCGAAATCTTCTCGTAGAAACTTCCTTGAAAAGTAAAATAACAGGAAATTAAACATGCTTTAATTAATTTTAGTAGGGTGGAGTTCATATTGTTGTTTCGTAATATGTGAGATATTATGGAAACTGAACCATCTATAAGAACATTTGTGTACATGGATTCTACATCGAAACTGACCAATATGTCTCCTGGCTCTAATTGGATGGTTTTTAATCCTCGGACAAAGTGTCCAGAGTTTTTAACAAAGGATTCGTTTTTTCCTGTAAAGGGTGTAAAAGTTTGTCCAGATATTTACCTATTTTGTAGGTTGGGAGTCTATTGCGCTGACGATTGGACGTAGAAGTATATTTTCTTTATGTATTTTAGGCAGTCCGTAGTGGCATGGAAACTTGGAGCAGCTTGGTTTAACGGCTTTCTTATCTTCTGGAGTGAGGCTGGAAGTGTTAATTAGAGATGTGAGGTTCCTTTCGATTTTGTTTGTTGGATCCGTCCGAATGACTTTGTAAGTATTGTCGTCCAAAAGCTGGTTTCTTTTTTCAGTAGAAAAATGTACAAAAAAGAAACAAATTGTAAAATCTGCAACATTGCTCAGGTCACACTTTTAATGTAAAAAAAACTAAGGTGCCTGGTTTCTTTAAACGTAAATCTAGAGAATCAATCAAAATTTCCAAATAATATTGATAGAGATGCGGATTACAGTCTACATCACACATGTAAATCGATTGTAACGCTGGATCACGGTTTGTGTAGCACCAGTCGGATACAAATACCGGACTGTTGTTCTCGATAGTCATTCAGTGTTCTAATCTCGTGGAGTAAAGATCTCTGAAGATGTCTCGTGCAATCGTAGGCGAAACGTCGGATAATAATTCCAATTTGACACGGTTTAAACCTATAAAGTCAGTTTTATTATGATCGAGTCATTTATCTGTTTTTTTAAAATTATATAAACCGAGATAATTTATAGAGACATAATACGGACATACCCACGCAGTGAAATAACTAAGAGTATGTGCGCCTCCCCCCCCCCCCCCGCAGATTTTTGAATGCTCCTTATTATTTTGCACCCATCCTGATCCTTCGTATTTATTCATTTTCATCAAGGGACTTGAGGGCGCCACTGGATTGGCAGTCACTTGTTATTCGAAATGATGTTGAACTATAATATTTTCAACCCCAAGGATAGCATCTCTTATTTTTATAAGGGTAAACCATATTTTTGCTCACGGAATTTACTTCTAAAAATTATGAAATTTAATGGAATTGTTTAAAAATGTTTTTGTCACGAATACCATAAGTCCTTTAAATTGAGTTTCGGGGTTTCCAAGAATAAACTAGTAAAAAGAATGAGTCACCTCTACGTATTCCTTATTTTTGTACCCTCTACAACATACTAAAGTTTCATTACAATCGAAGCAGGGAGCAAGCGGGGTTGCTAGTCCTCCATCGGGCGCCTCCCCAGGCGGCGGATAGGGGAATGCCTCCCAGATATGGGTGGTACCGGGGAAATGAAATACCCGGGGTGGACCAAAACTAGCACTTAGGACACGTCTGTCTCTATGTTAGGAGCGGTGATCCGACAGCGTCTGTTCTCCATGTAGGAGCGGCTGAAACTACAGTCAGGAAAGCAACGGGAAACTACCTGACTTATATATCTTTCCCAAGACATTACAATGGATACACAAAATAAAGCAAAGGCCCTCAGTCCCGGGCACCCCTTAAATGGGGAGAGGGTGCTAAGAATCTCCCGGTCATCCAATGATGTCTCCAAAGTGAACAAAGAAAAAAGAATAGGAACGTGGAACGTACAAAGTATGTACCAATCTGGCAAAGCGGCCAACGTAGTGAAAGAGGCGAAGCGACTCAAACTTGATATACTAGGATGCAGCGAGACTAGATGGCCAAATTCAGGCCACTGCAACATAGATGAATATCACATATACTTCTCCGGAGACAATACAACTAAAAATAAAAACGGAGTAGCAATAATTCTTAATAAACAAACAAACGCAGCTGTTAATGGATTTGTCCCTGTTTCAAGTAGAGTCGCGTTAATCAAGATAAAGAGAAAACCATTTGACCTAAATATCATACAGGCATACGCACCGACATCTGACACCAGTGAAACTGAAATAGAGGAGTTCTATGAGCAGCTTAAAACTACTCTTAAACACACAAAGAAAGAAGAAGTTAACATCATCTTAGGAGACATGAATGCCAAAATTGGAATGGAAAAGGTTGATTGCGTGGTGGGTGGTTTTGGACTTGGAGTGAGAAATGAGAGAGGAGAGAGATTGATAGAGTTCTGTCAAGAAATGGACTTTACAATCATGAACACCTTTTTTAAACTACCTCCCAGGAGACTATACACTTGGAAATCTCCAGCTGATAACAGCAACAAGATCGTGAGAAATCAGATTAACTTTGTGATGATAAACAGAAAATATCGCAACGCAGTTGTCTCCTGTAAAACATACCCAGGTGTAGACATCCCATCAGATCATAACCTGCTACTAGCTCGTACCAAACTTCGACTAAAAAAAATAGTAAAGAAGATACCACCAAGAGGGATTGATGTGCAGAAACTCAAACAAGAGAACATACTCCAGCAAACGAAAGAAAAGATAAACAACAAACTTAAGAGTGTATCAGAGAACAACAACCATGAAGCAGAAATAGAAGAGCTCTGGAACAAAATAAAAACATCTATAACTTCAATCACACAAGAACCCTGAAACCTGATAGAATGATGAAAAGGCAAGAATGGATGACAGACACTATCCTGGAACTTATGGAAGAAAGAAGACAATACAAAAACAGAAATAATGAGAAATACAAAGAACTACACAAAAGAGTATTGAGAGCAATCAAAGACGCTAAAGAACGATGGCTACAGGAAAAATGTGTTGAAATTGAGATATTACAAGTGAAACACGACAGCTTCACCCTCCATAAAAAAATAAAAGAGGCAACAGGAAGTTACCGTAAACGGAGTCCTGGAATAATCTTGGACTCGGACAACAACATCATCACCGAAACTGACAAAAAACTTGTAAGATGGAAGCAATACACGGAGGAATTGGAGATGAAAACAACAGTACTGTGAATACAGTCGTTGACGGGGAGGGGCCTACCATCACACAGGCGGAAGTGGAATCAGCGATAAATAGACTCAAAAATAACAAAACCCCCGGGCCAGACCAGATACACGGAGAAGTTCTCAAATTAATTGACTCAGAACAAATAAAACTACTGACCACCCTCTTTAACAAAATTTACATGAACGGTCAAATACCAAAAGACTGGCTACTGTCGACATTCATCCCGATTCCCAAAAAAACGAACGCAACAAAGTGCTCCGATCATAGAATAATCAGTTTGATGAGCCACGTTTTAAAAGCTTTTCTTAACATCATTCAAGCACGAATATATAGAAAACTCGATGAAAACGTAAGTGACACGCAGTTTGGCTTCAGACAGGGGCTTGGCACTAGAGAGGCCTTGTTTTCCATGCAGGTTCTGATTCAAAGAGCACGTGACATCAATGCCGACGTCTTTGCATGCTTCATAGATTTTGAAAAGGCATTTGACAAAGTGCAGCACAGTAAACTGATTTCAATCCTACAAGAGACAGGAATCGACGACAGAGACAGAGAGATAATATCAAAGCTATATTCACAACAAAAGGCTATTGTACGAGTTGAGAATGAGACAACAGAAGAATTTAATATAAAGAGAGGAGTACGCCAGGGCTGTATACTGTCGCCACTTCTATTCAACGTATACTAAGAACATGTCTTTAAAGAATCACTGGGCAACATAGAAGATGGAATTATTGTAAATGGAGAAGTAATAAATAACCTAAGATACGCGGATGATACCGTTCTTATAGCCGATACTGCAGAGGGACTTCAAAGAATTATCGACCGAATAGTGACAGCTTGCAACAGATATGGTATGAAGATAAACTGCAAGAAGACGCAAACGATTATTGTCAGTAAAAACGACGTCGGCAACATACAGTTTACTGCCAACAACGTAACTCTCACAATGGCCGAGACGATCACATATCTAGGCTGCACGTTGAATAAGGACTGGGACCACTCTCGAGAAATAAGAAGCCGAATCGAGAAAGCAAGAGGTACTTTTAATAAGCTGCGCAACATACTCTGTAACCTATCCCTCAATATACATACGCGGATCAGGATTTTGAAATGCTATGTACTTTCAACTCTCTTATATGGAGCTGAAGCCTAGACCCTTACCGATGCGTCATGTAAACGTATAGATGCATTTGAGATGTGGTGCTACCGCCGCATGCTTAGGGTTCCTTGGATACACCACGTATCAAACAAAAACATTTTACTACGTATCGGTGGAGAACTAGAATACTAATGTCAAACGCAGAAAATTGAAGTACTTTGGACATATCATGCGGAATGAGAAATATCGCCTGCTCCAACTTATCCTGCAGGGGAAGATGGAAGGCCAGAGATCAGCTGGACGAAGACGAATATCATGGCTGCGCAACCTACGAACATGGACTGGAATGACATCAACAGGTCTGTTCAGAGCAGCAGTGAATAAAGTAATATGGACCAATATGATAGCCAACATCCAAAGAGGATAGGCACTTTAAGAAGAAGAAGGCAAAGTTCGGATGGCGGCATTAATTGTCGCATCGGATTTAAATTGGGGATCTCTACCAAAAAATATAATATTGGGGTGTAAAAATATTAGACCGGTTTGTCCCTTTCTATTATCACATTTCCATTCACCAGTTTTTGGTACCTCAAACTTAAGTTTCATTTTAAGTTTAACTTACGTTTTGTAACATAGGTTTAAATGATAAATTATTCCTAATTTTAAACTTCGGTAAGAAGACATCTACTTTGCTGTACCCAAACTGATTGTGAGAAAGGACAGCGTCTAGTTTATTTTTAAGTAAGTCCTCGAGCCCTTTTCGTTGAACGGGTAATACAAATACCACTTCAGCACCTCCATTTTCTCGAACGAGTTCCATTTTTAAATACTGAGCGTTTCTGTCTTCATAGTATCTGAAAAATTTTAAAAAAGTAGAATTTAAATACATAAAAAATGATAAATCGAGCGGTGAAACTAATACTATGAAATATATAACTCTGTTAAGATCATTCGACATCTTCGTGTAAGACCTGTAGCTGCTTACTAAGTTGGTTAGTGTAGTCTTCCCAAATCGCTTCAGAATAGTCCAGTAAACCAAGGAAGAAATAACTCTTTTCCAAAAAATATGCTAGCAGATGTTTTTCCAGTGGTTTCGTGAATGGCTGAACGATGGGCTAGTAAAAATGGCTGAACGCATTTATCCCAGTTATTTTGTTATTCATTTACTTATTTTCTGTTGTAATTCTCCAGCGTTCTTTTAAATATCTCAATCATTCCATCTGACTGTAGATATAGGAGTGTTGTTCTAGTCTTGTGGATTTTAATATGCTTGCAAAGATTCGCAAAAATCTTAAATTCAAAGTTTTTGCCTTTATCAAGGAGCGTATCTCTCCTGGCACCCCATAGCTATAAATCTACTGTTCAAACAATATTTCAGCGACGGTGGTGGCTTCTATATTTGTTATCGTATTGACGTCTGGCTATCCATAGCTGCCAAAATAAAGCGATTCCCGGATTTACTAATAGGAAATGGTCCTGTTATGTCAATTACAATTCTTTCAAAAGGTACTCCTACCCTGTACTGCCTTATTTTACCATAACTAGGGGTACTTGGTCCTTTACTGAAACCACAGTCGGTACAGGTTTTACACCAATCATTTACATCTGCGGGGCTCCCCAGTCAATAGAACCTCTCTCGAACTTTTTCAAGAGTTTTCATAACCCCTAAGTGTCCACCACCTATACCATTATATAAAGCTTGTAGTACTTCTGGAATCCTTTTGGTGGGTAAAATAATCTGGTATTTGTAGTCTTTGCCATGAGAGCTCTCCCAAACTCTTTTTAAAAGACCATCGTGCCTAACCAAGGAATTCTATAAGGCCCAATAACCTTTCACTTTTTGAGAATTTGACGAGATTTCTTGAAAAGTGGGTAGATTTGACTTATTATTCTTTAATTTAATGATAAGGTTAAAATCTGGATCTTCTTGTTATTCTTTGGAAATGATTTTGGGATCCCAATCCAAAGAGTATTGTAGTTGTGTCTTTCGGCAATAGAAATCGTCAGGTTTTTCTCGCTTTTCGTGCCTGTTACAGTGCTTGCATTCTTTTGGACATAATTTTCTTGACAAAGCGTCTGTATTTTTGTGGTTCAAGTATTTTCTATGTTTAATTTTAAAATGGTACTCTTGCAAGCGTTGTAACCATCGTGCTATTTGACTTTCAGGATTTTTAAATTGTAAAAGCCCCTTTTATGAAGCGTGGTCTGTTCGCAAGAAGCCATATAGATATTTGTGAAAGTGTTTCAATGTCTTTATAATGGCGTAGTTATTTTTTTGTTACACAACAATTTCGCATAGCTTTGCAAAGTACTTTGCTAAAATAAGTAATCACTGTCTCTTGGCCATTTTGTATCTGGGACAAAATTGCACCTATAGAGGAGTTACTAACGTCAGTATCAACAACAAACATCTGATCAGGATCGGGATACGACAATATTGGAGGATTACAAAATGCCTTCTTTATTTCCTTAAAAGCGGTCTCGCAATCTGCGGACTATTTATTGCTTTTTGCTATTTTCAGTCAGTCGACGTAAAGGTCTTGCAATATCGACGAATCCTTGTAAGAATCTTCTATAGTAAGTGCAGAGAGCCAAAAAACTTCTTAGGTCATGCTTGTTTTTCGGTACTGGCCAACCTTGAATGGCTTGTTTTTAGTTCTTATTTTATATCCTCTTAGCTTGAATTTAATCTTTCTTTCATCTTTTCTTGGCTTGTCTTCTGTGTCATTAATTCTTGTTTCATATCATCTTGGCTTGTCTTTAAAATCACCAATTCTTGTTTCGTAACAACCTGATTTTTCGTCATATTTTCTTTCAATTCTTCTTTCATCTCTTCTTGGCTTTTCTTCATATCTTCTTGGCTTTTCTTCATATCTTCTTGGCTTTTCTTCATATCTTCTTGGCTTGTTTTCATGCCTTGTATCATCATTAGTATCTGATTTAAACTAGCTGGACGTTTTTCTTCCAAATTTGTTTTCTGTTTTCTAGTTTCTACTGGCATACAATTTCAATTTATTTTTTTTCCTAATTTTCTAACCTGAAATGGATTTGATCCCACTTCTGTCACCAATTTGTTCTGGATGGCCGACATCTATGCACTACTATTTTGTTTTAAAATCTTGTATTGTCACAATTTTGACACAAAATAATTCGAGTTTCATCGACTAAACTGTCCAAAAATGCCAATCTCGACCCTTTATATACTCTTTTGGCCGATACCAGAAGATTCCCAATATTTCTAGAAGGATTTCTATACTACATGGTGTAATAAAAATAAGAAAAATTAGTAATCTGGCGATTTCTAGACCTTCCATCATAGGCGTTCCATGTTAAAAATAAGGAATAGAATTTTCTAAAAAGTTTCATACCTTCTTTCACAGATGTCTCTTGACAAAATTGATAAAGATAAAACTAATTAAATAAATTATGAAATCGTAGAAAATAAACTTAGAATCCTACAAACTATAAACACAAACTAATACTATGGAATGTATAACGCTATTGAGTTCGCTACAGTATTAAACCTGTAGACATTTTCCATGTCAGCTTCTTAAATATCAACAATCAAACGACATCTATACATATACCGGAGTAACGAGAAACTTAATAATTAAAATTTGAGTTAGAAATAAAAAATCTTTACTGTCGTAGAATCACAGAATAATTTTGAACGCATATTGTAAAAACTCTTACTCGAAGCTTTTTCTCTCAATGTGCATCATATCCACTTGTTTGGTTCCAGAAGGGCTATAAAAATTATTTTTTGTCGTTTTGTCAGTTTCAAATGGTATATTCCATTTGCCTAAAATAAAATAAGAAAAGACTTATTAATTGTGTATAAAGGTTGTCATTTATACATGAAATAACTCTAGGGAGTTTCAGACCTGTACTGTTAGTCTGAATGCTTCCAAAATTAAATCTGTTTATTGATTAAAAAAACGATATTTCCTGTAAAGTATCTAAAACTCTAGAACCTTTTATCCAACTCTTTAACATTTATTTTAGACGTAAAAGTTTTTCCATCTAAAAGTCTGCCGAAATTTCTCGAACTAACTGGGATACTCAATCTTGACCATTAATTTTTCAAAATTTTCCAAACTGCACCAGACCTCCGAAAAGCCAAAAGGGTCAAATGATTTAGACTAATAGAACACCTTTTGCCATGTTTTTATTAACTTGCTTTCTTGTCTGTCCAATACAAACTTTGCAATCGATGCGCTAAAGCAGGGGTTCCCAAATTTTCCAGTTAGAATTGCACTTACAGGGTTAGTATTTTTCACGGCGCCCTAGTCAAAATATGTACGCAGTCGTATGCAATAAAGTGTCGTATAAGATTTCTACTTTACAACTTGCCTACTACATAGCAGCAAACCACAACACTTCATTGAAAACAACTGTACATTATGGAGTCCCGTTCATGTATGAGAAAAAATTTTTTCAAGCCATATTATCGCAAGAAGTATCAAAATTTACGTAATTTTATGCAGATTTCGAAAAACGTAAAAAATATAGAATTGTTTGTCATCTTGAGGGCTCTACCGCACCTTGAAGTTTTTTAAATTTTATGTTTTTACAGACTTAAACCATATGCCTAAAAATCTAACATATCAAGTTTATAAGATATTGGATTATTGAAATTAATGAAACAAAGCACAAGAAAACAAAGTTAAGCTTATAATCAATAACAAAAACTTAGATTTTAAACCCAAAATTATACATTTCTGCTCGAGAATACCACCTGGTTCGAATAAAACCATCTCTGGAAGCAGTGTCATTACAGTTTGTGAGGCATCTGTTACCAGTTTAACACATCTTTCCACAGATTGTTTGTGACAAGGGAAGTCAACGATTTCCAAGCTCTTCTCTTTTGCCATGATTTGAAGGTCTACATTAAAAATATGTCGAAGAACTGGCGGTGCTGTACCCTGACACTTTTGCCATATAATTATTTCGGTATAATCCCTGGCAGAGAAGTTAATTTTTAGTGGTTTAAATGTCCTATGTTTAGTGGTACTTTCAGCTTTTCTAGCTCTTATTATTCTTCTCAAAATCAGTTCCCGAATATGGTCTCTTTCATCAAACAACATACTGGCAAGTAGGTTTTCTGGGTGCGCATAAAAAACATTTCTTTCGATAATAGAAGAAGAAAATTAAGTCTAAATAATTAGTTGAAAAATATGTTTGGCTTCGTTTTTTAAAACGTCTTTTGCGTGATTAGGAACCAAATAGGAGCGTATACTTTTACCACATAGACAAGCAATTGGAAATTTTCTAATGGCTTATGAGTACTTACGTAAAGTCTGAGTAAACTATTAGCAGAAGTCAGCTATCTCGAGTGCACCATTTTTCCAGGTTGACGGTTTGCCAGGTCAGGAGTACAGAAACCAATTCATACAGCTTGACATATCTCGTAAAGATATTTTTGATACGTATTTTGTTCATCGACCACATTTTTTGGCAAGTTGGGCAAATTACCAGCCACCGTGCAAAAATACACCGTGGTTTGATTTTCGCAACCAGCTAATTGTTTTCCAATGGGTCCAGAATATTCTCTAGGATCTGAAGTTCAACTAGCCAGGGTCAAGAATAAATGACGAAGGAGTAACTTACTGGCATGAAACATACACCACTGTAATGGTCTATCTAAGTATTGCTCTAGATATTGAATCACGCCACCCTTCCAACCAGTGTTAGTTACAGTTTCATCATATTCAACACAAATCACGTCTTCGATCGAAGTAAGAATTCCCTTTGCAATGACACGACTTGGCGTTGTGTGTCCTAAATAAATTCATCCGGGTTCTGCTAAAATTGATATGTGTTCCCTTCAAAACTTATTTACGATGCTAACCTTCCTCTATTTTCTCCTTTACCGGAGTCTTGTCTTTTCGCCCGTCAAAGTAAATGCTTTTTATAACAATACTTCCAATGTCATTTGTCTGTCCGCTCAAACTGAATGTGAGTTTCTTTTCTACTAGTACAGTAACATATATTTTATTTAGATATTTTTTAAACTTGACGTACGCAGCAAAAGTCCGAAATCTAGAAGTGTCAGGGAGACGGGAATGTGTCAGAATATAATTTGAGAATCGCACTAAATATTGAAATATACATGAAATTTAAAATATGTTATTGCAATAAAACGATTGATTTTGTAATTGCCTAATATTGTTTAGATCTAAACAGTATTTTTTTCATTTTGATGATAATGAATTAAATTGTTATTTTGTTATATCCAAGCAGGGGCGGATCCAGCCTCTCTCTTTGGGGGGGGGGGCGATGATATCAAAAAAGTACAGGTTGACAAGAAAAACAAGTTGTCAATGGGGAGAGGGTGCAAACAGTATACTCATTCCTAATATAAACGGCAGAATGGGTTCTATTTTCCTAAACTCAAAGCTCTTGGGAGGGGGGGGGCGATCGCAAGCATACACATTCCTATACTCTATTCAAGAACTAGAGAGAGTAATAAAACTGTTACCGAAACCTCCAACGTACCTGCTCCAGTGCCGCAGGTAACTGGGAACTGCCGTAAATCTAATTATATTTCATTACATTTAAATACATTTTATAAATTTACTGCAACATAAAATTTCTGATAGTTTACTTTGATTTCTGTCAGTGAGCAAAGTACATCTTACAGTTTGTTCTTAGTGATTTATCTTGTTTATCCCTGTTTTTATATATTATTTGAGATTAGTGAGATACCCAAAAGATATGGCTTTCACCTCTATATTTATTAAAAAATCGTTAAACCAGGGCATTTTTTCTTCAACGAAAAACTTATTACGATGAATGTTTATGATACCTTAAGATATCAATATCTAGATAATAATGTTAAAAGCTCTGTTAAGATGTGTGCCAATATGACAGGAGTTGGAAAATCTACTATGTACCGAATACTGAAGGAGAAAAAACGACTGGAATTGTTTGTATTCCCAAGCCACATTCGATCATAGGTAGACCAAAAACCTCGTTGGAAGAAGAGATGAAAACTGCAATTAAAGGGGTTGTATATACATTTTATTATGAGAAGCAGATCCCAACCGTTTACCAAATTCTAACTAAAATCAATGAAGATCGCGATATACCCGAAATTAAAAGAACTGATTTCTGGAAATTGCTCAAAGAACTTAATTTTTGCTGGGAAAAACCAGATAGAAAATCTGTTCCTATAAATCGTCCGGAAACTGTCCGTTGGAGAAGTAAATATCTCTCTCAGGTAGAATTGCTATAAATACCACAATTAGTAATTTAACTAAACTTTTGAAAGATTTTTTTGAATAAAGTTAATGCGGAAAATTGGGATTTTAAAAATCCATATACTAAAAGAATAAAACAAAATGTGAGAACTCGATCTCATGATCGGTGAGATAGAGGAACCAATTATAATTAATTTGAGCGAAGATAGTTTCACTGACTGTGATTAGGAATAAGATACGTAATGTTTACTAGTGTAAACACAATTTATTACTTGAATTTTCGTTTTTGTTTTATTTTATTGTTTAATGTTGTTTATATGTTTTTTTATTTTTTTTATATATTTTTATTTTAGTGTGTCCCACTCTTTAATTTTATATATATTTAATTCCAGTTAGCCGTAAGTTTTTAATTATTTTATTATTGTATTTGTGTCTTTTTCTGTAGAATTAACATGTTTATCTTATGGGGCGATCGCCCCTCCCCCGCCCCCCCTTGGATCCGCGCCTGTATCCAAGTGCCGTCTAAATAAAATCAATATATTATGTAATAAGAAATTTGTTAATACGATCCTGTTTACACAAGTTCATTATAGTTAGTTTTAGAAGAGTAAAACTCTACATGATCGACTAAAGTCTTGTTACACATTCCCCTTCCTTTTGTCACCTCCAACTTCCTTGATCATCGTCCACGTTCGACAACTACAATCGAATTTCTATAATAAAAATTATTTTTACTATTTATATCTAAAAAACACAGTTGCTTTCGCAGTAAAGGCCACTTACAACGCTTTATTAGTGTCTCAGTTTATTTTACTCGTAGACCAGGGCTTATCTGTTTTTAGGTGGATGTGAAATGGAACATGGAGATTTTTGCATGAGAGCCTTCAGAATAATCTGAATAACGATAATTTTGATATGCGTCATTCAAAAAGTTGGACAACATGGTTTTTATTAAGAAAAATATAAAATTAGCGAGAAAAAAAACGTTTTTTTTTTTCAACTTTTCTCTCATGTAACTTTAAAGGTATTCGTATTAGAGGAAACTTGAAGAGGAATTAAATTTGCCATAAGATAGGGTTGGTCGAAAATCTCAAAATATATTTCCCTTATTGCAAAATAGCAATAATTAGAAAAAAAAGGTAAAAAAAGTAGTTTTTTGATCAATTTTTTTCGACCATTTAAATTACTCTGAGGACCTTCATATTAGAACAATGAAAACTTTATGCCATGATAAAATTACACGCTAAAATTCGTTAGGATCGAATCGATAGTTCTTGCACAAAAATTTTACAATCCGATTTCGTTTAGAAAAATCGACCATTTTCCAAATTTGTCTGAGTCCAAAATATCACGTCAACGTATTTAAATTTACTTTTGACGTATAGTAGGGAACTCAAGTTTTCCAATACTTTTTTCAGAATCAAAATCGGATGATTTGGACGCCCTCAGGAATTGTTTAAAGACATTGTTGATATTTTTGCCAAAAATAGATTATCTCGACGGATTTTCATTGGATTTCTTTTGCAATACATGGTTTGAAAGTACTGGAAAAGATGTTTCTTTCCATGAAAAAAAATTCAAATCCGTCAATTGGTTTCCGAGATACAAACTGTCAAATTTGACAGCCTGTTACGGTGAATCTATAAACAATACAGACCGGATTCTTGAAACAAAAACTTTGCCTTGCCGAGTTCTTTTTTGTTTCAAATATTTAAAAGTTTATGTTATCGTAAACTTTAATAAAAAAAAATGCAAAGAATATCGCCCACACGCGTGAAAAATTAAAAAAAGATGGGTGGGGAGCTATCACTTTAAAATTGAATTCGAAGATTCAAAATACATATCTGAAAAAAAAATTTCATTTTCTCGGCTTCTAATGGAGCGAGTTTGATCATTTTTTCTTTAAACCGATGTACCGCGAAAAATGGAGCTCAAAAATCATAATGACATGTGCCCATGATGCATTTATTTTGTTATAAACAAATGACGTTATTTATGCATCATACTTACAGCATGCTGCACCCTACAGTATTAAACTTTCTAAGCGAATCTTTGTTTAATAATTTAATTAAGCATACTATAACGGTATATGTTTACTTTAATTATCAAAATTGTTTAAACAATGATTGTTGTGAGTGAGAGAGGGAGCGATGATCCGGACATTCCACAGCCTAAGAGAACCCGATTCGAATAAAAGAAAATTTTTCAATGTGAAAAAAAAACGTTTTTCTGCGCTCTGTAAAGTTTATAATATAATATTTAGTATTAAAAGTGCTTTATAGAACTTTTTGAACATAATTTATAAAGAATAACTATTTTATTTTTATCTGTATTTTACGAATAAAATAATTCAAAGCCAAAATTTTTTCCAATTTGCTAAAACAATGATTGATTAAACAATTTTGATAATTAAAGTTTTATTTTTATTATAGTTTATTAATTATATTAATAAACAAAGATTCGCTTGGAAAGTTCAATACTTTGGGGTGCAGTATGCTGTAAGTACGATGCATAAATAACGTGATTTGTTTATAATAAAATGAATGCTTAATGGGACATCGCATTATGATATTTGAGCTCCATTATTCGCGGTACATTTGCTTAAAAAAAATATCAAAATCGCAGCATTAGAAGCCGAGAAACTGAAAATTTTTTCAGATATGTATTTTGAATCTTCAAATTCAATTTTAAAATGAGAGCTTTTCATTTTTTATTAGTTTCCGATAACATAAACATTTAAATATTTGTATCAAAAAGGAGCTCGGCAAGACAAAGATTTTCTTCAAGAATCAGGTCTGTACAGGGTGAGTCAACGATTGGATGAAGTAGGTTTGTGCCTTTTCGGTAAAATTAACAAAGAAACTATATTTATTGTTTGATACAGTTTATTTTTACGCAGATTTTAAAAATATTTAGGACTCTACAGGGTGAGCCAAAAAACTAGGACAGCATAAAGTTGTATTTTTTTTAAATAGAACACCCTATATACGAATCGTATTTTCGATTTAGCTTATAATTTTAAATCTTTTTTATTAAGGGTTTACTATAACAAAACTTTATAGTTTCTGAGATAATTAAGTTTAAAGAAAAAAAGTCACATTTTCAAGCATCAATTTAATCCTAAATAACGTTTTCAATTTTGTGACAAATATATTCAAATTTGGAACTTAGCAAGGCCAAGGACAAGCTAACATAATTTTTACCTAATATTTGCAATAAAAGCTACAGGGTGTTGAACACATCGGCTCAAATTTGAACAAGTTTAAATGAATAAATATCTTTTTTTTTTAAATGGTACACCCTGTATATTTTCATGTTGTTTAATAGAGTAATAAACACCCTAAAAGTTTTGTTCAATATATCCTATACCTATTTATAATAGTTTTTGAGATATTTCAGATTTTCTTATTTTCCATACTTTTTTACAGAAATAGTCTTCATTATCATAGTAGCCATGGCAAAAACAATGTAAAAGAACATTTTTCTGTGTGTCAAATTTATAACCGCAATCGCTTCTTTTGGTTTTTATGTAGTGTAGTTTGGTGTTTTTTGCATTCATCTTATATTGTAAAATGAATTTTCCAAAGAATGAGTTAATAGATATGATTTATACAGTAGAAGAGGCTCAAAAAAATTACCTTCTTGGTCAAAGAATTTACAAAATGAAGTATCCTGATCGACGCCAGCCTAATACCCATACTTTTCAAAACTTAATGCAAAGATTTGATTCTTCTGGTACTGTTGATTATCCAAAACGTAAAGTGGTCAACAAACCAGTAACTAATGAAGAAAAAGAACTACAAGTATTGTTAAATGTTCAGGAAAATCCTTATATTGGTAGCCGTCAGTTAGCAGCATTATGTGAAACATCACAATCCACCGCTAATCGTACTACCAAGAAATATAGGTATCATCCATATCACATGGAATTACACCAAGAATTGCATGGACAGGATTTTGAAAGTCGTGTAAACTTTTGTCGTACAATAAATGCGGAGATTCAATTAAATCCAAATTTATTATGCAAGGTAATGTTTAGTGATGAAGCTACTTTTAGAAGTAACGGTGCCGTATATAGACGCAACATGCATTATTATGCCACAGAAAACCCATTTTGGATTAGAGAGGTGCAACATCAAAACCACTGGTCATTAAATGTTTGGTGTGGTATTCATCATAATCGAATTATTGGACCCCACTTTTTTAATGAACCACTAAATGGCCATAGTTACCTGAACTTTCTACAAGAAGAACTACCCCAACTGCTTCAAGGTCTCGATAGGAATGAGCTCGACAGTATGTGGTTCCAGCACGATGGTGCGTCTCCGCATTACCATCGTGAAGTTCGTGCGTTTTTGGACCAACGATATCTGCAAAAATGGATTGGACGTGGGGGTTTCATTGAGTGGCCACCAAGGTCTTGCGACATCACCCCATTACATTTCTTCCTATGGGGTTATATTAAAAATAAGGTGTATGTTAATCCACCAACAACAGTTGAAGATATGCGAAACAGGATTAGGGATACCTGTAGAACAATAACGCCACTAATTTTGTCCAGGGTCCGAGAAAATCTGCAAAAAAGCCTAAATTTGTGCATTGCACAAGAGGGTCGTTTATTCGAACAGTTATTAAAAAGAAATAATTAATATCAGTATTTAATAGGTAATTTTTTTGTTTCAATTTAGTATAAAAGTAAATATGTATTTGCCTTGTCGTTATTGTTGTGTTAATTTTTTCACATTATGTTTAATTAAACTATTGCCGTTGTAATATAACGAATAATGTATTTCATCATACTTAACCACATTCTGTTTGTTTCTGTAGTTTCTTTTTATTATTTTACATGGCTACTATGATAATGAAGACTATTTCTGTAAAAAAGTATGGAAAATAAGGAAAAGTGAAATATCTCAAAAACTATTATAAATAGGTATAGGATATATTGAACAAAACTTTTAGGGTTTTTATTACTCTATTAAATAACATGAAAATATACAGGGTGTACCATTGAAAAAAAAGATATTTATTCATTTAAACTTGTTCAAATTTGAGCCGATGTGTTCAACATCCTGTAGCTTTTATTGCAAATATTAGGTAAAAATTATGTTAACTTGTCCTTGGCCTTGCTAAATTCCAAATTTGAATATATTTGTCACAAAATTGAAAACGTTATTTAGGATTGAATTGATGCTTGAAAATGTGACTTTTTTTCTTTAAACTTAATTATCTCAGAAACTATAAAGTTTTGTTATAGTAAACCTTTAATAAAAAAGATTTAAAATTATAAGCTATATCGAAAATTCGATTCGTATATAGGGTGTTCTATTTAAAAAAATACAACTTTATGCTGTCCTAGTTTTTTGGCTCACCCTGTAGAGTCCTAAATATTTTTAAAATCTGCGTAAAAATAAACTGTATCAAACAATAAATATAGTTTCTTTGTTAATTTCACCAAAAAGGCACAAACCCACTTCATCCAATCGTTGACTCACCCTGTATGTCGAAAATAAATTTAAATACGTTAACGTGGTATTTTGTACTCAGACAAACTTGAAAAATGGTCAATTTTTGAAAACGAAATTGGATTGCAAAATTATTGTGCGCCGTGTTATTTTATCATGGCATAAAATTTTCTTTGCTCTAATATGAAGATCCTCAGAGAAATTTAAATGGTCGACAAAATTGATTAAGAAACTGGTTTTTTTACCTTTTTTTTCTAATTATTGCTATTTTGCAATAAAGGAAATATATTTTGAGATTTCCGATCAATCCCATCTTATGGCAAAGTAAATTATGAAACTTATTTTCCTCTTTAATTTTCCTCTAAAATGAATACCTTCAAAGTTACACGAGAGAAAAGTTAAAAAAAAAAACGTTTTTTTTTTGTTAATTTTAAATTTTTATTAAAAAAAAGTGTTGCCCAACTCTTTAAAATGACGCATATCAAATTTATCTTTCTTCAGGTTATTCTGAAGGCTCTCATGCAAAAATCTCCAAAGTCCATTTCACATCCAGGAAACCTCGATATTTTACAGATAAGTCCCGGTCTATCGATGATGTAAATCTTTCTATAGAAATAGGGCTGCATAGATAAAAAAAAATATTCTTACCTGATAAGTATAAAGCATTCAACAAAAAAATTCTTGTATTTTCTGGTATATCGTTAGTGTCAACAAAATTTTGTATTGAATTATTCGTTTTCTTGGCTACCCAGCTGTTGATTTCTAGAGCAGCATCGGTTTTCTGAAATATTACAAATGAAATAAATACTAATACTGATTAATCTTCACAGAAGATCTACGTTTATTTCTAACAAAATCGACCCCTTTAAAAAGATATCTGTGTTAAAACAAGTATTCCGTGACCGCCAAATTTGGTGAGATCTCATGTTAAATCTATAGCAGCGTTTGCGGTAAGTTTACTTATTAAATTAAATGACTTATGAAGCTACCTGTCCACAGATCGCCCAAAACTCCACCTGGAATTTTCCATTGTAAAGCTCGGAACTAGAAGTGAAGAAAGGACAAGTTAGACAACACTGGAATAAGACAGTAAGTGTAAAATACACTGGAAAACCGAAAAGTGCTTCTACGAGCATTTTTAGACATAGAACACGATAACACATCATCTCAATCAATTGCCACAGCAATAAAGCTGCAGTTAGATATAAAACATGATAAAAAGTAGGATTGTCTACACAGAACTGCTTGGAGAAATGCCAATGGCGAGGGTAACTGCTTTGGAATCTGGTAATGGATGGACTTTTGCGAATTCTGAGCAGGGAAGGTCACTCAGTACTAGGATATGCTGATAACTTGATAATTTTAAATTAAGGTAAATTCAATACAACAGTGAGAGAAAGAGTGTTGAAGGCTCTCAGAGTTGTAGTAAGATGGGTATAACAGGAAGAAGTAAATACACGTTTCCAAAGGATTGTCCTAATCCCTTTTATAAAATAGTGGAAACTAGAGGACCTCGGTACCAATATCCAACAGAAAACAATACCACTTTCCCAGAAAGTAAAATATCTAGGTGTAATCTTGTACTCTAGACTGACCTGCACAAAGCATGTGGAAAAGATGACAAGACAATAGGAAGCACGTTCTACGAGCAGACTTCGGAAGCGGCAATGGAATCTCCGTTGTCACCCGTGGTAGTAAACATCCTCATGGAGGAAAACGCCTTGTTTTCTGCTCCTCTAAAACCTAAATTTTGATGCTGATATGTAAATGATAAATTCGTATTTGGTCACATGACACAGATAACCTCCACAATTTTCTGGATTATCTAAACCAACAACACCCAAGCATAAAATTTACTATAAAAACTGAATCAAGAGGTGTCCTTGCCAAGTTAGTAAATTCCATGAACAGAAAACTACATATACAAATCGATATATCAATGCAACGTCATGCCATCATCCTTCTTAAAATAATCCGGATATAGCGCTAAAAATATTAGCTATTCTATTAATAAATATAAAAGTCCAACTCCCCAACAAAATGTCATAAATGTACCACCCTTGGAAAATATCGTCTTACCTTACATACACGGAACCACCGACAATATTACCAGATTGCTCCGAAAATCAAACAGTGGGACACTGTTAAATACATGTAAGAAAGTTGGACAATGTTCGAAGTCACCCATATATATATATATATATATATATATATATATATATATATATATATATATATATATATATATTTGAAAAAGTTGTTTTATTCTCCTTACGACCGTTAAGAAAGGGGACAGACAGTATATTCTCTGCGAATTCCACTCTGGTTCACTCTCCATACTAGTTTCGACCACCTAATGGTCTCATCAGTGGAGCTGTAACGAACCGAGAGTAAAATGCACAGAAAACAAATGTCTACTTAAAATCCCCATATCGTAAAGTATCGGCAGGATATTACCTGCAGAACTTGATGCCGGACTGCTATCTTAAACAGTACAAACGAACATCTGAATATACCCCGGAGCGGTAGGAAATTTATTAAAAATAAACAAATTCACGGTCTATATATTTGAAAAAGTTGTTTTATTCTCCTTACGACCGTTAAGAAAGGGGACAGACAGTATATTCTCTGCGAATTCCACTCTGGTTCACTCTCCATACTAGTTTCGACCACCTAATGGTCTCATCAGTGGAGCTGTAACGAACCGAGAGTAAAATGCACAGAAAACAAATGTCTACTTAAAATCCCCATATCGTAAAGTATCGGCAGGATATACCTGCAGAACTTGATGCCGGACTGCTATCTTAAACAGTACAAACGAACATCTGAATATACCCCGGAGCGGTAGGAAATTTATTAAAAATAAACAAATTCACGGTCTATATATTTGAAAAAGTTGTTTTATTCTCCTTACGACCGTTAAGAAAGGGGACAGACAGTATATTCTCTGCGAATTCCACTCTGGTTCACTCTCCATACTAGTTTCAACCACCTAATGGTCTCATCAGTGGAGCTGTAACGAACCGAGAGTAAAATGCACAGAAAACAAATGTCTACTTAAAATCCCCATATCGTAAAGTATCGGCAGGATATTACCTGCAGAACTTGATGCCGGACTGCTATCTTAAACAGTACAAACGAACATCTGAATATACCCCGGAGCGGTAGGAAATTTATTAAAAATAAACAAATTCACGGTCTATATATTTGAAAAAGTTGTTTTATTCTCCTTACGACCGTTAAGAAAGGGGACAGACAGTATATTCTCTGCGAATTCCACTCTGGTTCACTCTCCATACTAGTTTCGACCACCTAATGGTCTCTTCAGTTCTGCAGGTAATATCCTGCCGATACTTTACGATATGGGGATTTTAAGTAGACATTTGTTTTCTGTGCATTTTACTCTCGGTTCGTTACAGCTCCACTGATGAGACCATTAGGTGGTCCAAACTAGTATGGAGAGTGAACCAGAGTGGAATTCGCAGAGAATATACTGTCTGTCCCCTTTCTTAACGGTCGTAAGGAGAATAAAACAACTTTTTCAAATATATAGACCGTGAATTTGTTTATTTTTAATAAATTTCCTACCGCTCCGGGGTATATTCAGATGTTCGTTTGTACTATTTAAGATAGCAGTCCGGCATCAAGTTCTGCAGGTAATATCCTGCCGATACTTTACGATATGGGGATTTTAAGTAGACATTTGTTTTCTGTGCATTTTACTCTCGGTTCGTTACAGCTCCACTGATGAGACCATTAGGTGGTCGAAACTAGTATGGAGAGTGAACCAGAGTGGAATTTGCAGAGAATATACTGTCTGTCCCCTTTCTTAACGGTCGTAAGGAGAATAAAACAACTTTTTCAAATATATAGACCGTGAATTTGTTTATTTTTAATAAATTTCCTACCGCTCCGGGGTATATTCAGATGTTCGTTTGTACTGTTTAAGATAGCAGTCCGGCATCAAGTTCTGCAGGTAATATCCTGCCGATACTTTACGATATGGGGATTTTAAGTAGACATTTGTTTTCTGTGCATTTTACTCTCGGTTCGTTACAGCTCCACTGATGAGACCATTAGGTGGTCGAAACTAGTATGGAGAGTGAACCAGAGTGGAATTCGCAGAGAATATACTGTCTGTCCCCTTTCTTAACGGTCGTAAGGAGAATAAAACCACTTTTTCAAATATATAGACCGTGAATTTGTTTATTTTTAATAAATTTCCTACCGCTCCGGGGTATATTCAGATGTTCGTTTGTACTGTTTAAGATAGCAGTCCGGCATCAAGTTCTGCAGGTAATATCCTGCCGATACTTTACGATATGGGGATTTTAAGTAGACATTTGTTTTCTGTGCATTTTACTCTCGGTTCGTTACAGCTCCACTGATGAGACCATTAGGTGGTCGAAACTAGTATGGAGAGTGAACCAGAGTGGAATTCGTAGAGAATATACTGTCTGTCCCCTTTCTTAACGGTCGTAAGGAGAATAAAACAACTTTTTCAAATATATAGACCGTGAATTTGTTTATTTTTAATAAATTTCCTACCGCTCCGGGGTATATTCAGATGTTCGTTTGTACTGTTTAAGATAGCAGTCCGGCATCAAGTTCTGCAGGTAATATCCTGCCGATACTTTACGATATGGGGATTTTAAGTAGACATTTGTTTTCTGTGCATTTTACTCTCGGTTCGTTACAGCTCCACTGATGAGACCATTAGGTGGTCGAAACTAGTATGGAGAGTGAACCAGAGTGGAATTCGCAGAGAATATACTGTCTGTCCCCTTTCTTAACGGTCGTAAGGAGAATAAAACAACTTTTTCAAATATATAGACCGTGAATTTGTTTATTTTTAATAAATTTCCTACCGCTCCGGGGTATATTCAGATGTTCGTTTGTACTGTTTAAGATAGCAGTCCGGCATCAAGTTCTGCAGGTAATATCCTGCCGATACTTTACGATATGGGGATTTTAAGTAGACATTTGTTTTCTGTGCATTTTACTCTCGGTTCGTTACAGCTCCACTGATGAGACCATTAGGTGGTCGAAACTAGTATGGAGAGTGAACCAGAGTGGAATTCGCAGAGAATATACTGTCTGTCCCCTTTCTTAACGGTCGTAAGGAGAATAAAACAACTTTTTCAAATATATAGACCGTGAATTTGTTTATTTTTAATAAATTTCCTACCGCTCCGGGGTATATTCAGATGTTCGTTTGTACTGTTTAAGATAGCAGTCCGGCATCAAGTTCTGCAGGTAATATCCTGCCGATACTTTACGATATGGGGATTTTAAGTAGACATTTGTTTTCTGTGCATTTTACTCTCGGTTCGTTACAGCTCCACTGATGAGACCATTAGGTGGTCGAAACTAGTATGGAGAGTGAACCAGAGTGGAATTCGCAGAGAATATACTGTCTGTCCCCTTTCTTAACGGTCGTAAGGAGAATAAAACAACTTTTTCAAATATATAGATCGTGAATTTGTTTATTTTTAATATATATATATATATATATATATATATATATATATATATATATATATATATATATATATATATATATACCGGTCAGTTGCTTTTCGATGAACATTCAATATTCGAATCTCGGGTGTAAAGATTCCTGAAGATATTTCGTGCGATCGTAGGCTAAACTTCGGATAATAATTCCAATTTGACACTGTTCAAACTCATGAAGGCCTTCATTCTTTATTATGAAAGGGAAAATTAATAAAACAATTTGTTTGTAAATTAACACTGTAATATTCAGTAAACCCACTCTTGAGATATCGAATCTTTGGCAACCACTTCGTAAGTGGAGAGAAACTTCATACTTCAATGGACGCAGTTCTTAGATAAGCTCGTAACTTTGACAGAACGTTCAGTTTATACTTGATAAAGATTAGACGTACAACTTGATCGAAGCCCCCCCCCCCAAGAGCTTTGAATTGAGGAAAAGAGACCCGATTCTACCTCTTATATTAGGAATGTATATGCAGCTGGCATCCCCCCCCCCGATAACTTGTTTTTCCTGCGATCGCTTCCCCCCCTCAAGAGCTTTGAGTTCAGGAAAATAGACCCGATTCTGCGTTTTATATTAGGAATGTGTATGCTGCTGGCATCTCCTCCCCCTCTTTCGACAACTTGTTTTTTTGCGATCGCCCTCGAATTCAGGAAAATAGACCTGACCTTGCCTTTTACACTAGAAATGGAAATGTTGCTGCCCCCCCTCCCGTCGACAATTTGCTTTCGCTTGCCATCCTGTACTTTTGTGATTTCACTGCCCCCCAAAGAGAGAGTGTGGATCCGCCCCTGATCGAAACAACGTACAAACCAATAAAAATAAATACAATGCAAGTAAATATTTTAGTAAACGTTCAATAGTGATTTTAATTTAGTCGTTATATCATGTTTTATAAAATTTACGTGAGTTTTGTAAAAGTGAAACGCCGTATCGTCAATAAAAGAATTTAACTGTCTTAAAGATATTCATGAACAAATGATTGTCGTGGACGAGGCCCAATCAAGTCAAATTTTAAAAGTAATATATTAGTCAAAACCGGGTCATGAATTCATTTAAGATAATCCAAAAAATAGATAGTTTTCAGACGCTATCAATCCTGATGTTTGTGGGGGGGAAAATGCAAACAATGACTCTTAAAAATCGTCATTTGAAAGTGTCTACGTTAGTTTGAAGGTCATAGACAACAATGTTTCCTGCGAAGTAGTCGATATCTGTCGAATTTCCATTATCTTTATTTTTCAACCGACTTCTACAAGAAGGAGATTCTCAATTCGTCGTGTATGTATTTTTTTTATGTATATACACCGATTACTCCGGAACGGTAGCACCGATTTGAATGAAATTTTTTACGTTATATTCAGGAAGTTGCTGCGGTGATCCCATATTTTTTTGGACGAAATTGGTGCTGTAAAATATAAGATGGCGCTGACAATATGACGGTCAAAAAAATTAATTTTGTTCGATTTTCTCCAAAATTGGTATGTAGGAGTTTTCGGGGTCGTATACTATGAATCTGAAATTATTTTTAAAAAATTCAATATGGCAGATCCAATATGGCGGACAAGAAAAATTAATTTTATCCGACTTTCTCCGAAATTGGTGTGGGGAGTTCTTGGGGTCACATATAACGACTCCGAAATATTTTTAAAAAATTCAATATGGCGGATCTAATATGGTGGACAAAAAAAATCAATTTTCACCGATTTTCTCCAAAATTGGTATCTGAAATTATTTTTAAAAAATTCAATATGGCGCATCCAATATAGCGGATAAAAAAATAATCATGTCCGATTTTTTCAAAATTGATATGTGAGAGTTTTTGGGATAGCATATTACGAATCTGAAATTGTTTAAAAAAATTAAATATGGCGGATCCAAGATGACGGATTAAAGATTCTACCTCTCGATTTTGTCTAAAATCAGCATTTGGGGATTTTTGTTAGTGTTAATTACGAATTTAAAATATTTTTTGAAAACTGGATCTGGTGGATTCAATATGGCGTCCTGAAAATTTTACATTTTTCGATTTTCTCCAAAATTAATATAGGGGGTTCTTTAGGGTCTAAATTATGAATTGAAAAGTGTTTCTTCAGTTTTTAATATGGGGGATCTAGTATAGTGGACTAAAAATTTTACATTTTTTGATTTTGTTCAAAGGTCGAACTGAATCGTTTTTGAGGATGTAAATAGGGAATATCAATTTATTTTAAGAAAATCTGGTATATTAGATGAAATTTGACGGTCTAGAAATTTTAAATTTCCGGATTTCACCTAAAATTCGTATTAGGGGCTTCAAAGGGTTTTAATTTATATTAGATTAACACGTTAAAATTATTTTTTTTTTGAATTTTAATATGGCATTCACCAATATGGTGGTTTAAAAATTTTACCTTATTCGCATTTTTTCAGATTCGGGGTCCTGTATTATGAATATGAATTTAATTTTTTACAACTATTAGGTTGATAAAATACAATATAAGGGACTGAAAATTTTTGATTTTCCGATTTTCTCTAAAATTGATATTGCGCGGTTCTTGGGGCGTATACAAACTCAATATGCAGTATAAAATATATCGGGCTAAGTAATTTACATCTCAGTTTTTGGGGCCTATATTACCAATCTAAAATTAAATTGAAATTTAAAATAATGGATTTACTATGACAGACTAAATATTTGTTTGACACAATTTCACTGGTATTTGGAAAACTCTAAGAATCAAAGAATTTTTAGTGGTTCACTTGAGAGTGATTTTCAACTTTTGATAAAATGAGTACTTTTTCCCACCTTGGAATCATTGCGAGGTGCACTAATCTCGATTAGTACACAGTTCAAATAATTTATGGATATCATAATGAATTCCAAACTAAAAATCGAAAAATAAAATATTTATAAAAAAAAATTGAACCGACTCCTATAGGTGGGCTAAAAAGTGAAAAATAACTATAAATTTTTAAATGAATTGAAATTTTTGAAGTCGGGGCCAAACTATCCTAAATGAAATAAATAACTACTAATGTATGCAAGTTATGGTATGAAAGCAATTACAAATACAGTATTTTTAATCTGTTTACGCAAATCACATTTTTTCAGGTATTAGTTTGGCGTCGACTTCAAAAATTTCAATTTCATATAAAGATTTATAGTTATTTTTCACTTTTTTACGCACTTTTAGAAGTCGGTTCAATTTTTTTTTTTTTATTTTATTTTTGTTGAATATCACTGATGATATTCAACAAAAAAAATAAAGGCAATGGAAATCCAACAGATCTCTAGTAATTCTGTCTATGGTTACTTATAATTGAGTATAACTGAATCAACTGCTTGAGTAATTCTATATTATGATATGAATGATAGACAAGAGCAAAGTTTTAACAAGCAGGATACCAGATAACGACGATATACTTGTAAAGAAGGAAGAACTAGCCTAAAAAAAATAAAAAACAGGAAAAGTGCGGAACCTGACGGAATTACCAATGAACTACTGAAATACGGAGGAGAGAGCCTGACAGAACAACTGAAAATTCTCATCAATAAAATCATATACCATCACAGAATCCCCGATGAATGGAGAACTAGCACAACAATACTCCTATTCAAAAAAAGCGATAAAAAGTGCCGGCTAATTACAGAGGAATCAATCTTCTCTCCACCTCGTTAAAACGAACCACAAAAATTCTTACAAGCCAAATTAATGAACACACTTCCTTAGCAGACGAACAGCAGGGATTCTGGTCGGGAAGGTCATGCACGGATGCCATATTTGTTATAAGACAAATAACTGAAAAGTCAATTGAATATAATCGTCCAGCCTTTATGTGTTTCATCGATCTAGAGAAGGCGTTCGATCGTATACAACTGAAGGATATAATACAGCTACTTTACGATAGACAAATACCTCAAAACATTATCAAAACGATTGAAAATATATATCAGGCAAATATGATTCAAGCTAGGATAAACGGTGAATTGACCGAAAAAATAGAAGTAAATAATGGCATCCGGCAAGGTAACTCTCTTAGCCCCTTACTATTTAACATCATCATGGACGAGTTGATAAAGCAGGTGCGTAGATTGAAAGGGTATAAAATGGGAGACAGGGAAATCAAAATACTGTGCTACGCCGACGATCCAATGTTAATAGCTGAAAGCGAAGACTATTTGCAAAGACTACTGCACCAATTTAACATAACAGTGAAAAAGTTTAACATGAATATATCAGCGTCAAAAACTAAAGCCATGAATACATCTAGAACACCACTCAGATGCAAACTAGAAATAGACAACAAAATTATACAGCAGGAAATGAAGTTCAAGTATCTCGGAATAGAAATATCCGGGTACGGGGATGTTGAAACGGAGGTGAGGGGACAAGCCATGAACGCAGCAAGAACAGCCGCATGTCTTAACAGTACCATATGGAGCAAAAAACATATAGGAACCGAAGTTAAATCCAGAATTTATAAAACAGCAATAAGACCCATACTAACATACACAGCAGAAACCAGACCAGAAACCTCGAAAACGAAATAAATACTGGAAACAACAGAGATGAGAGTGGTGCGCAGGATAGCTGGCAGGACACTTATGGATCGGAATAGGAGCGAGGATATAAGAAGGGTGTGTAAAGTCGATAACATCAATGACTGGGTATTACAAAGAAAAAGGGAATGGAACGAACACATCAACCGCTTGACCGACGACAGAATAGTAAAGATCACGAGGGACAAATCACCAATAGGACTTAGGAGCACCGGAAGACCCCGTAAAAGATGGAGTGATAACCTCGCAATAGACTGAAACCAGGCAAAGAGACAAAGAATAACAAGCAAATTGCTTATATATAAGAAGGAAGAAGAAGAAGAAGGATTCCAGATCTATTGATTCTTAGATGTTAAGCAGTATATTTTCGTGGAGCTATTTTAAGCAATCTGCAGATTTTATCTAATCAACTTCAGTAGAAAAATAACCTTCAAGGCATTTAGTGTAATAATTATATTTTGATTTCATCGACTTCTTCCTTAAAAAAATTATTCACTAAATGAATTTTATGATCATTTGTGCTTTCTTGTTTAATTGTTTCATTAATGATTTGATTATTATGTAACTGTAAAAGATTTACTTTGATTTGATCTAGTGTAATATTTCGTTGGGTCACCCTGTATATGAAATAGAGTTGTCAGTAAATAATATATCATTAATTAGAAGCGACTTACCTTTTTGAAATCAATAATTTCCATAGCTGCTTTATAGTTGTCGTGAGCAGAATTATTAAACCGTGTTTGTACAACACATCCAGAGTCAAAATAAATTTTATTTGCACTAAAATACTTAAAATCATCGTTGCTCTTTATCAGTTCGTCTGTGATTTCTTTAAATGTTTCGTCAATTTTGGCTTTCGACGGTAGCTTGACGCCTGAGATGATTTCTCGTATTGCAGGAGAATTCAGACGCGTAGCTGAAGTAAGAAGAGCCATAACTGTCTGGACAGTAAATGGTGAAAAAATGATGTTTTCTCTCGGTTTAGTTTTGAGAATTTCCTGAAAATATTTTGAAAAATATTGATTAGAAAGTCAAAAAATAAACAATATTTCCAGTAAAAATTTTAAACAAAAAAATTTAATCTGAAATTTTAAAATAAAGGGTTAACATGGTCAAATGACAGACTAAATTGCAATAAGTTTATTTTATGATTGATCTAAAAACAAATACCAGGGGCACCAGGTCATTTAGTGGTGAAAAGAATGAGTAGTTTGATGAAGGGTCACTAGATTTCACCCAAGTTGTTTACGAAATTTAAATTATTAACAAAAAGTGAAATGATAAAAAAAACTAAATATCATTAAAGTTATTCATTGGGAAAAAATGCGAGGTGATAAAACAGTTCCAATTCTAGATTGTGTTCGGATCAAAATACAATAATCTAATTTGATCAACACAGTAGTTAGAAAAAAATGCTTGCGTAGTAGGCCAGTCTTTTGGTCAAAAAAATGGGGTTACCTGGAAAGATTTCCGGGAGTTTTGGAAATTGGTAATTTTATAGATTTCGATGTGCTCTTTCCGAATTTCGACTTTGCCACCTCGTATCTCCGCCGCTCGCGCCTCCATATTGGAAAAATGGCGCCTAATAACAGTTTTTTTACAATATCTCCTTTCCGACGTATTTTCCGACAAAAATATTTATACACAAAATTAAACTGGAGAAAATTTCCTACAATTTATATTTTAACAATTTTTTTTTTGTAAAATCAATAGTTTTGGCATACGAGCGCCGCAAATTATTATTCATCTACACTACCACGTTTTTTTCGTATATTTCTCCAAAATATTTTACTATTATCGCAGGCATTAAAAAAAAACAGGTATAAGGGTAATGCGTCGCCTTTGTGTCGGATCCTTCTCTCGACCTTAAACGAAACATCTGTCGGTAGAACTCAAGAGAAGTATTTAGTTTAGTCTGAGTCATCAGTATACGCCTATCGTCTTACAGTGTTGTTTGTGTTTATAGAGCCATGACTTCCGATAAAGTAACTTGTTTTATTTGTAATAATCCATTATTAGAAAGGGAAACAATTGAAGTGAAGGAAAAAGGATTGGAGACTTTTCGTAAGTCAAGTGTTGACTTTTGGCGGGACTAAAATCGATAGTGGTTCATGATGTATGTCGAAAACGATATAATAATGGAAAGTTAATCTCTGCATCATTGCGTAGAGAAGCGATGTTACGACACCTCAACCACTACTGCGATCCTCGCACCCAACATTCTCATTCAAAGACCATTGTTTTTTATGCGCTGATGAGATAACAGCAGAGTTTATAGCAAAACAAAAACAGACGCCGTTGTGCAAGCGTAATTTTGTGTATAGTATGCGAAAATTATCAATGAAAAATAGTATTTCAGAACTTGCTAGAGCCAGTAATGATGATTGGGGTCGAGCAATTGTTGAGCGTCTTGAGTATGTGAATGATTTGGTCGCAGCCAATGCACAGGATCACAATTCCTGCATGAAAAAATTGTATCAAACACCACCAGCTGAAGATATAAAAAAAAGGTCCGTATGCAAATGAGATCGATACTACGATGCAGTTCATTTATTCTTATCTTGAGCAGAATTTCGATGAGTGTCAGTTTTCTCTGGACGAATTGATAGCCAAAATTGAAGGTGATTATCGTCCAGACATAAAAACAGCGAAAGCACAACTCCTCAAAAAATACGGTGATGATATATTAATTGCCGTCACTGCCAATAAAGCTCCGGTAGTTTGTTTCCAAAATACAAAGTTTAAGCTATTAAAAGAAGCCTGGTACAATCAAAAAAGTGATGACAATGCAGAAGAACGTCGGCGTATTGTAAAAACAGCAGCAGAAATTGTTATAGAGGATATTTGCTCTACGGTCTATGAGACCAAACATTATCCTCCATCAGATAATTTTTTTCAAGACTCTGAGTCAGATATACCTGAAACTTTACGCGTTTTCGTAGATGGAGTGATTTTAAGAAACAGACGACCGTCTTTTGAAAAATGGAAGAAAAAAAAGCATTGTTCTCGCCCATTCTATAATTGCAGCAGCAAGGCCGAAATCTTTTATATCATCATTACAGATCGGACTAGCTGCATTTTTATTTCATAAGTAGGGATCTCGGCGACTAATAGATGTATTATCATCTCTTGGATTTTGCTCTTCATACACCGAAGCAATGTTGTTCGACGTTTCATCTATTATCCGTTGAATATCGATGATTACGCATTTTCTTAATTTGTTTTTGACAACGCTGATTTCAATACGCAGACATTAGATGGTAATAACACTTTCCATGCCATGAGCTGCATCCATTGTGTAACACCTACAACTGCTATCGCTCCTGATCAAATTATTCCACGATTAAAGCAAATGCCGTCTGCAACAGTCGTTGGTAGTTTAGGTACCATTGCATTAAAAACATTTGTGAAAAAAACGATACGGGCTTAAAAACAATAAAGATTCAAAACCTTGATAGCATTCGTGTGGCTTCGGAAGTAGATATGCCATCCGTTTCAGATTTATTGTGGCTATATCCATCGCAGATGATGCGGATGAAATTTCGGTCAGCGACGTTTCGATCGGTGCCCAAGAGGAACTCGCAATGCCTGGTCCATCAGGAATAGCAAAGCGAAGGAGATTGGGCTAAATTTCGAAAGTGTGCATCACATGTGGATTAGGTCTACAGGGGACACCACGATAAAAAAAAACGCGCCGCTTACTCTACCTCAAGGTGGTGTGGAAATGAGTTTTTTTCCAAAACGCATATTGAAATGTACTTTGCGGCGCTCGTACGCCAAAAACTATTGATTTTACAAAAAAAATTGTAAATACATAAATTGTACGAAATTTTAGTTTAATTTTGTATATAAATGTTTTTGTCGTAAAATGCGTCGGAAAGAAGATATTGTAAAAAAACTGTTATTAGGCGCCATTTTTCCAATATGGCGACGCGAGCGGCGAAGATACGAGGTGACAAAGTCGAAATTCGAGAAGAGCACATCAAAATTTATTAAATTACCAATTTTCAAAACTCCCGGAAAACTTTCCAGGTTAAACTTCCAAATGACTGGACTATAGGAGAAACATTAGTTTTAAGCTGGCATATAAAACCTAATCACTGGCAAATTTTTACTGATTCTTTAGGATAAAGTTCAAGAAGGTTGGGTGGTTCCACTCAATCCCCAAAAAGTTCGATGGAATATGCTGAAAACATTACCAATGTTGTCCTTAAGCTACTTAAATTTTCCCAGAATTATCAGCTGTAGGTTTTCTAAGATGTTTGATCGAGAAGCGAGTGTGAAAATACACGAGTATGTATGTAGGGTACGACTATATTGCCTTTAATGCTGATTTTTACTTGTTGCCAGTATAATTTTATAGGTTAATACTATCTGAAGGATGCCGATGTTTGATCGAGCCGACGACAGAGCATTGTCAAACTTCTTATGGTATTTTATGTAAGTATATACACAAAATTTTCAATTAAAAGTACTTCTGCTTTGAATGGGTTGAAAAAGCTATTTCCATGTTTTGAGTGAGTTGGAAGACTATTTCCATAACATAATGTTTACTGATTTCAATAAAAAAATATTGGTTTTTTGAGTTTCCTTCACAGTTCCCTTTTTTTTAAGAATAGAAGACCCCCCCCCCAGATGAAATCTCCGAACTTCTTTAAAAACGGTCTTTCCTTGTAATGGAAATAAACTGCCATTCAATTCTGTAGCGTAAATACTAAATATGAAAGAAACTTACGAAAACGTTCGAGTATTACTCCAACGGAGTAAAATACCAAGAATATTTGCGTTGATTTGAAAGTGGGACCTCTGTCCCTCCTGGGGTATACTAAATATTGTTGCCTATTTAGTAAACGGGGCTGTACGATTAAGGCAAAACATTGCATAGTAAGGGAATGAGCCCTTCGTGAAAGTACGATATCAGGTCAAAAACGTGGCGCATGAAGTTCTGATTGACAAGCAAAATTTCATATAAAATAATATATTTTTAAAATTCTTGTTAAAGCCTTGAATATAATAGACACTATATTTGGAGAAAAAAATTCCACGATTAAGTAAAACCAGCATAAAAAAATGGATTTTTGTTTGATCTCACATAAAAGAACAGTTTAAAGATGCCTTAAATAAAACCGATTCCAAAATATTAGACGTTATTTGTTAAGGAATTAAAAATACAAAAATTATGTCATCAGACAAAGGCATTGGTTGTAATATTTTGATATTACATTTTCTTCACACCGATTTGGATTTTTTCAGGAAATTTATGTGCAGTACCATATAAATATAGATCAAAAATTTACCAAACATTGCTCAAATCGAAAAATGATAGAAAATGGAGTCGATTGCTTCTGGACTTTTATACAAGAGACACTCACTGATGACCACAAAAAGAGAAAAACAATATAAATGTAGTAAGTTTGTTTATATTTTGTTTAAATGAAATGAAATGTATTTTTATTTCGCTATACAAAATACATTTGTTAATGTTCTGAATAAATCCAGACAAGGCCGAGGTAGTACTCTTTACAAATAAGAAGACTTTCCTTCCTGGCAGATATGCTGTCAGGAAGAACTCTTCCAAATAAGGAAACTGGTTAATACCTGGGAGTAATTCTAAACTCACTGTTAAGCTGGGATGATCATATTGAGGCTTGAGCCAATATTGGATATACACAATGGTGATTCATCTTATATTGTAAGATGGCCTAGTACACCCAAGCGCAAATATAGTCTTCAACTTGACAAACTGCAGGAATTATGATTGCGATGAAAACTGCCCTTACTAGGACACTGAAGATGCTAATGAACCTCCCGTTTCTGGACTTATTTATAGAAAATGAGACCTTATAGAGAGTTTACCTCTTCGGTCTCCTAAGGCATTTCAGAGCAGGAAATGGCGGCTAAAGATGCCAAATGTCCCTGTAAGAATAGACAATAGGGAGCCGGTTTTGAAACCACACCACTCTCTTGAGATATTCTACCGAAAAGAGAGGATAGGAGGAAGAGCAAACTCTTCCCAGAAATGGATCGTGGTGGTTTAGAGATTGATCTTGGCAGGTTAAAAGGACTAGAGGTGCAGTGTTAGGGAGAAGTATGGGTGTCTGAAAGTTTTACTCCCTATTACAGCACGCAACGGTCTTTCAAGCAAAAATTTATGCTATTCTGCAATGTGGCAATGTCTGTGAAAGAGACATAAGCAGAAATACAACTATTAATATACTCAGTTCATTAGAAAAGTTGCAGGACTAATTTTTTTTTCGAATGAAAACAAGAGTTTAGAAAAAAAAATTATTTAGTTTTCAACACAATTTCTTCCTTGTTCTATACAAATTTTGATGCACTCGTATAGCCGCTGGAACGACCTGAAAAACTCCTCTTCTGGAATAATTTTCAAAGCCCTAGTCATATTCTTTGAATCGCCTCAACATCTTCAAAACGTTCTCCTTTCATCGTCATTTTCAATTTGTGAAATAAATAAATGTCTGCTGGAGCCAGATCTGGCGCGTAAGGTGGGTGATAAATCATGGATACAGAATTTTGGGTCAAAAATTGTGTAATGAATGTTGAGGAATGGGCACGTACATTATCGTTCAACAGAAACCAGTCTGGTGGGGTACAATTCCGGTTTCATGCGATGAATCCGCTTCAAAAGTCGATCCAGGATACTGCTGTTGAATTGTGCGTCCACTGTTTGGCCCGGGGCAAGAATTAGCTGTAGATAATCCCGCAAGAATCCAAAAACGAAACGAGCATCGTTTTGATCTTCGACTTTTTCGTTCGAACTTGATGGGTCGCCCTACACCCTTGCCTCGTCATTCAGCGATTTGGCGATTGGTCGATGGATCGCATTGAAAACACCATGAATTTTCGCTAGTTACAATTTTATTCAAAAAATTTTCATGTGTGTCTGCCCATTTAACCAAATCGCTTGAGTTCTACACGGCGCTCTTTCTGCTCTTCAGTTAACAAGTGCGGAACGAACTTCGCACACACTTTTTTTGCCGAGAACATCGTGCAAAATATGGTGCACTTTGCCTTCACTGATGCTGACTTCCTCTAACAATATTTCAACCGTAATTCGCCGATTACGGGAGAGTGAGATGAGCACACGTTCGACATTCCCATCGGTAGTAGAGGTTAAAGGGCACCCCTTCCGTGGATCGTCTTCCAGCGACGGTCGACAATTCTTGAACCGCACATACCACCCAAAAATCATGCTGCAACTTAAATAATCCTCACCATACGTTGTTTTCAATAATTCGAATGTTTCCGAACCACTTTTTTCCTAATTTGAAACAAAATTTGATTGCGGCGTAGTGCCTCATAATGAAAATTGTGACGCAGTGGCAAAAACACGTCTACTTCAACCGAACACAGTAATCAATAAATGAAGTTACAGCACTCACCTCTCAATTGTGGATAACTAAAGCATGCACATTGTACATTTTATACAAAATTAGTCCCGGAACTTTTTGAATCACTTGTGTATGCTCGGAGAGTAGGGCTGCAATATTGATCCTAAGTGCAAGAAGGTGCTTGATAGCTTAACAAACAGCCGCTTTACAATCAGACTAGTATGAATTCCAGGTTACGTGGATATACCCTGAAACAAGGATGCAGATTGTTTGGTAAAAACGGGATCCGCGGCTGAACCATATTGCCCTCGTTCCATTATTCATGTGTCTATTACTATTGGTAAGAGAGAACTAAAACGTTTGCTGGAGAGCCAATTTAATATATGCTGAAGGGAGGCTCATGGAATGAGATGTGCCAAGGAACATATATTTGGATCTAACGTGCCATTTATTAGAGAGGAAAGAACTGCGAACCGTGGTGGGATTGCTTCGTAGGACTGTCATCACGGATGAAAAAAGAAGAAGATGAAACTGCTGATCATGTTCTCAGAGAGTGTCCAGCAATTTATAAACTGAGACAAAGATATTTCCGGGATACAATAATATCACCCAAAGCAGTCGGGTAAGTTTCTTGGATTCGCAGAGCCTCCAATGACCTGGGGTCAAGGTGGGATGTAATGGATCCAACAAGACATAACCATCGACGAATTTCCACTCTAATTCATTGATTCATTCACACGTACATACCAAAAAAACTTTCACGGAGGAAGAACACGTGTAAGAAAATATATCCGTGTTATCCGGAATATTTAAAATTTCTAGTTTTTAGAGGAAATTTACCTAATTTTTATTTCTATAATATAAGTTTAATTACCTTAAAAAGATCAGCAGTAAATTCTTGATTTCCCACTATAATGTCATCTTGTTGTGCGAGGGATAAGGAAATAATTAAAAGTCCAATGAAGGATGCTTTCATAAACATCATTCTGATTACTAAAAAATAAAAATTGTGTATATGTATATATATATATATATATATATATATATATATATATATATATATATATATATATATATATATATATATATATATATTTCTTTTCTTGGGTATAGGTTCTTTATTTAACAAATGCAAAACAATTGACGTTTTGCCCTTTATTTAAGGCGTTTTCAAAATTTTTGTTCTATTTTCCTTCCTAAAAATAATTTTATATAATTCACACAAGAAACATATCTATATTTTTAAAAAAACAAACAAAACACTTTAAAACAGTATTTAAATTTTTAAAAAATATTTAATTTTACCTGTTCACAACTTGACATTTTGTTACTCTAATATTAATGAAAATCAATCTTTACATCATCTATTGAGGATACATGGAATGTGAGTGTGTTTTATTTTTTTATATATTTTTTATATTTTACAATGCACAAAAAAAAACAAAATAAGGTGTATAGGCTATTCAATTTTTGATTCTTATTTGACAGGATCGAATACTTAATACTTTTGTTTAAATTAGGTTTGTGTAAATGAGGCTCAAATTCCCCATATCTGTTCTGTCATTAAGTGTTTTTATCTTTTTTAATTTTAATCGTTTCCTTTATCTGTAATTTTTGGTAATTCATATCTTTGTTTTTTATTATGGTACTCTTATAATCAAAAGTATGCTTTTTGTCCTGTGTATGTTTGTTTAACGCTGTTGAGACGTTTTTCATATATTTATGGCTATTCAATCTGTTCTTCAGCAATTGGCTCGTCATGCCTATATATTTTTTGGGACAATTTATGCAAGGGATCGAATGTATTACATTTGATTTATTCATGAGAAGAGTTTTACTTTTTAAATTTGTAAATAGTGTATTTAATTTATTATGTGACCTGTGGCATACGATAATATCATGCTTTTTTAAATGTATTTTATTTTTTCTGACAGCTCACTAGTGTGAGGTAATGCTATATATTTTTACTGTTTATGTTTTATGTTTTTTGTTATTACATTATTATAAAATTTATTTTTTTTATTAATTATTTTGGTGATAGTCTTTTCATTGAAATTATTATTTGTTAGTGCCTTTTTTAGTTTTTGCAGTATTTTTGGTTGGAATTTTGGAGACGTTAGGGAGATCAGACAGACCGATTATAACACTATTTTTTTGAGTTTTTGAATGATTAGAGAAACAGTTTAGATATCTACCTGACCAAGTTGGTTTGGTGTATCATTCAGTTAAATTTTTGTTTTTTCTGCGTATAAGTGTCATATCTAGAAAATTTATTTTATTTTTATTTTCTGTTTCGGAAGTGAATTGTTATTTTTCGTTGAAACTGTTAAACTCTTGGAGAATTTCATTTATTGTATTTTGTGGCAATATAATCATCGACAAAACGTTTGAAAAATATTATATTAAAATTTAATTTTTCTAAAACTTTTTCCTCTAAATATTCCATTACCAGCTGAGCAATGGTAGATGAAATTGGTGATCCCATAGCACATCCATCGAGTTGTTTGTAAAGTATGTTTTCGTACTGAAAGTAATTTGTATTTAGAACGAGGTCAACAGCTCCCATAGAATTACTTTTTTGATGTATGGTTCTTTAAAATTTCCCATTTTTCTGCTAAAAGAGTGGGGACAAGTTGATTTGGTATGTTTGTATACAAAGATATAACATCCAGCGAAATGAGTCTGTAATTTTCGGGTAAGTTTATTGTATCAATAAATTTTTTTAAGGCGATTGAATCTTTAATAAAAAAATCGTTTTTGCCTGTAATATTTGAAATGCAATCCGAAAAGAATTTTGATCAACTATAAAATGGCGATTGTATACAAGAAACAATAGGTCTTAGTAGTATATTTTGTTTATGTAATTTTGGTAGGACGTATATTTTTGGTGGAATAGCATTGTGAATGGTTAGCCTTTTTGTATCTTTTTCAGTTAGTTCTTTTACATTGAGCAATTTTTTTATGAAGGTATTATTTTTCTTTTATATAAGGTAGTTGGATCACTATTAATATTTTTATATGTATTTTCGTCCTTTAGTAAGTTGTTCATTTTTGTCTCGTAATCTGCCTTGTTCATAACTACTGTTTTATTGCTTTTATCAGGCTTTATAACAATGATTTGAGAATTGTCGTTTATAAATTTTTTTATTCGATTCAATTTTTTTTTTTAATTTTTTTGGAGGCTGTTACTTTTTATTGCTTGGTGTCTTATTTTGTTTTTATAATTAGTTAAAATATTAGTTACTTCAGCTCTAATTGTGTCCTTCTTGTCACCTGGCTCATTGCTAATAACAGATTCATTTGAGGCTATATATATTCGGTTATTGGGATATCTTTTTCTTTTGTAACATCTAATGAGAAATTTGGACCATAGGATAAAACTTCATTAACTTCAGACGGTATCGGGGTATCACATATATTTTCGATCCATTTGGACCTGTCACTGTTTGTTTCGTTACAGATCTCACGCTTTTTAAATATAAATTACTTTCAGTACGACAGCACATTTTAAAAACAACTCGATGTATGTGCTATGGGATCACCCATTTCATCTACCATTGCTCAGTTAGTAATGGAATATTTAGAGGAAAAGTTTTAGAAAAATTAAATTTTAATATAATATTTTTCAAACGTTTTGTTGATGATTGCATAGCAGCCGTGCCACAAAATAAAATAAATGAAATTCTCCAAGAGTTTAACAGTTTTAACGAAAAATTACAATTCACGTCCGAAATAGAAAATAATAATAAAATAATTTTCTAGATATGACACTTATACGCAGAAAAAACAAAATTTTAACTGAATGGTACACCAAACCGACTTGGTCAGGTAGATATCTAAACTGTTTCTCTAATAATTGAAAAACTCAAAAAAATAGTGTTATAATCGGTCTGTCTGATTGTGCTATCTCCCTAAAGTCTCCACAATTCCGACCAAAAATACTGCAAAAAGTAAAAAGACACTAATAAATAATAATTTTAATGAAAAGACGATCACCAAAATAATTAATATACGAACATATAAATTTTATAATAACGTAATAACAAAAAACATAGAACATAAACAGTAAAAATATGTAGCATTACCTTACACTAGTGAGCTGTCAGGAGAAATAAAATGCATTCTAAAAAAGCATGATATTATCGTATGCCACAGGTCACATAATAAATTAAATACACTATTCACAAATTTAAAAAGTAAAATTCCTCTCATGAATAAATGTAATATATTCGATCCCTTGCACAAATTGTCCCAAAAAATATATAGGCATGACGAGCCAATTGCTGAAGAACAGATTGAATGGCCATAAATAAATGAAAAACGCCTCAACAGCCTTAAACAAACACACACGGGACGAAAAACATACTTTTGACTATAACAGTACCATAATAAAATACAAAGATATGAATTACCAGAACTTACAGAAAAAGGAAATGATTGAAATTAAAAAAGATACAAACACTTAACGACAGAACAGATGTGGGAAATTTGAGTCACATTTACACGAGCCTAATTTAAACAAAAATATTAAGTATTCGATCCTGTCAAATAAGAATCAAAAATTGAATATCCTATTAAACATAAAAGTAAACGTATACCTTATTTCGTTTTTTTTTGTGCATTGTAAAATATAAAAAATATATAAAAAAATAAAACACACTCACATTCCATGTATCCTCAATAGACGATGTAAAGATTGAATTTCATTATTAATAGAGTAACAAAATGTCAAGGTGTGTACCGGCAAAGTTAAATATTTTTAAAAAATTTAAATATTATTTTAAAGTGTTTTGTTTGTTTTTTAAAATTGTAGATATGTTTCTTTTGTGAATGTTTTAATTATATGCCTTAAATAAAGGGCGAAACGTCAATTGTTTTGCATCTTTTGTTAAATAAAGAACCTAAACCCAAGAAAAGACAAAATAAAGAAAAAATGATATAATCTATGATTCGAGAATCAAGAAAAAATTATATATATATATATATATATATATATATATATATATATATATATATATATAAACATTATCTCCCTATATCAATATAGAAGCTGAACAATCTGTACCTTATCGACTCGTTCTTAAATGCTATGTCTTAAAAAGTACGGATTACGTTAAATTATAGGGCTTTTTAGTTCGCACATTTTTTTGTTACTACTATCTAATTACTAAAGGCAAAATGTCAAACAACGGAGAATTTCGTAGGTTAATTGTACTAAGTCTTATTGCATTTATAAATTACTATGACCTATAAGATTGTAATAGAATTTGATCATAGACCCTTGCAAATGATATATTGTGGTAGCGTTAACCATTTAATCTATAATCATTTTTTTGCCTCATATTAATTAGTCGCTATTTTGATAACCGACAATTAAATTTTATAGTAATAAAGACACTCTGGAAGTCTGGACGGTCATATTCTCTCTTGCAGCTTTAGTACCAAACAACTGCAGTTATTTAAGCTTACCAAAATCATAACTCAGAACTTCAGGACGCAGCCAAGGCTGCTAATTAACTGGACATAGTTGTCATCAACTATTGTTTACAGCTCACACAGCAGTACGTCCGCGAGTTTAGTCGCGTGAAGGTTTTTAATTAATATTAAACAAGACCAGTTTCTCAAAACACTTAGTCTATTAAGAAAAATAAATAGAATAAAAAAACCAACTATTTACAATGAGAAACTTAAAACTAATAACAATTAGGAAAAAAAAACTAACATAATTGCTCTTATTAATCAAAAATGTAAAACTCAATTTTGAAAAAAAAAACACGTATAAATAGCTTAATAAAACACTAAACAGAAAAAGAAATAGAACGCGAAAAAATAGCTATTTATATTTCTTAATCAAACACTATTAAAATTGTCAAAGGCTCGTCTAGAATAACACACGACATTCCCTTAATTTCCCAAATTAACTGAAAAACAAAAGAAATAAAACCTTCTATCCCGACGATTATATCACTACTATATACTACCCTATTCCCACGGGAAACTATTCACAGAGTGATTATTTAATTACTCATTTTAACAGAATATAGTTCACATTGAACGGTTTAAAATAATTAAAATTTATTCCATTACAAGTTTTTTACTTTTTGGTATGGCATGCAAAATCTGGAAAACTATGGCGTATTTCTACGAAATGGTTAGCAATATTTGAAATATGTTTTTTAATGAAAATGCATTTGGATGTTCTTTAAATCTTGTTTATTGCAATCCGAAAAATTTATTCTATGAACTCCTAACTTTTGTAGAGAGAAAATTTTATCTTTGGCAATTAACATGCGTGACAGTTTTTGTGATGATTTTAAAGCTATTTTTAAATTTATTTTTTTGAAGACATTAGCTTTTCTCTCTGAAATAGATCCGAAATACGTAAGAGTGGTGTATTTAATGTTATTTTTATTTATGTTGGGTGAGTATATTCGGTTGAGTATAGTTTGTTATTGATTTTAATTTATTAAATTGCTAATTTGATCTTCACTATAAACATCGTTTAATGCTATATGCTTTATTGTAATGAGTTTTTTTTTATTTGTACCTGTTAAAGAGATAGATAGTCAATGCTCAATGTTTATGAGATACAGAGTGTTGTGGGAGAGTGGAGTCAGTGAAATTAGGTTTTCTGTAAATGGAAAAGTATCCTAATGTACACCTTCTACACTGCTATGCTCATCAGCTGCTTTTTTAAAAAATTCGCCTCAACGTTGGGCAATGTTAAATAAAATCGTTGAAGGACGTGTTCCTCATAGTGTTCTAGCTGGTTGGAATTTTAATATTAGAACCGTAAATGTTGTTTTTCAACACCATGGAAGAAAAGGAAAACGGATTTATTAAAAATAAACCAAAAATAGTTATTTTTGAGCAATATATTGTTTTAAAAAGCTATACGATTCCAATTTATGCACTGGATCGATGGCCGCTGAAAGAAAAAATGATAATAAATCGGATCACGGAATTGTTGCAATATAAGTTTGTCTTATAATAATAAACTGTACTAAAGATCGCTTTGATTTTGAAGATCACTTATCGGCGGTGTCATTATTGTACTCCGATCAATTTGGTAAATATTGTGGATCCTTTCCTGATGATTTATTAAATTTAACATGTTTCACGTTTCACTCAAATTTAGATAAGAAACGCCTGAAAACTGAATTGTCTGTTACTTATGTCAGGGAAGAATATGGAGAAATAAGTGGGGCAATACTTTAATGAACTTTTTAAATGAAAATAATTTATCAAAGCCGTTTCAAGAAACACAAAAACTATTAGAAATTTTGATTACCATACTTATGGCTACAGTAGAAACTAAACGATCCATCTCCAATCTAAAAAGAATAAAGACTTTCTTAAGAATGGCTGAAGATTGCCTAGTGGCTTTATCGATGTTTTAATGAATGTATCATAAACAAATTTGCTTCGAAAATCGATTTATTATACCAAAAATAATTTTTTGAATGATAGTGAATTTTTAACCGAGATCTAAAAGAAGAAGGTTCTCAGTTCGTCGACTATGTATTTTTTTATGTATGTACACCGATTCCTCCGGAACGGCGGAACTAATTTGAATGAAATTTTTTACGTTATGTTCAGGAAGTTGCTGTAGTTTTCATTTTGTCTTATTTTCTCCAAAATTGGTATAGGGGAGTTTTCGGGGTCGCACATAACGAATCTAGAAGTATTTTTAGAAAATTCAATATGGCGGATCTAATATGGTGGACGAAAAAATCAATTTTTCCAATTTTCTCCAAAATTGGTTTAGGGGAGTTAACGGGGTCGGCATAAGAAATCTGAACTTATTTTTAAAAAATTCAATATGGCATATCCAATATAGCGAATAAAAAATTAATTTTTACCGATTTTTTCAAAATTGATATAGGTCTGTTTTTGGGATTGCACATTATGAATCTGAAATTATTTAAAAAAAAATAAATATAGTGAATCCAAGATGGAGAATTAAGGATTCTACACCTCCCGATTTTGTCTAAAATCGGTATTAGGGGATTTTAGTTAGCATTAATTACAAATTGAAAATACTTTTTTGAAAAACCCAATCTGGCAAATTTAATATGGCGTCCTAAAAATTTTACATTTTTCGATTTTCTCCAAAACTGATATAGGGGATTCTTGAGGGTGTAAATTATGAATTTAAAAGTTTTTTTTTTCAGGATTCAATATGACGAAACCAATAAATTTTACATTTTCCGATTTTGTTCAAGGGTGAGAATGAATCGCTTTTAAGAATGTAAATAGCGACTATAAAATTATTTTAAGAAAATCTAATATGTCAGATGAAGGGTTTAAATTTAGATTAGATTAAGACGTTAAAATTATTTTTTTGAAATTCAATATGGCGGATCCAATATGGTGGGATGAAAATTTTACCTTATTCGCATTTTTTCAGATTTGGTATTAGAGCGTTTTCGGGGTCGTGTACTACGAATATGAAGTTATTTTTTTACAACTACTAGGTTTATAAGATACGATATGAGGGACTGAAAATTTTACATTTTCCGATTGAGTATAAAATTGATATTTTTGGGTTCTTGGGGCGTATACAAACTCAATATGCAGTACAAAATATATCGGGCTAAGAAATTTACGTTTCAAGGTCTTTGAATATCGATATTGAAAGGTTTTCGGGCCTTTATTAGCAATCCAAAACTAATTTGAAATTTATGATACTGGATTTATTAGGACAGACTAAATATTTTTTTGACGCAATTTCACCGGTTTTTGGAGAACTCTAAAAATTAGGGTGATTTACAACTTTGAATAAAATGGGTACTTTTTTACCACCTTGGAGTCATTGCGAGGTACATTAATCTCGATTAGTACTTAGTTCAAATAATTTAAGGATAACACAATGAATTCAAAATTAAAAATTGAAAAATAAAATTTTCATAAAAAAAAATTGGACTTCTAAAAGTGCGCCAAAAAGTAAAAAATAAATATAAATTTTTATATGAAATCGAAATTTTTGAAGTTGGTACCAAATTATTTGTGAATGAAATAAATAACTACTAAAATATACAAATTATGGTAAGAAAGCAATTACAAATAAAGTTTTTTTAATCTGTTTATGCAAATCACATTTTATCAGGTATTAGTTTGGCACCGACTTCAAAAAGTTTAATTTCATATAAAAATTTCTAGTTATTTTCACTTTTTAGTGCACTTTTAGAAGTCGGTTCAATTTTTTTATAAAAATTTTTGATTAGAGTGAATAGCAAAAACATACGTAAGGGAAAAAATGTCAGTATATAGAAACCTTATTAACAAACATTTTTTATGCATAGACAGTGTAGTATACAAAGTGCACCACTTTTCAAATGTGGATTTCTACTAGTAATTTGTATTTTTTTTATGTCTCTATAAAATTTAAATGTATGGGAAAAGCCCTAATTTTTCTGATCTCGAGCCGCCACTACTAAGAATGCATATTATTGTTAAAATAAGTCACATAATTATGTTGTTACTGTCCAACAACGCCCCAAGAGAATATATGCCCATAATGCCGTAACAATTATCGCTAAACTTCATTCCTTACGAAGAAAACAGCAAGTTTGTAACTGAATTTTTATAGAGATAGCTTACTCCTTATTTGAGTTTGCCAAAATTTTGTGTAGAACCTTAAGATTTTTTCCGTAATTCAGCCAAATAAATTTTAAGAAGAATCTTTTAAATTATTTGTGTACTTACATGTGATGTGATTTTTCACACGCCAAACACTAAAATACTATTTCAACTTTATTAATAACATATATACATATTTTTTTATCTTTGACCTGTAGGCGAATATGTTAAATAATAACATTAACATTCAGAATTCATAGCAAATCTCTCGTGGTTTATTTATAATTGATAAATATTACAAATAGTTACTGTTTTTGCCAGGAAATTGATTAAAGGATGAATTAATTAAAAAACCGTGAGAAAGTAAGAGAGAAACTTTTATGTTAAGATTTAGCTTTGTTTTTTTTTCCGTTTTTACCTAGAATTACACATTAGATAATATTTTAAAAATAAGTCTATTAGCAAACCAAAAGTCAAAGGGGAAATTTTATCTTGTTTTTAAGGTTTCATAGTCTAAAACTAAGATGATAGCTTAATCTACAGAAAGAATTTATACTAAATGAATAGAGCGATACAGAACATGAAAAATACTCTCTGTGAGATATATGTCCCTGTTTCGTAGAAAAAAAGAAACTCAAAATTTGATTCGACGTCTGAAAATTTGAATCTTAGATCAATTCTGCATTTAACCTTTTTCTGCACTTATCTTTCATGTTAGGCGAACACTAAAAAATCCTAAAGGGTTGACGTATCCTAAATTAATATCAATCAATCAATCTTTTAGGTTAGTGCAGGGGCGGATCCAGCCTCTCTTTTTAGGGGGGGCGGTGATATCACAAAAGTACACTATGGCAAGCGAAAGCTAGTTGTCGACGGGGGAGGGGATACCAACAACATTCCCCTTTCTAGTGTTAAAGGCAGGGTCGGGTCTATTTTTCTTGGAGAAGGGAGGGGACGATTACAAGAAAAAAAACAAGTTTCCGATAGGGGGGGGCGGGGAGAGGAGGTGAGCAGCATACACATTCCTAGTATTCCTAGAATCGGGTCTATTTTCTTGAATTCAGAGCATCGCAAGAAAAACAAATTGTCAACGGGGGGGGGGGGTGTTAATAGCATACACATTCCTAATATAAAATGTAGAATCGGTTCTATTTTCCTGAACTCAAAGCTCTTGGGAATGGGAGCGGCGATCGCATTCAGATTTTTATACTCTATTCAAGAACTTGAGAGAGTAATAAAATTGTTACCGAAACCTCCAACATACCTGCTCCAGTGCCGCAGGTAACTGATGGCTGCCATAAATCTAATTACATTTAAATATTATAAGCTTTCATAAATTTATTGCAACAATAAAATTTTTATGCCAGAGAGCAAAATATACGTTATAGTGTGTCCTTAGTGATTTATCTTATTTGTGCTTTTTTTTATATATTATTTGAGATTAGTGAAATACACAAAAGATATGGCTTCTAGATCTATACTTATTCCTAAATCGTTAAATCAGGGCATTTTTCCTCAACGAAAAACTTATTAAGTTGAATGTTAAGATATCAATATCTAGATAATAATGTTAAAAGCTCTGTTGAGATGTGTTCCAACATGACAGGAGTTCGAAAATCTACTATGTACCGAATATTGAAAGAGGAAAAAACGACTGGAATTGTTAGTACTCCCAAGCTACATTCGATCACAGGCAGACGAAAAATCTCGTTGAAGAGATGTAAACTGCAATAAAAGGAGTTGTACATACATTTTATTATGAGGAACAGATCCCAACCGTCGACAAAATTTTATCTAAAATCAACGAAGATCGGGATTTACCTGAAATTAAAAGAACTGAGCTCTGGAAATTGCTCAGAGAACTTAATTTTTACTGGGAAAAACCAGATAGGAAATCTGTTCTTATAGAACTTCAAGAAAATGATCGTTGGAAATTTCTCTCTCAAGTAAAAGGAACAGTTGCTAGAAATAACACAACTTACAAAATTAGTAATTTAACTGAACTTTTGAAAGATTTTTTAAATAAAGTTAGTGCAGAAAATTGAGAAAAATCAATATAATAAAAGAATAAAAGAAAATGGGGGAACTCGATCTCATGATTATCAATTAAAATTAATTTGAGCGAAGATAACTTCACTGACTTTGATTACGAATTAGATACGAAATCTTTACCAACGCAAACACAATTATTATTTAAATTATCTGTAACATATAAAAATTAATTTCATTTGAATCCCTGTTTAGTATTTAATTTTATTTCTGCAGATGGTTTAAAAAATTAATAATCTGAAACTTCAAATATCTTAAAAATGTTATTAATTAATAATAAAATGACCGATAGCCCCAAAATAATTTTAATATTATATAGACGAATTTATTTTTTTATATATGTTTAACTTCTTGTATTTTTGACAATGGGTATTTTGTAAGTATCTAAATTATAACTTGGAATTTTTTGAAAAAAAAGGGCTACGTTTTAGTCTGCATGTGCCTAAAATGGTTTTTATGCCAAAATTAAAAATAATAAAAATACAGTTGTGATTTGTGTTAAATATGTCAAAATTATCTATATTTTCTAATGTATGTGAATAATTAAGAAATCATAAGAAATAAAATAATATTATAAAAACTTTTAATTTAAGTTTATGACCAAAATAATATTCTATGCCATAAATGATAAAATAAACCTCCTTCCGACGCCTATGACAAGGATTAAAATCCTTTTTAACACTTCACATATCCAAATATCTATTGTTATCCAACCCAAATAGTTCATTATTATAGACCGGTATTTTTGATCATAAAATTTCTAACCCATTCCTATGAAAAATATATGTGTCTAGCAGATTTTGCCAAAGACATTGGACTAAAGAACACAGGTAGTTTGCGAAGAGAAAAAGGGTAACAAATGATTTATTACTCTCTCTAGTTCTTGAATAAACTATAGTATGAGGCAAAATCGGGCCTATTTTCCTGAACTCAATGCTCTGGGAGGGGGCGATCGCCCCCACTGCCCCCCCTTGAATCCGCGCCTGGGTTAGTGTGTGTTTTAAATAACATGAAAAGTTTCACACGTCGTATGAAAGCTTTCCGATACAAGTTTTATGAAAGTTTGCTAAGTAACCTTCCAAGAACTTTCCTGGAAGCTTAGGAATAAATTTTTAACATGATCCCACCGTAATCTTTATAGAAACATTCTGAGAAACATAAAAAAATGTTGCATGGAAGATTAACATGAAACTTACTGCGAAAATTTCGTGAAATTTTCCTGCAAGTTTCTGGAAAATAACGTGCAGTCTTCCAAAAAAGGATATTGTAATTTACTAAGTAACAAAGGTACCCAACCTTAGCGTAACTTTTCAGTAAGATTTCAAGAAAAGAGTTGTTATTCCATATTAATATTTTCAAGAAAGCTTTCTGTAATCATTCAGCAACATTCCTTTATGGGTAATTTACTGCAAAATTGAATAGAAGATTCCATTACAAATTTATGAAATCATCATGTAAGCCTCTTATATATTTTCTTTGAAAGCTTAATGCAAACTTCATGAAAGCTAAGATATATTTTTATATTTTTAGAAAGTTTCGTGAAACATTCTTGCAATTTTCTGAAAGATAACATGCAATCTTCTTAGAAAAGAATATGTAATGTAAAAAGTAAGCCACCTGAGAAGCTTAATGTAACTCTCCAGCAAGATTTCAAAAAAAGTTTCTGTTATTCTAAACTGATACTTTCAAGAAAACTTTGTGTCCAGCGGTGGATTCAGCCTTTCACTTTGGGACGAGGAGGGCGGTGATATCACAAAAGTACAGTATGGCAAGCGAAAACAAGTTATCGACGGAGGGGAGACACCAAGAACAGTTCCATGTAAAAGATAGGATCGAGTCTATTTTTCTGAATTTGAAGCTCTTGGAGAGGGGGGGGGGGCGGTCACAAGAAAAAACAAGTTTCCTACGGGGGGGGGGATGCCAGCAGCATAAACATTCCTAATATAAAAGGCAGAATCCGTTATATTTTCCTAAACTTAAAGCTCTTAGGAGAGGGGGCTGATCGAAAGCCTTCACATTCCTATACTCTATTCAAGAATTCAGGAGAGTAATAAAACTGTTACTGAAACCTCCAACGTACCTGCTCCAGTGCTGCAGGTAACTGACGACTTTCATAAATTTACTGCAACAATAAAATTTCTGATGGCTCAATTTAATTTCTGTCAGTAAGCAAAGTACACCTTACAGTGTGTGCTTAGTGATTCATCTTGTTTGCGCTTGTTTTTAAATATTATTTGAGATTAATGAGATACCCAAAAGATATGGCTTCCACATCTATATTTATTCCAAAATCGTTAAACCAGGGAATTTTTTCTTCAACGAAAAACTTATTACGATGAATGTTTATGATGCCTTCAGATATCAAGATCTAGATAATAATGTTAAAAACTTTTTTGAAATGTGTTCCAACATGGCAGGAGTTGGAAAATCTACTATGTATTGAATACTGAAGGAGAAAAAAACGACTGGAATTGTTAGTACCAAGCCACATTCGATCACAGGCAGATGAAAAACCTTGTTGGAAGAAGAGATCAAAACTGCAATAAAAGGAGTTGTACATACATTTTAATATGAGAAACAAATCCCAACCGTCGACCAAATTGAAACTAAAATCAATGAAAATCGCGTCAAATTAAAAGAACCGAACTCTGGAAATTGTTCAGAGAACTCAATTTTTGCTGGAAAAAACCAGATAGAAAATCCGTTCTTATAGATCGTCCGGAAACTGTCCGTTGAAGAAGAAAATATCTCTTTCAAGTAAAATGCAGAGCTGCTGGAAATAACAGAACTTACAAAATTAGTAATTTAACTGGACTTTTGAAAGATTTTTTGAATAAAGTTACTGCGGAAAATTAGGAGCAATCCATATAATAAAATAATAAAACAAAATGTGGAAATTCGGTCTCATGATCGATGAGATAGAGGAACCCATTATAATTAATTTGAGCGCAGAAAGCTTCACTGACTTTGATTAGGAATTAGATATGTAATGTTTACCAGTGCAAATACAATTTATTATTTAAATTTTTGTTTTTGTTGTATTTTATTGTATAATGTTGTTTATATATTTTTTTATGTATTTTTATTTTAATGTGTCCCACCCTTTAATTTTATATGTTTTTAATTCCAATGAGCAGTAAGTATTTTTGTCTTTTTCTTAAGCGTGTAGAATTAACATGTTTCTATTATTTTTTAGGGGCTATTGGAAATCCATATCATAAAGTAAATTAAATTAAGATAACAGTACAATAGAAATAAAAATAAATAGGTCTTATTTTAACTGTAGCATATAAAACTTGATTACATTTGAATCCCTTTTTAGTGTTTAATTGTAATTCTGCAGATGGTTTAAGAAATAAATAAACTGAAACGTCAAATGTCCTAAAAATGTTTTTAATTAATAATAAAATAACTGATAGCCCCAAAAATGTTTCAATATTATATGGACAAATTTATTTTTATATATATGTTTAACCTCGTATGTTTTTGACAATGGGTATTTTGTAAGTTTTTAAATTAAAACTTAGAATTTTTTGAGAGAATAAGGCTACGTTTCAGAATGTGCCTAAAATGGTTTCTATGACAAAATTAAAATAATAAAAATACAGTTGTGATTTGTGTTAAATATGTCAAAACTATTTACATTTTGTAGTGTATGTGAATTATTAGAAAATTATAAGAAACAAAATAATATTATAAAAATAATATTATAAAAACTTTTTATTTTTAGTTTATTACCGAAATAATATTCTATGCCAGTGATAAAATAAACCTCCTTCCAACACCACCCCCGCCCCCCACCCTGGATCCGCGCCTGTCTGTAATCATGAAATATTCTTTTTAGAATTTTGATGTGTAATTAGCTAAAACTCGAATGTAAGTTTCTATTAAGAATTCATGAAAGCAAGGTGTAAGTCTCTTATTTTCCTTACTGGAAATCATAGGGAAGCTAACATCTAAGCTGTATTTCCATATTTTCAGAAAGTTTTGTGAAAACATCTTGTAAGTTTCTGGAAGGAAACATATAATCTTTAAAGAAAAAAAAATGTAATCAATCAAGTAAGCAAACTTTAACGTTTAGTATAACTTTGCAGTAAGATTTCAAGAAAAGTCATTACAACTCGATTCTTTCAAGAAAACTTTGTGTAATCATTCTATAACCTTCTTAGAATCTTGACGGATACTTTGCTGCAAACTCGATTAGGAACTTTCATTAAGAATTCGTGAAAATATCGTGTAAGTCTCTTACATAGTATATCTTTCTTTACAGTGTACTGTTTATAGTGCACAGTTACGAAGTGATGGTTGGTACCAAACGTAAGGGCATAATGACTTCCATTTTATGACGAAACAGCGCTGTGATAGATTCCATAGAATTTCCGGTAATTACCAAATGTCGGTGACAAATATTATGGGAAAGTTTACGATAACCTTTTTTGATATTTTTATGATACTGATATAATTTTTCGGTTTAAACCATGTTTTTTCTTTTTCTTTAGTCCATACACTATAATAAGAACAAGAGGACTAAAATTAAAATAACACACAGAAAACTGTGCACTCAAAGATTCTATTCATCTACGAAAGTTCAAATTTCATTCTTAGATTTGAGTGAGGTTTTTTTCTAACAGTGAGAGAATATGAATTTTTGTGTTTCTGTTCACCAGGCCGGTAATTGTTATTTCTAAAATAAATATAAACAAAATAAAAATATCAATAGATAAACAACCAGTTTTTTTAGCCAGCCATATAGTTGATATCGGCTTTGGTGCTGGTCGCACACGTCTTGCCATTGTGTTTTATACCAGTTCAGTGTTCACTTATAAAATTTAAAATTGCCTCGTTGACAAAACGATGGCTACTTTTTCTAATTTAGAATACGCTGATATAATTTTCATGCATGGTAGAGCAGACGGCAATACAGCTGCAGCTCATTGAGTATACCGAGATCAATTTCCTGGAAGAAGAGTTTCCAATGTACAAGTTTTTATTAACACATACCGCCGTATTTGTGAGACCGGTAATCTTCATTTCAGAGAAAAACTGCATGCAGACAGACATGCTATCGAAGTAGATCAACAAATTTGGAATTCATTTGATGCAGATCAAACCACGAGTACTAGAAAGGTAGCTAATCAACTTCATTTGTCTACTTGGAAAGTGTGGAGCGTTTTGAAAGTTGAAGGAAAATATCCATTCCATTACACCCCGGTTCAAGCCCTTGAAGAAGGTGATCCAGCATGGAGAATTCTGTTCTGCCGTTATTTGTTAAAGCTGATATGGAAGATGGACTTTTCTTAAAAAGTATTTTATGATCCGATGAATCGAAATTTTCTCGGGAGAGATTCACCAAATTCTACAATCTGCATTATTGGGCTGATGAAAATCCGCATATGAAAAAGGCAATATCCTTCCAATAGAAATTGAGTGTAAATATATGGGTAATGGTAATCGGAAGAACTTTCATTGGACCAGATTTCCTTTCTGAACATTTAAACCGAGACAATCACTTAGAGTTTTTACGAAATAAAATGCTAATCATCGTGGATGAAATACTATTGAACGTAAGATACAGAATAATTTTCCAGAACGACGGTTATCCAACACATTATCGGCTTGACGTAAGAGATTTTTTTAAATGAAATATTCCGTAATCGTTGGATCGGAAGAAACGGTATCATATTGTAACCTGCGAAGACCCCAGACTTGACGCCTATAGATTTTCACATCTGGGGGACGTATGAAAGAACGGGTCTATAAAGTTGCAATAACGGACAGTAATCAACTGACTGAAAGAATTAATGAAGCAGGTGTCACACTTAGGGAAAAAATAAAACTAGGCGTAACCACCACCCAAGTGAGGAAAAGGGCCCGAAAATGTATTAGAAATAATGGCTCACATTTCGAACATAACATGTAAAATAATACTTAATGTGATTCTGGTAATTTTAGAACAGTAAAAATAAATAGAGAAAATTGTTAATTTCGTTAATATGAATATCTTCCCTGAATTTAATTGATTTAATATTTTATTGATACAGGTTTCGATAAACCGCTGTAAAGGTAATTCAACAAAGTTATTTTTAAAATAAATGGATGCATTTATTTCTCTTACTGTTAGAAAAAAACCTCACTCAAATCTAAGAATGAAAATTTTTGAGTGCACAGTTTTCTGCGTGTTATTTCAATTTTAGTTCTTGCTATTATTATTATAGTATATAAATCAAAGAATAAGAAAAAAAATATTTCAAACCGAAAAATTATACCAGTATCATCAAAATCAAATTTTCAATCACCAATTACTAGAAAATCGAAAAATTATAAAATGTGCTGTAACTCGACAACCGTGCATTTTTGTACGAAGGCATATATGGCATAAATTATTCAAAATGACACTCTCTATCACCTCTTCTAAACTTTCCATCGATGTACCAAACACCCTGTATATAGTCTACCTACGTTAGGCTTTCCTGAAAGGATATCGTAAGCTTAAACGGAACCTTTTCCATAATATTTGTATTATAGGTAATTACTGGAAGCTTCTATGAAAGCTTTCTTAAATATTGTTTGAACGATTCCAGAATTTTTTCAAAAGCTCTGCGAACTACTTGGCATCCATAAAACCAGGTCAATAGCTTTACATCCTCAACTAGATGGCATGGTTGAACGATTTAATAGGACCATTGAAGAGCCCCTCTAAAAGGTTGTGGACAGACATTAGATTCAGACAAATATTTGCCATTCTTCCTAATGACCTATCGATCCACAGTTCTTGAAACTACTGGAATTACACCACCCAAGATCTTATTTGGAAAGGAACTTAGATTATCCGGAGACATAATGTTCGGTTTTTCAACTGAAGAAAGTATGGAGATTGAAGTCTGGGTGGATCTTTACAAGAGAAGTTGCAAGGAGTTCATGAGAATCGGTGAACTAGCCGCCTATTACTTTAGTATTTTGATGGGAACAGTTCTTCAAGGCCCAAGTGATGAGTTTGCAATAGATAAGGCGTCAGTCAACTCACCAATTAACAATTAAAAGATTACAATTCTGCCGTTTTGAATTCGTTGCGAAGCAAGGGTGCTCGTATTTATAACATAAAAGCACAGGACCAGCTAGTTGAGGCTACATAAAATCCAGATAATTTGAGTCTAGCTAATATAATACCAGCAGACTTAAACAAGACTGGAGACTTGCCAACAGAATTTGAATTAATTTTAGGAGCAAAAGTTATGTTACAGTCCAATATTGACGTTTCGAAGGGATTGGTAAACGGTACTATCGGCTACATCACTGAAATTGTTTGGCCCCAGTTTTTTCGAACCCAAATGTACGAAACAGATATACCGTCAGTTCGGATCGATAGCGTACATCTTATTCACCCTAAAGCCACAGAGTTTCCAGCAAAGTTCAATTATGGGACGGCTGAAAGAACGATGTTCCCCTTTATTTTGTCATAGGCTCCCACTGTCCACAAAATATAAGGCAAAACTGTAGACCACGCAGTGTATTTAGGCTCTAAATTGTTTGAGGAAGGACAAGCTTACGTGGTACTGAGTAAAGTTTTTGGAAGAATTCTGTATTGAGGAGTTAGATTTCAACAAACTGACAGGAAAGAAACCTTGTAATCATGGGGCATTAAATAAACTAAATAGAGTGAGAAATATTAATCAGTTAAATCAAAACTTAAATAAGTTTTTTAAGTTAAACTGCTTTATTGTAAAGAAACCTAATAATGTACTAATTGCTAAAAAATAATTAGGTAGGTACCAGATACCAGTCATCACAGCACTCTTCTCATCAATCTAGGGCATTGATCAGACAAAAATAAAATTGTGGGAGCATCGAGTTTCTATTATATACAGTCAAATGAAAACTTTACATTTTGATAACCACTCATCATAGAAATAAAAAAATATATAACAGCACCTTGAAAATCTACAGAGGTCATCTTGTTTACGATTTTCCTATAAAATTTCATTTGCATGGCTTATTACTGTTTGTGCTGAATATCATACCTTGATTTTGTTATAGAGGCAGTGGAACATATCGGGCTTGTATCTCAGGCTCAGAAGGTGAACAATAAGGGCCTATACAATTCGTTTAAAATAAGCACAAAAGGGGTTACCTTTGAGAATGTTCTTGATTCCAGAATATGTCCGGCAGATATTCAAATTTCCAAATATTTTTTTCAGACCTCCAACAGACATATATGTCAAGGAGGAGAGGTAGTAGACAACAAATCTATCAAAAACAAGAAACACAAAACTACAACAACAGAAGGAGAAACATTTAAAAGTTTAATACTTTTGCACCAAAATGTACGTTTATTAAGAAATTGTGCCTGAGTCAAAATTTCTGAAACCGGGCACTAAAAATCGACTAGTCGATTTTTATGAATTTTTTTGCAGATTCCTGAAGCCTTGCACCTCAAAGTAAATGTCTTAAAACATTTTTTGAAAATTTAAATTTTTCAAAAAGTTATAAACAAATGAATTTCTAAGCAACTTTTTATTAAAATTGCGATATCTTGGTTAATATTTAATACAAGTTGATGAAATTTTTATGGTATATTCATAAGTAGTAATGGAATCGAAAGAGAGATAATTTAAACCGAAAACTTGTAATTTGTTAATAAACAAATAAGTTTACAATAAACAAATAACAGTTTTACCAACTTCTCCTTGTACTACAAAAATTTTCTTTTCACATTTGCATTCCTTAAAGTCTAGCCTCGATAACTGTGAAGTGAAATTTTGGTGATCTCAATTTGGAAAAAAGTTATGAATTTTTAAATATTATCATGATGATGCTTGAATGCGGTCGCGCCGGGCCGCGTCACGCGAGCCATACCTAGAGTACTACGTATACTTTTCTCCCCTGGTTTTAATGTTAATATTTATTACTTTATAAAATAAAAAAAATACCTTATTCATACATGTTTACACTTGTCATTTATTATTTTACAGCTTTATCTACTTTCATTATAACCGTTTTTAAATATACATGTTGCGAATGATATTACAATCTAATTAATTTATTTTAAATAATTTGTAGTTATATTATTATTAAGAAAAAAAATATGTTTATTTTTCATGCCTAATCGATTTAGTTGAGTTTTTATTACTTATAATTCTCAGCTGTTGTGTTGCTACATGTTATGCAAATCGTATATAACACACGTCAATGTGCATTCGCTACTTCGCTAGCAGTGATCTGTTAATTGTTATCATGACACCACCGCTAAAGTGTTGTAATCCTTTTGAAAAAAAAGGTCACAATAGTGCAAAAAATAAACTATATTTCTTGTCTGAAAAATGCGATGAAAAGTTTAGTGATTTCTTTGGTTTATTCGTTTGTATTTCATGCAAAAGACAGTTATATCAAAAAAAAAAAAGATTCTGTGCAGTTCCAAAAAATAAATAGATCAACAACATCAAATAGAGCAGCTTGCAAACAAAAGCTAATTCGCAGACTGAAGATGAAATAGAAGTAGATTTCTCAGAAAAAGATAAAGATTATGTTTGTATTAAATCTATGGATAATAAGAATAAAAGATAAAAACTTGCAACTGCGTTACAAGAAGTATTAATCGCTCCTCCTACCGAAAAACTAAGCTTAAATCTATCAGATACAGACCACGAGCTTCTACGAAAATCTTTTAATAATAATAGTTTAAATATTTTTAATGATGTGGATTGTAATACTTGGATCAGCGATTTCAAACTTGCATTATCGCGAACATCAACATGACAGCAAAAAATAATTTTATTGACAACGATACCTATACATTGGTCTATCAGAAAAACCACAAAAACATTTAATTTAAGCAGACATATAGTTGCTTCAGCTAAAATGTTAAAAGAGGATAAAGGCTACTGTGCTCAACCTGATAAAAGTCAGAGTTTTACTTTTCTAACGATGTTAGTGGAGTAATACCAGGAGTGAAAGATTTTGAATCGGTTAAAATCAATGGCAAACGTCAGCACGAAACAGTAAGTAGTAGCTAATATTTTCATTATTGTTAATTTTTATTCAGATAAAAAATGTTTGCTTAAAGAAGAATGCATATCATGCTAGCTTACAAGATAAAACAATTGTAACAACACAAAAATTTTTCGAATGGGCACGCAACTGTTTTCACAAAATTGATTTGGATTTTTGTACTTTAGATGAATATAAAAAGCACCAAGAATATCTAAAGACACGTTTCTCTACAGCTCAAACCATCAAGGGAACACGCCAATTTCATGGCTTTAAGCCATTTAATATTAATTATATAGAATATAAGTTTTTTTCAACATGTTCAAAAAGCACTATATTGAAAGTAGATAAAGCTGTAAAATAATAAATGAGAAGTGTAAACATGTATGTATGAGGTATTTTTTATTTTATAAAATTATAAACATTAACGTTAAAACCAGGGGAGAAAATTATTCGTTGTACTGTAGGTATCGCTCGCATGACACAACGCGGCGCGCCCGCCTCAGCCGCATTCAAGCTTCTTCATGATAATATTTAAAAATTCATAACTTTTTTCCAAGTTGAGATCACCAAAATTTCACTTTACAGTTATCGAGGCTAGAGTTTAAGGAATGAAAATTTGAAAAGAAAATTTTTGTAGCACAAGGAGAAGTTGGTAAAACTGTTATTTGTTTATTGCAAAACTATTTGTTTATTAATAAATTATAAGTTTTCAGTTTAAATCATCTTTTATTCGATTCCGTTACTATTTATGAATATACCATAAAAATTTCATCAACTTGTATTAAAAATTAACCAAGATATCGTAATTTTAATAAAAGGTTGCTTAGAAATTCATTTGTTTATAACTTTCTGAAAAATTTAAATTTTCAGAAAATGTTTTAAGACATTTACTTTGACGTGCAAGGCTTCAGGAATCTGCAAAAAAATTCATAAAAATCGACTAGTCGATTTTTAGTTGCCGGTTTCAGAAATTTTGACTCCCTGTGAATTGGAGGCATTGGCTGTGTAGAGACGAATTAAATGAAGCCGTCATGCCCGGGTTTTCTTTGATCTCGGATATTTTTCGAAATGGAGGTAAGCATGGAGGGGCAGCTTTTTGCGCAACAAAAAAGTTTAATGTACAGGGACGAATCGATATTTTTTAAATCTGGGATTCTTTTAACTTGGCGATTTTAGCTGATGATTATATTGAAAAATGTCAAACATATTATTGACTGAAATAAAAGCTCATATCCTTAAGACAAAACATTCAGCTTATAATTGATAACGATCAAAGATACAACCTAATCGACGAGTCGTAAAAATAAATAAAAAGCAGGTCCGACAACCATATTTTAGTCAATCTACAACATTGTCTACAACATTCAAACAAAGGTTGGAAACCCGGTACGAACCAGGTATCAGCGACAAAACTAAAGCCTATTCCGAGAGTCACAAAGTGAGAAGTGGAGGGGAGCATTCTTTCAGCCTGCAGACCGCAGAAAAAAACGTGACTCGAACACATCACATTCGAAAAATGGATGATATGTTTTTGTAACCAAATTATTGTTAAATATAGCAATAAACCAATTGTTGCACTTTTGTACATTTTATGCATAATGATAATTTTACCGTACTTACGTGCTTTTCAAATTGCGAAAAAATTGTTATAGTGATCAACAGTATACTATGAATTAGGAATATTAAAAAATAAATTAATATTTAATGTACCATTAATATTGATCGAGATGTAGCTTGAAACAAATAGTAACATTTGACGATGACATTATTATTTTTTGAGATGCAGAATAAACTACATTTGACGATTATATTGTAAGCAATTATCCAATCAAGAATTATTGTAATATTACTTTCAAAGACGCTGAAAATAATAGGGAAGAAAATAATTATGATTATGATAATAATGATGATGTTAGTGATCACGATAATTATGTCAATGATGAGAGCGATGATGATGATGATGATGATGATAATGAGAGTAATAATTATGATGATGATAAGAGTGATAATGATGATGATAATTGTAATGAAGCTAATGAAATCGATAAGGTTTTCGAAAATGAGTGTTCATCGATGTCTAAGAAATGGAGAACAGAATAAATATTTTGTATAGATTTAAGCAAAAAATATGTATGTTAACAAAAAATTTTGCATGTGAAAAATGTTCGTCCAATAAAATAAACAAAAAATTAACATGTGTTTCTCTTGTACAAGCAATAATTTGGCGACAAATGACAGTCGCAATTTGTTTCATGCTATAATTTCATAAATATTAAAGGTACATTAAAAATCAAACTGATTTTTAATATTCCTAATTAGTAGTATGCTGTTGATTACTGTAATATTTTTTTCGCAATTTGAAAAGCACGTGCAACAAATTGTTTATTGCTATGTTTAGCAATAATTTGATTAAAAAAACATATCATCCATTGTTCACATCTCGTCGAGTAACCACAGATTAAAAAAAATAAAGATTCCACAACCAATATTCACCTAGATAGCCCAAATTTTTCCAGCGAAACGAATGTGAAGCTTTCGAGTTACGTTTTGTTTTGCGCGCCACAGGCTGAAAAAATGCCCCCCTCTACTATTCACTTTCTGATTCTTCGAGTAGGTGCAACTTTAAACTAATGCCATATCAACAATTTTGAAATAATTAAGTTGAAAAGTGCTTCATACAATAGATAAACCATCTCCCTATGAGTTCCTACTTAAATGATCCCTTAATAATAAAGAACGCAGCAGCGATTTTATTGGAAAAAAAATTCTATCTCAGCTTCTCGTGGTCGTACAGAATTTGTTTTTTTTTTTTTTAAATAGGCACCAAAATCTCACCTATCGCGTTCACTTCTCGGCATTTCAGTGTCAATAACTATCGAAGAGTTATTCTATTTGTTTATAACGAAAAAACCAACCACAATTTTGTTGCAACAATTTAAAATCAACAATTAATTTGTTTTTTTTTGTATTGTTAATACGTCTTTAGCTTTCATCTGCGCACCAGCAGATCACTGTACGATCTCTAGATTGCTGAGAATAAACAATCAAGAAAAAAGATAAAATGTTATAAAGAAATTCACTGCGTAAAAAATTGTTCAGTATTTTTACTTGAAATTTTGCATATTTATTCTATGCAGCAAGAGGCTCTTTTCGGTATAGTACAAAGTTAGTGCAATATATTTTTCTATTGTTTATTAACAATTGACGAAGAAAAGCCATTTTAGCAGGTTTTTTTTTGCAATAACTAACAAACAAATTATCCGATTTGGATAACTTATTTTGTAAGTATTTTCAAAGCGCATAACTTTTGCTTGAAATTTTTTTACTGAAAAATAATGGCTTTTCCTAGAACACTGAAAAACTGTTTTCTATAGACTAAAAATTGTTATATTGTATATTGAAAATGCATGGTTAGAAATGACATAACAATTATATAAAGAAACATAACAATTAGTTATTTTAAGGAAATAAAAACTGTAGACAACGCAGTGTATTAAGGCTCTAAATTGTTTGAGGAAGGGCAAGCTTACGTGGTACTGAGTAAAGTTTTTGGAAGAATTATGTATGGAGGATTTAGATTTCAACAAACTCGCAGGAAAGAAACCTTGTAATCATGGGGCACTAAATAAACTAAATAGAGTGAGAAATATCAATCAGTTAACTAAAAACTAAAAACTTAAATAAGTAACAAAAATTTTAAACTGTTTTATTGTAAAGAAACCTAATAATGCACTAAAAGCTAAAAAATAATTAGGTAGGTACCAGATACCAGTCATCATAGTACTCTCCTCGTCAATCTAGGGCATTGATCAGACTAAAATAAAATTGTGGCGAGCATCGAATTTCTGTTATATACAGTCAAATGAAAACTATATTTTGGTAACCACTCATCATAGAAATAAAAAAAAAATATAACAGTGCCTTGAACATCTATAGTGGTCAGCTCGTTTACGATTTTCCTGTAAAATTTCATTTAATTGACTTATTACTGTTTGTGCTGAATATTACACCTTGATTTTGTCATAGAAGCAGTGGAACATGTCGAAATTGTATGCATGCAGTTTCTCTACTGAGGCATCAAAAAGTTTTTGTGAGTTAGAGTTTTGGCCTGATTCTTTAATTTTTTGGATTATATCATTACCTTCCTATAAAATTAAATACCTCTATTATATTGTTCATTAAAACAGTATATAATTTAAATATTTTTGTAAGTTTCTTAATTTAACAATGCTATATCAAATTATGCCGTGCGGGGTTGCTAGAATCCCCCATCGGGCGCCTCCCCAGGTGGTGGATAGGGGAACGCCTCCCAGATATGGATGGTACCGAGGAAATTAAATACTCGGGGCGAACCAAAACTAGCCTGAGAGTGGAAAGCAGCACTCTCAGTATCATATTGAAGCATAATGGAAATGATCCAGGATTGGTTCAAAAATGAATACTGGAAGGCATGACTGAAGCAGTCTAAGTGGTTTCCACACTGCGATGAGGAAGGCAACGGGAAACCACCTCATTATCGATCCCTAGTATATTAACATGGCTGTTACAAACCAAATAGAAAATGTTACTGATCATGGACTTCGGATACCAAGATCCGGCAGGGGAGGACAATCTCGAGACGGCAGGGCCTCCTCGGTCGTCAGCCTGCGAAACCCTTGCCAACACTATAACGCAGATAGAAAGAGAACCTGGGGCCTTAACATTAAGATTGGAACCTGGAACGTCAAGACAATGTATGAAGCTGGCAAAATCCATAACGCTATAAAAGAAATGGAAAGACTATCAATAGGAATAATGGGGGTAAGCGAGATGCGGTGGATAGACTCTGGTCAGTGTGCTATCAGTAACCATCAAATATATTATTCAGGAAATTCCAACGGAGAACATATGAATGGAGTGGGCATGATTTTAAATACACAAACTGCTGAATGCGTTACAGACTTTATCCCAATATCGGAGAGACTGTTACTCATTCAGCTTAATACTATCCCCATAAAGTCTAACATCATACAGATATATGCCCCCACAGCCGACAAAGCGGACGAAATAAACGAAGCATTCTACAACGATTTAACGAACACCTTAAGAAGACTCCCCAAAAACGAGATAACAATAATTATGGGAGATTTTAACGCCAAAGTTGGCAACGGCCAAATTGAAGATCTCGTAGGACCTTTCGGACTCGGAGAGCGTAATGAGCGTGGAGAGCGGCTTATTGATTTCGTGATGGAGGAACAGTTTGTGGTCACCAACACTTTTTTCAAACTTCCCCCCAGGAGACTGTATACCTGGAAATCACCTCAGGACACCTCAGATCACATAGTGAGAAACCAGATTGATTACATTATGATCAACAAAAGATTCCGGAACTCGATAACATTAGTCAAGACACATCCAGGAGCCGACATCAAGTCTGATCACAATTTACTCCTAGGCATAATAAAACTTAAGTTAAAGAAAATGCAACGAACAAGGACCAACAAACACGACATCAGACAACTAAAAAATGAACACATAAAACAGAGCGCACAACAGTATATGAAGGAACAGCTAAATACTGAGGAAGACACTAGTAATGCAGAAGAAGAACTCGGAAAACTACACACAATAACTCAGAACATACTTGACAAGCACCTAAAACCAACAAGAGTAAAGAAGAAGGGGTGGATGACGGAAGAGATTCTGGATCTGATGGAAGATAGACGAAAGGTTAAGAACAGTGACATAGCAACATATAAAAGAGTAGACAAAGAAATAAAAAATGCTATTAGAAATGCAAAAAATGAATGGTTAACGAAAAAGTGCACCGAAATACAACTACTACAACAAAAGCATGACTCGTTTAACCTCCACAAAAAAGTCAAAGAAGCGGCAGGCCTATATAAGCCTAAACAAGTTGGACGCCTAACTGACACTCAAGGAAACTTAATAATAGAAGCAGAACGGAGAAGAAACACTTGGATGAGATATGTAGAGGAAACCTTTAGAGATGAACGACACAAAAAACACAGATTGTATAACTGGGCCTCCATTTACAATCGAGGAAGTAAGAACTGCTATGAGGAACCAAGGATGGCAAAACTACAGGACCTGACAACTTTTATTCAGAATTTTTAAAGTTAATGGATGACAACGGGACAATTTTGCTCACAAAAGTATTTAATAATATTTATAATACTGGAAAAGTTCCCCAGAGTTGGTTGAAATCAACATTTGTGACCTTACCAAAAAAACAAAATGCAAAAAGATGCGATGAATATAGAATTATAAGCCTTATGAGCCACCTACTTAAGACTTTCCTAAAAATCATCCACAAGAGATTATACAAAAAATGCGAAGAACAACTAACACGCACACAATTTGGATTTCGCGATGCTCTGGGTACACGAGAGGCACTTTTTGCTGTCCAGATCTTGTTCCAAAGATGCAGAGATGTCAACTGCGATATATATGCATGCTTTGTGGATTACCAGAAGGCATTCGATAGGGTAAAACACGACGAGCTTATATCAATACTTGAAGAGATCAGCATAGATGATAAAGATCTGAGAATAATCAAAAATATTTACTACAACCAAACTGCTAACATAAGAGTAGACAACCAGTTGACAGAAGCAATCTCAATAGAACGCGGAGTACGGCAAGGATGTATACTGTCTCCGATGCTATTTAATGTTTATTCTGAGCATATCTTCAAACTAGCCTTGGAAGAATGTGATGAGGGAATACTAATCAACGGTGAACGTCTGAACAACATCAGATACGCAGACGACACAGTGGTATTCGCAGACAGTCTGGAGGGATTGCAGATGTTGATGACAAGCATAACTGAAGTAAGTAAGCACTATGGGTTAGATTTAAATACAAAGAAGACAAAATATATGGTCATCAGCAAACGCCCAATCCTAAACACACAACTGACCATCAACCAACAAACAATTGAAAGGGTTGAAAGCTATACATACCTTGGCACCAGTGTAAACAGTCAATGGGATCACTCATTGGAAATAAAACAATGTATAGCAAAAGCCAAAGCAGCGTTTACAAAAATGAGCACCGTCTTCAAGGGCCGTGATCTGCCGCTGAAAACCAAGGTCTTCATACTGCAGTGCTATGTTTTTCCAGTTCTGCTCTACGGAACAGAGGCTTGGACACTCTCTGAAGCGTCCATTAAAAAACTTGAAGCGTTCGAGATGTGGTGCTATTGGCGCATCTTAAGAATCTCCTGGGTCGACCGAATCACAAATAATGAAGTCCTGCGCAGAATGGGAAAGGAGTGCGAAGTGATCAAAACAATTAAAAAACGCAAATTGGAATACTTAGGACATATTATGAGAAATGAACAGCGATATAACCTCCTCCAATTAATTCTGCAAGGGAAGGTGTACGGCAAGAGGGAGCCAGGACGAAGACGAATCTCTTGGCTCCAAAACTTAAGAAAATGGTTCAACATGAGCACGACTGGACTGTTCCGCGCAGCTGCCAACAAAGTAAGAATAGCCATGCTAGTCGCCAACATTCGGAACGAATAGGCACCGCAAGAAGAAGAATATCAAATTATTTCGACAGTATTACTACTTAGAAATTATTTAATTATTAGCTTACCAAATTACATAAACTTATACATTCATCATCCTAAAAACATCAAGTTTTCAAAACACCACAGTGTGGGTTTATAAACTTCTGGTGTGCCCGTACCTGCTTTTAAAGAAGCCGCTTTATTTCTCTCCATTAAGTTGGAATCTCAACGTATGAACTTTGCTTTTCACATCTATATTCAGAGATTGCATATAGCAAATATGCAGCTTCAATAATTCTGTTTTTATAGCATTTTATATTGTAATGAATATTTTGCAACTTCAATGAGATCGGATGGTTTTCATTTAATCCTGTTAGAGTCATCTTGCTCGAAATAAACCTCTTTTTATTTGCTGCCAAGATAAAACGTTTACTATAGAAAAAAATATACGAAAAGATATTAAAAAAGCAAGGTTAATGGCTAGATCAGGCCATAGATATTAGGGTAATTAATAGTCATAGACTTAAGATCATGCCTAGTAAGAGGTAGAGCGTTTCGATGAGTGGTATCTTTCTTTCTAATTTCAATGGCGTTTGAAGTATCGTTTTTAGCTCCGCCATCAAAAAGAATGGTACTACTAATCGAAAATGATCTGTCTCTTTCTAAACGTGACCCAACTTTCTTCTATAGGATCCGCAGTCTGGTACCTTTATATTATGTCTATGCATCAGACTGACCAGCTTATTTTTAGGGATTTTTTTTCCAAAAACGCGTCACCCAAGGCTCGACATCCCGCGTTTTTCATCCACAGTCATGACGCACAAGTCTGAATGAAAAGTTTCGGTTCTCTATCGTCTGTAAAAATCCCTCGTAAGTGAGAAAAGGCCTTTTAGGAATAACGTCTAATGACACAAAAGGGGCATATCAGAACAACAAATCTTTGTATCCTGGTGATTGGTAAAACATATTTTTTTTATCTGTGACCTGCAGGAAATTAGGTTAAAAAATATGTATAATTTTGGGTTACACAAGAATATTATTAACATTCGAAATTACTAAGAGATATGTAATGGTTTATTTCTAATCTTATTTGAGGTTATATTTTTTGATAAATATTGCAAATTGTTTCCGTTTTTGCAAGCAAAATACTTAAAAAGGAAATATAAATTGATTAGCCAAATCCTTGGGTGATTTGGGAATAATAGGGAAACTTTAGTGATTAAATATGACTTTGTTTTTATTTATTTTTACAAAATAGAAAAAAATCTATTTGCCTTTTTGAACAATACGTTCTGAAATATGACTTTTCTGCTCAGAAAGTGACATAACAGGAGGTACTCTTGAGACTGTTCTTGATCCCAGCAGATATTAAAATTTTCAAATATTGTTTTCAGACCTCCAATACGTCAAGGAGGCGAGGTAGTAGACAACAAAACTATCAAAAACAACAAACACAAAACTACAACAACAGAAGGAGAAACATTTAAAAGTTTAATACTTTTGCACCAAAATGTACGTTCAATAAGAAACTGTGCCTGTGAATTGGAGGCATTGGCTGTGTAGAGACGAATTAAATGAAGTTGTCATTCCCGGGTTTTCTTTGATTTCGGATTTTTTTCGAAATGGAGGCAAGCATGGAGGTGCAGCTTGTTGCGCATCAAAAAGGTTTAATGTCCTAGAGCGGACCGATATTTCTTAAATCTGGGATAATTATATTGAAAAATGTCATCCATATTGATTAAAATATAAGCTCGTAGCCTTAAGACAAAATATTCAGTTTATACTTGATAACGATCAAAGATACAACCTAATCGACGAGTCGTAAGAATAAATAAAAATAAAGACAATGATGGTACGATCACCATATTTTAGTCAATCTATAACATTGTGTACAACATTCAAACAAACGTTGGAACTAGGTATCAGCGAAAAAACTAAAGCTCACGAGAAAATTAGGATCAAACTTGCCAAAGAGGAAGCCCACTCTTCATTTTTACCACAAACTAGAAATAGCTGCTTTCAGATTAAATTCACCAGCTTTGTAGAATACATACAAGTCGACGAAAATTATTCCAACGAGTTTAGGTTGAAAATAGAATCAACCTTGGAAGACAGGAAAAATCCAGTTCAAAATCTCTCCAAGTTAGAAACATCAGCCTTAAAAGAACTTCGTAAGAATGAATCCATCAAAATACTGCCAGAGGACAAAAAAAATGCAAATGTGATCATGGCCATCATGACGTGCGACCAAAAAATCGGAGATATCCTGGAAAAAGGAAAATATATACAACTAGCTCCTGACCCCACTAAATCCGCAGAACACTAAGGAAATACCAAGACCATATACTCGATAACCTACGATTGGCGCCCACACCACACTGCAATAAGTCACCACATCTTTACGAACTACTGAAAATCCATAAAACGAACATACTATTGAGACCAATAACCATCTCTAAAGGATCCCCTTTAGAAGGTAGGATATATGCTAAAAATTCCACACATTTCGTGAACATTATTAGTAGCATTAATCTAGAGCCAGACGAGACCACGTTACCATTGGACGAGGTGATGAACCTTTGGGAATGTTACCTGCGTAGTGCTTACTTTCAAGTAAAGAACAAGTTCTACGTTCAGGACGACGGGCTTCCGATGGGTTCTCCACTCTCTCCAGTCGTCGCCAATATATATATATATATATATATATATATATATATATATATATATATATATATATATATATATATATATATATATATATATATATATATATATATGGAATGGTTCAAAACTAACGCCATAGAAAGAACAATAGTAAAATCGAAAGTCTGGTTGAGATATGTGGAGGGTATCTTCATCTTATGGAAGGGCAATGATCAGGAACTTAATGATTTCTTAAAATATCCAAACACCATGCGATCTACAAATAAGTTTACCATGGAAAAAGATGTAAATGATTAAATTGCCCTTCCTAGATGTCATGGTGAACATTTCAAAGGAAACTAATAAAACTTCAGTATACAGGAAGCTAACACATACTGAACAATATCTATCTTAACCATAATTCTAATCATTCTGTTGTAACAGAACGGGGAATTATACGCTCTATAATTACACTATATTTATTTGGAATAATGCCGATTTATTTGAAAAAGAGGAAGTAAATATTAAATCCAATTAGCAACATAATGGTTAAGCTTTAAAATTAATTGACGATGCTATTGTTACATAGGGAAAAACATAAAAACATAATATCTCATTAATTGGCATTTCCAAATTTTACTGATCTTTTATTTTAAATTAAAACAATAACAATCGCGTTACCTTTTATAATTTTATAACCTTTCAATTATGAAATGTTATGGGTATTTACTGGTCATCGATCGTGCAAATTCACCAAGTCAACAAGGTCGCTTTCCGAGTCATGATGAACCGAGGTTGTAAGAAGGCGATTCGTTGACTTGATGAAAAATAACAAAACAGGATAAAAGGGACGGACATGCTTGGAATAAGGTTCAATCGATTGAATCGGATCAATCGGTTCAATCAGTTCAATTAGTTAGTCGTCAGTCATAAGGGTCAGTTGATCCTATGCGGATCGGTAAATCAGTTGTGAATTATTTGATTGCCCAGAAAATTAGTGAACCTGTGTGAAGGAAGCAGCGAAAATCCTAAGCATGTCCCAGTCCAGAGCAGGTCGACAAATAGCAGAGCTCTAGAGACAACCCTCGTTAAGAGTGCCAAAATGAATATAATCTTAATGTAAGTAAAAAACTTAATTTTAATAATGTACAGCCCAGGAGAGTTAGTCAATATTCTATAATTTATTTTGAATAAAACATCTTTTTTGCAAAACTCCACACACATGACAATGTGGCGGAGGCGCCGTGCTTTAAAAAACTAGTGACAGGTCTTTCTGCAATTTTAACTAGCTTTTTTGTAAAACTCCACACACCATGACAATGTGGTGGAGGCTTGGAATTTTTCTAATACCGCAATTAATTATTCTAAACATTTTTTTTTGTAAAACTTCTCTATGACAATATAATGAAGATGACGTATTTAAAAAGCGATAAACTCCGTGTTATCTGTGATTTAATTTAAATTTTAAATTTATTCATTTATTATATACCATTTACCTACGTAATTAAACAATTAAAAATTTAGTCTAAATGAGAGTACTTATTTTTAAGATATTCTCTCCGTCATTATTATTATTATTATTTCAACTATAACATCTTGGGCTCTTTACTCGAATATATTTTAGATCTAGCTACTTTTACCTTCGTTCTTCCAGTTAAAATATTAAAATTTGCTAAACAGTTTTGTTATAAAACAAATTATGATTTTAAGTATATAAATAATACGGCAAACATTTAAACGATGATACTGGGAATAACTAGGTTAAAAAAGGAAACTTCAGATATGTCTCTAATGTTAATAGTCATGCACGGTGAACTTATTGCTACACAAGCATATAGAAATGCAAGCGATATGTAATTACTAGTTAATATTGTTCGCAAAATGTTAGGATAGATGGTACCTATTCTTACGAACAAATTTTTTTTTTAACAATTTTCAAAAATTTATAAATATATGTTAGATGTAAATAACTGCTCCAAATGATTAGGACAGTTTCTTATTTATTCTATTTTATAAAACTAAAATTTTATCGTATAATTTCTCATATGTAACTTTGTTTTTCCTAAAATACAAAAAACTTGAAAAATTTGAAAAAATTAAGAATTAATTTTTAAATTAAATAAGATTCAATTACTTAATATTTAGGAATTTAAATACTGAAAAATAAAACAAATGTATATGTACATATATTAATACGTATCACCTGTAGTATAAAAATTTCTCTCTATCATCACATTTATTGGGTTTATAATAATACCTATTACAAAATTATGTATATAAAAATATAAACATAAGTTTCATAAGACTGCATAGAGAATCAAGGTAAAACATCTTATTAGTGGCTTAGCAAAACCACGAAGAATATTTATATATTGAAACTAAAGTTCATAATCTTTTTTCTTCTTTTTTATATAGATTTCCACTATTTGCAATTTTATTACAGGGAAAATTAAGCATTTAATAATTTAATATTCATAGCATAGAAATCAAAGCCAAGGCAGTCTGGAAGTCACACACAACGTAACCAGTCCATTACGTTACAAGGGTAACTAATCCAGGATTTCAGGACTAGGGGAAGAAATAAGAAACCTCTAACAAGAAGTAGCCATTCCTATCACAGACATTTTTTTTAACATTTTGACCTTCCCGTAATAGAGTTTTTTTTTTCAGGCATCCTTGTGCTATACAAATACTATGTTATTGTTTCGAATTAAAACGTAGTCACAGTATTAGTCATAATAATAACTAAATATAAAATAAAAATGCATTGAAATATCTGAGTATTAACGGAAAATTTAATATAAAATTATGCAAAACAAAGTTGCACTAGAAATACTTGATTTAAGAATCACCTATCACTATCTTCTTTTTATAATTAAGACACATGGTATGCCCAAGCTGGTATACTAATCAAGATTAGTATACCTCGCAATGACTCCAAGGTGGCAAAAAAGTAAACATTTTATCCAAAGCTGTAAATCACCCTAAAATGAATAACTAAATATTCTTTAATTTTTAGAGTTCTCCAAATACCAATGAAATTGTATCAAATAAATATATAGCCTGTCATAATAAATCTTAAATTTCAAATTAATTTTAGATTGGTAATATGGGCCCTAAAACCTTCCAATATCGATATTTAAAAACTTGAGACGTAAATTTCTTATCCCGATATATTTTATATTGCATATTGAGTTTGTATATACCCCAAGAACCTGCAATATCAATTTTTCACAAAATCGGAAAATGTAAACTTTTCTGTCCCTTATACTGTATCTTATCAACCTAATGGTTGTAAAAAATGAACTTCATATTCGTAATACACGATCCCGAAAACACCTTAATACCAAATCTGAAAAAATACGACTTTGGTAAAATTTTCAACTCACCATATTGGATCCGCCATATTGCATTAAAAAAAAATAATTTTAACATATTAATATAATCTAAATGTAAACCCTTAAAAGCCTCCTAGTACCAATTTTGGATGAAATTCAGAAATTTAAAATTTCTAGACCATCACATTGCTTGTAACATATTGGATTTTCTTAAAATAATTTTATATTCGCTACTTGCATCGTCAAAAACGATTCAGTCCCACGTTTGAACAAAATCGAAAAATATAAAATTTTTAGTACTCCATATTGAATCCTGAAAAACTACTATTAAATTCATACTTTCACCCTCAAGAACTCCCTATATCAGTTTTGGCGAAAATCGAAAAATGTAAAATTTTTAGGACGCCATATTGAATCCGCCAGATTGAGTTTTTCAAAAAATATTTTAAATTCGTAAGTAACACTAACAAAAAACCTCCAATACTGATTTTAGATACAATCGAGAGATGTAGAATCTTTAATCCGCCATCTTGGATCCGCCATATTTATTTTCTTTAAATAATTTCAGATTCGGAATATGCGATCCCAAAAACTCCCTCATATCAATTTTGAAAGAAATCAGACAAAATCAATTTTTTATAAGCCATATTGGATACGCCATATTGAATTCTTTTAAAATAATTTTAGATTCGTTACGTGTGATCCCGAAAACTCCCCCGTATCAATGTTAGAGAAAGTAGGACAAAACTGATTTTTTGTCCGCCATATTGGATCCACCATACTGAATTTTTTAAAAATATTTCGTATTCGTTATGTGTGACCCCGAAAATTCCCCACACCAATTTTAGTGAAAATCGGAAAATATTAAATTTTTTTGTCCGCCATATTGGATCTGTCATACTGAATTTTTTTAAAATTATTTCTGATTCATTGTGTACGGTCCCGAAAATTCCCCCATAACAATTTTGCAGAAAATCGGGCAAAACTCATTTTTGTCTGCCATATTGGATTCGCCACATTGCATTTTTTTTAAATTTTAGATTCGATATGTACGATTCCGAAAACCCCCCTGTACCAATTTTGAAGAAAATCGGACAAAATTGATTTTTTGTTCCCCATATTGGATCCACCATACTGGATTTTAAATATATTTTGTATTCGTTATGTGCGACCCTGAAAACTTCCCTTCACCAATTTTGGAGAAAATCGGACAAAATTGATTTTTTTGGCCGCCATACTGTCAGCACCATCTTGGATTTTACTGCACCAATTTCATGCAAAAAAATATGGGACCACCACAGCAAGTTCGTGAACATAACATAAAAAATTTCATTCAAATCGGTGCTGCCGTTCCGGAGTAATCGGTGTACATATATTAAAAAAAAAATACATAGTCGACGAATTGAGAACCTCCTTTTTTTAGAAGTCAGTTAATTAAAGATGCGGCCGGAGAATTTTTCTATAATGATTTCATACGGGCTAGTTAGAGAATAACGGGGATTTTCTTATTTAACTTTTCATTTTTTGCTTGGTTGACTTTTCAATATATTCTAGGAATGCATCGATACGTACTTCTGCCGATACGATATCGATATTTATAAAAAAGTATTGACAATACCGACACCAGGGGCGGATCCAGCCTCTCTCTTTGGGGATGGCGGTGATATCTCAAAAGTACAATGTGGCAAGCGAAAGCAAGTTGTCGACGGAAAGGGAGACATCAGCAACATTCCCATGTCTAATGTAAAAGACAGGGTCCGGTCTATTTTCCCGAATTCGAAGCTCTTGGAGAGGCGATCGCATGAAAAAACAAGTTGTCGACGGGAGGGAGATGCTAGCAACATACATATTCTTAGTATAAGAGAAAAAAAAGGGTCTATATTCCTGAACTCAAAGCTCTTGGGGTGGAGGGGCGATCGCCCCCACCGCTCCCCCCTTGTATCCGTGCCTGACCTGACACCGATACCGATGCGGACACTGCAGGCTTCAAAAAATATACAAATTAAGTAGCTGTGGGTTTAGGATAGAAAATATTGAATCAGGCGACATTACTTACATATATAATATTTATTTAAAATATTAACTAACGAAATTTGGAAATTGTAATTGAACAAAATATCAATTATGTTTTGAAAATTGTAATTTAATAAAATATTAATTATTTTTTTGAAAACAGTAATTTTTGATATAATAGAGGATCTCAAATATCTCCCTAGTTATTCTTTGAGAGAATCAGTGCTGAAAAGAGAGAGAGGCTCATTTTCAGCCTCTTTAATAAAATTTTCACAAACGCTCCATATGCCACATCTCGTAGATGGCTCAGAACCTGTATTTAGTTATATCGTTGTCGATTCTGAAATAGTTTTTGAATTCAGTGACTTTCCAAGCAGTCTTTTTGCCATACTAATAATAGATTGTTTATGAAATGTTCGAAGTTTATAACGAGGATCTATTACGGTGGCTAAATAATACAATTCTTCATTTTCCAAATAATAAAATCTTTCGTTAAGAACCAATATCATATCATCTGCCGTAAGTTTCGATACATTCCCTCTTGCAAAAGATTGACCGTCTGCGACAATGTCAAAACTTTTCTTATTTGCGCTATCAATAGCAAGACTTGAGCTTCTTGCAGCATTTGTTAAGGAAAGCTATGCTGTTCTTGTTATTTTTGACACCATACATTCTTGGACAGATTCACTGGTCACACTTGCTTGGTGGTCTTCTTCTCCTCATAAATGGAAGATGTTTGTTGCCAATCGAGTAAGTCATATTCAGGAAATTTAACTTAATTCATCTTGGCATCACGTCTCCTCTAAGCATAATCTAGCAGACTGTGCTAGTCGTCGTCAAACTCCTCAGCAACTTTTGGATACTCCCATTTGGTGATCATGCCCGGAATTCTTATCTAAGAATCGAGTTTTCTAGCCGAAACAGCCCAATTTTGCGGGACAAACTGATTTAGAGATCTCCAAGGAAGAACAACAAACAGTTTTGAACGTTTCGCTTCCTTGCGATGATTTTCTTATTTTACTAGATCGATTTTCTTCATTCCCTAAGATACAACGAATCATTGCATATACTCTTCGCTTTATTTAAGGTCAAAACCTAAAGTCAAAGGTCATTTGTCATCTTTCGATATTGAAGCTTCACTTCAAGTAATTATAAAAAGTGTTCAACGAGATGTGTTTTCGGACATCTTAACGAAAATTTCGCAAAAGAGTTTGCTACTTAAACCGTTTCAAAAGCTTACTCCATTTGTCGATTCAGATGGATTGCTTCAAGTAGGAGGTAGGCTGAGGAAGTCTCAATTTTCTTTTGATGTAATACACTCTATTTTTTAACAAAATCGCGTCGAATAACAGAATTAATTATTGAACATACTCATTGTACGAATTTTCATCCAGGATTTAAAACTATGCATTATTTGTTACTTCAACAGATTTGGATTTTATCACCCCGAAGTGCAATTTATAAATATCTCTCAAAATGTATTCGATGCTTTCGATGTAAACCAAAATCATATAATTCCTACATGGCAGACTTACCAGCTCTCCAAATTTCTGAAATTAAGGCATTTTCTAATATTTGTCTAGATTTTGCTGGACCTTTTTCACTCTTGATGAGCAAACATCGAGGTGCTGAAACCTTTAAAGGTTACGTTTGCGTTTTTGTCTGTACTTCCACTAAGGCTATTCATTTGGAGGTTACATCAGACCTTAGTTTTGAATCATTTTTAGCAGTTTTCAGACGTTTTGTCGCCCGTCGTGGAAAATGGGTCACTATGATTAGTGACCAAGGTACAAATTTTAAGGGTCAACCAACTTCGTGTTTTGGCATAAGGTGCTGCTCAAAAATTGGCAATTTCGTGGAACTTCAAGCCTCCAGGCTCTCTACATTTCAATGGGCTAGCAGAGGCCGGCGTAACATCTTTCAAGAGTCATTTTTACCGTGTCTTAAGAACTCAAATACTGTCTTATGAAGAATTCTATACATTACTAACCCAGACTGAATATTATATTCACGTCCTTTATGCGCCATTAGTGCCGATCCAAATGACTCAGCCTCTTACTCTCGGTCATTTTTTGATTCAAGAGCCTTTAAACAGTTCTATCCCTGATCCTGATTTAAGCTCTATAAATTTAAATAGGCTAAATCGTTGGCAGCTTATTCAGCGCCTCCAGAGTGATTTTTGGAAACGATGGACTTAAGAGTATATCCGTTCTCTCCAGGAGAGACACAAATTGACTCAGCCATCACCTCTTGTTAATAAGGGCGGTCTTGTCCTAATTAAAAATGAGCAAAATCCACCCCTTCGATGAAAAGTGGGAAGAATACTTAAATTGCATCCAGGGCAAGACGGTGTGGTTCGCATAGTTACGCTTAAAACGATCCAAGGTGTTATGCAATGACCCGTGATGAAAATTTGCCCATTACTTGGCAACTAAAATCTTATTTTTGCAATGCAATATTATTTTCATTTTTTTTCTTTTCTTTTAAGTTATTTTTAGTTATTGTATTAAAATGATTTTTTCACAGCTGTTTTATTTTCTTCTATTTTTATTAGGTTTAAAAACATTTGTTTTTGGTGGGGTGAATGTTCAGGAATCTTAGTTATTTTATTTTTGGGCAATTGAAATATTTAATTACAAAGTTAGGGACGTATGTGACATAATAATTCAATTTAAAACTATGTCGCTTTTCTATTCATAAACACCTTTATTTCAATATATTGTTTTTTTTTCTCTATTGTATTTTTTCTCAACTTATGTACTGCGCACAAGTCGCATGGCCAATCCAAGCGGATTGGTCAGACACTCACGTTCTAAGTAGGGTCGAGTACGGTATCGTTCTTCCGGTCGGTATCGTGGCAAGATAAGCAATTGATTTTAGAGACAATCTCTGCAAACCTTAAAGTGCGGGAAGAAACTAAGGGTGAATTGAGTAGACCTGCAAACATTAGCAAAAGGGTACACTCATGTTTTTCATTTTCTCTTTTTTCCGCTTCTGTGTCTTTGATATTCTGAATACATAAATAATACAGCTATGGCTTTGCTGATTGATTTTGTAACCTCTTCAAAATAACATAGAATATTCACCACACCATCCATCATTATCTATTCTTCCGTTGTGAGATCTACGTTGCACTTTATACTAGGCAAACAAGCTTGCACTGCATCTCGTTTCTCCAGCAATCACCTTAACGCCTGCAGTGTCAAGTCTCATCGCGTAGATACGTTTTATATAAGTACATGATTCGGAACGTTGTGAATGTCTTACATTTCCTTTAAAATATTGCTGCTGCTCGTAAAATTATTAAAATGATCAATGATAGACCGTGCTTTAGTAAACATGATATTCACTTGATCCTGTTTAAATTTTAATTACCAATTGTAGTGAATGAGCCAAACATTTGATGGACACTAAATTGTAAGTTTGTTGAATCTCTCTGATAGCGACATCCATATTTGCGGCGTTCTCGGTAGCTATGCCTCAAGCAATGTCGTATATATTCCAATACTGAAAAGCTTTCTTTAGATTACATGCTGTGTTGTATCCTGAGTGCTTAAGACCCTCGAATGGCATTACTTTAAGGCAATAAAGCTTGTATTCGAAGTTACTACTAATTTTAGTTCAAACAACTAACCGCTGTGAGAATTGTTTAGGTTAGTTGGCTCGTCAAATGTCAAGATTGAATTGCCAGCAAAATGCTTTTTATTTATTCAACTTAAACTTTAGTTCTGGTAACTAAAAAGTGTAGGTTTTGTTTACTTTGGCAATGAACTAGGTAAACTTTTCTAGACCAAGATTTTTTTTTTGTTCTGTGAACCAAAATTTCGGTTGAGTCCATTTTCACTAAAAAAAGGGCTGTCATAACTAATTTTTAGTAAACATGACCAAGTTATTGTTAAGAGTGTTGAAATACAACGGAAAGTGTTTATTTTTAATATTTTTTGTGAACATAACCTATGTTTTTTTCTCAGAAGTTTGTTCTTTTGTTTATATATCTTTATTTTGCGAGTTTGGAGATAATGGATATTTATGAACTATGTTAAATTCTTTTAATTTCTAAAAATGCTTGTTACCGAAGATCATTCCTGCTTGGCCCTCAAAAAAAAATCTTGATAATTTTTTTATTAATTTCAGTGATACAGTTTTTCGTTATATAAATTAAAGCTTATGAAATAAAGGCCGTTATATAATACAATTTCCATTCAACGACAATCTCTGATATCGAGACGCTAATCCACAGACATGCCCTTAGCTATGGTTACCAGATCAAATAATGAGATTTCCTGACAATATTCCTGACTTTTCAGTAAATATCCGGACATTTTGTCAGAATGTTGTAAGTGGTATGTTAAGGCAGGGAGATTTTTAAAATATTTGCAATCGAAGCACCAAATGCGAATATCGAGCAAGTGTTCTCATTAATGAGAGAGTAGTGGACTAAGGAGAGAAATAGGTGTCAATATTATTATAAGCTTTGCTTTTCGCTGCCACCAATGTTATAAGTTCGCGTTTGGTTTATCACTGGTTTCGATTAATTCAAATAAATCTTCTAATATTATTTTTAATATTTTATTAAAATGTTCACTAAATCATGAGATAACAACAGTTTTTCTTTTTATTTACTAATTTAATGTCACCATTGTAGTTTTTTAATTTTAGTTCCCCACGTCTCTATGTACACGTCCTAATTATATTCAATTTCTGTATCTAAATTATTGTTTCACAATCATAGGCGTACTAACAAATTTAACATAACTATTTAATTACATGATTACTGAAATTGAAAAGTGTGTATTTATGGGACGATGACAATATGAACAAAGCGAATGGTCTCTGTAAAAAGTAAAACTTTAGAGTTTCGGAGATGAAGGCATGCTTTTGTTTGAGTCTATTAGAATATAAATTTACTTAAGATATAACTTCTTTTTAAGAGAGTATTAAATATTAGACTATAATTATTTATTAACCCATAAGAGTATCTTAAAAATATTTATATATAATAATTTAATAATTAATTATTTGTAGTAATAGTTGGTTTACAACAATATCTTCTGTTAAGGTTCTACTCTAGACACAACTTAACTTAAAGAACATATGGAAAGAATGTCATGAAATGAAATAAAAGACTAGCAGTTGCCAAGAGAAACATCAAGCAATAAGAAGTACGAAACTAAATTTACTAATATACTAAATTAACAATTCACTCTTTTGTTAACGTTCAGTTAATTTTTTTTATTTCTAGAATGATTAATAAATATTTTTTTATTACTTATATTTTCCTCTTTTAATTTCAAAAAAATACTGACAATTGCAGTTTTTTTCTTTTTCCTTAATACGGAGCTAAAATTTCAGACATATCAGGAAAATTCCTGTCATCTGGTAACCCTACCCTTAGCAAACTTTATATAAACCTTTTAAAAACCACTAAAAAGTAAATATTAACATTAATGGAAATTTAATAACACAAATCCAGTTAGTATCATATATAATGTATTCTTCTAAAAACTACAATTGTACAATTGTAATTATTAAAACGATTGTTAAAATTACACTGTTATATTGAAATTCTCGTCTTTGAACTCCTTGGCAATTCTTAACCAGGTAGAAGTGGTAAACTTTGGAAATAAAACTTCTTTTATAGAGTTCCATATTACCGCACAAGTAACCTGAATAATTCGCACTGTTGCTTCCCCCTGCTGATTTCATCAGTTAAATATCACAATGTTATTTCCAGCCTAGTAATAGGGGTATAGTTGTACACATTTCAATATCGTGTTTCCTAATTATTAGTCCAATAACAGCGAAGAGCTCTTCAAATTCACTAATAGTAACCGGAAAATATTTTTAAAAAATCAGGATCATTTTCTCACATTTCTTAAATTAAATTATTAGAAGGTCCAAGTCTTTCTCCAATGTTTTCCTCAAATACAGACCGGATCCAGTAGCGACGACTTTCATGTTTTTTTTTTAATAAAGAATATATCAATATTCTCCTTACAATTTGAAACTTTTTTTCCGGATTAAAATACTGCCGTAATTAATGTTTTCTTTTGCTTCATTTTAGTTTTTAGATAAAATATCAACAAAAATCCTGATAAAAGTAAGGTTAAGACAAAAAACCACACCCCTTATGACCCCGTAACCAAATCTCTCGAGTGTACGAAACATTTTTTAACACAGAAGCGCGTAATATGCCTACGCTCTAATTTTTCTTGTCGTGTGGACTCACCCTTACATGAACGTACTAAGCGCGGCGATGGCACCTTTACACGATGGATGGTTATAGCGTGGAATTCAAAATGTATCGGTGTATAGGGAAATTATTATCGCGATTCCGATATATCCGAAAACCAACGATATCGCCAATATATCGGTGTCAATATCGCTATCCGAAGCATCTCTAATATATTCCTCTATTTAACTTTTCAATTTTACGTAATTCGTAGTAGAATTAAAAACATGTTTACATTTTAAAGTTGATCTAATTAAATAGTTTATTTTCTAGTATTTTTTAAATATTGAACTAAAATTTTTTGAAGACGACCTAAGCAAAAAGAGGGCCACAATCTATTTTGTCCTTCTCAGAAGACCTATTCAGTTTTGGTTTATATTTTAATTGAAATTTTAAATCTTATCTACACACAAACGAACATTATTAGCAATAAATTATTCAAGTTTTCTTATTATTTTTAACGGTGGACCACAGTATTATTTAACATCCTGCCTACAGGTCAAAGATAAAGAAAATTATTTGGATATAAAAGCTACTAATAAAATCGAAATAGTTGTTTATTTAGTATTGTGCTTGTGAAAAATCTCATAACATGTAAGTATACAAGTTATATAGGAAGCTTATAGTTAAAGGCAATATCCACGTATATACCAATAAATATATATATATATATATATATATATATATATATATATATATATATATATATATATATGAGGTATTTCTTATTTATTTCTTGGACCTTTATTAAAATATTTTTTAATTTTTTTGTTTTTCTTGGGGTTATGGTCCGTTTAAAAATGGAATTAAAATGTAATGGTGGTGTTGTATTTTATATTACATTTTTTTTAATACATTAACGTTTCGGTAATTTTTTTTTACCTTCGTCAGAATGTGTAGCTAAAAAGACAAAGTATTTGGTTGATTTTACTATTAAAATATTTACATATTTATTTACCTTGAACAATGATTCAGGAACAACACTGCACTTACATGTATAAATTTATTTGAAAATTTTGTTCTATTAAAAATTTAGATTTTGCGAGATTCACAGAGTTCAAGATGACCACGTGTGTCATCTTGAAGTTAAGATGGTACTGAGAGAACAGATGGTATTTTCTTGTAGGTAATGAGGGTTGTTTTGGCTATTGTGGGTTAAAAGGGGTCTGGTTCGAAAATGCAATGCGTTTTTGGTTTTAGAATTTTAATTTTTTTTTGGTTCTTATTTTATAATATTATTATATATTTTGCTAAGTTGTTTGGTGTCTGCCTTAGCGTTCACTGCATGTTTGTTTTTTTGTATTTCTATCATCTCTAGGATTTCTCGTTTTTTTGTATGGTTTTCAGTTTTCAAGATTTTTACTTTTTCAAAGTTAAAGGAGTGGCGATTTTTCGTGCTGTGTGTTTTATTTTTTTTGTCGTATTTGTGCCCATTTAATCGATTTTTTAGATGTTGGCTTGTTTGGCCTATATATTCGCCTTCGCACTCTCTGCATGGGATACTGTAGATGACATGTGTTTTTTTATCTTTTGGTATTTCCGATTTTAAGTTTACTGTAACAATTTTTTAGAAGGTTGTGACCCTTATGGCTGACTGTTATGTTGTATTTCTTGAACGTATTTTGGAGTTTTTCAGATAGTGTCGAAATGTATGGAAGTGATACGTATTTTTCGTGTTTCTGTTTTGATTTAATATTTGGTGAATTTTCGTTATAAAATTTGTGAATTCTTTTTTTAAAGAGATTATTGACCAAGTTTTCGGGATAGTTGTTTGTTTTTAAGGCATCTTTTGCTTTTTGGATGGCCAGTTTTCGGTATTCCGGATCTGATAACTTAATGCTGCGATCTGCGAGACCTATAACCACGGTTTTTTTGTGAGAGAGGGGGTGTTGGGAATTAAAATGTAAATATCTGGATGACCATGTTTTTTTTAGTATACTATTCAGTTTTATGGTATTGTTAATGTGGTGTAAGGTTAGGTCGAGGAAAAAAAAATAAAAAAAAATAATATATATATACAGGGTGTCCAAGATAAGGATCCTAAGCATGGGGATCTCGGAAACAGTTGGAGATACGAGGTCGGTTAAATTAGAGAAAAGTTGCGCAATTTAGTGCTAAATTAAAATTTTAAAAATTCAAAATACTTCCGGAGATTTCCGGAAAAAACCGAATTTTGGCAAAATCGTTTTTAATTTTTGTAGGCTTTATTTAAACAGATATCAAAAAATAAAAGGTAGATTCTTCTTGCCACTTTTTATTTTTTATAATTTGGTCTAAACAAAATTTAAATCCGACGTTTCGTTTCTGAGATACCATCATGAACTTTCATTTTTTATATGGAACAAAAAAAAGTATCCCATGTATTTGATAGCATTTTTTATTACAAATTCAACGGTGTATCACACTTGCATATCAAGTGTGTAGTTCATTAGCTTTTATAAAACTGATATACCATCTCTCTCGCTCTCATGGAGCTCTTATGGAAAGTACTTGAACTACGTATTCGATATGCAAGGGTGATACATCGTTGAATTTGTAATAAAAAATGCTATCAAATACATGGGATACTTTTTTTTGTTCCATATAAAAAATGAAAGTTCATGATGGTATCTCAGAAACGAAACGTCGGATTTAAATTTTGTTTAGACCATATTATAAAAAATAAAAAGTGGCAATGAGAATCTACCTTTTATTTTCTGATATCTCTTTAAATAAAGCCTGCAAAAATTAAAAACGATTTTGCCAAATTTCGTTTTTTTCCGGAAATCTCCGGAAGTGTTTGAAATTTTTAAATTTTTTTAACTGCGTTTAATTTAGCACTAAATTACGCAACTTTTCTCTAATTTAACCGACCTCGTATCTCTAACTGTTTCCGAGATCCCCATGCTTAGGATCCTTATCTTGGACACCCTGTATATATATATATATATATATATATATATATATATATATATATATATATATATATATATATTCATGTCTACGCGAAAACAAGTAGAACTTTAAAGTTCTGTATTTCAGTAAGAAATCATCACATGATAATTCTGAAAAAAAGCATTTAAAAGCTCTTTGCGTGTACTTGCAGATGATATAAAGTGTAAGTCGATTTTTAATTTTTTTAAAGGTTTTAATCGAGAATAAAAAAATTAAAAAAAAAAAATTTTTTTCGACTTTATTAAATTCAGCGGCATTTTGGTAGAAAAGTTTGTGACAAAATTCTGATCAGACAGTTTTTTAGATTTTCCAATAGGTTTAAATTACTTTTTTAAAGTTTGATCTAAGTGCATGTTTGACCAAAATACGGCCCTTTTACGAAAAAAAATGACTTTTTTCCAATATTTTGTATATTCTTAACTGGACTAGCTAGAGAAAAACTTCAAAGAAAAAAAATTCCTGTTTTTACATGACTTTCATTAGTTCTGAAATGTTTTCCGCGATTTAATTTCTTAAACTTTTTAAATTTTTTTAAATTTTTTAATTTTTTTGAAAATAAAAACAATAACATGCTCAAATGGGCTAAAAATCATAAACATTGGAACATAGAAGATTGGAAGAAGGTACTCTGGTCTGATGAATCTAAAATTGAACTTTTTGGGTATAAAAGAAGAATTTTTGTGAGGACAGGTGAAAATTTTATAAGTGACTGTATTATTTTACCTACTGTTAAACACGGTGGTGGTTCGGTAATAGCGTGGGGATGCTTTGCAGGGTCAAAAATTGGCGATCTCATAAAAATTGAAGGTACTATGAAGAAAGAAGATTATAAAAAAAAAGAAAATGTAGTTGCATCTGGCAGTCTAAATTTATATTTCAACACGACAATGACCCGAAACACTCGTCAAAACTGTGTAGAGATTATTTAAAATGGTTAGAAAAACGAAGACAATTAAAAGTGATGCAATCACCTGACCTTAATCCTATTGAGTTGCTGTGTGAAGAACTTGATAGAGCAGTGAGAAAAGTTCGTCCTAAATCGAAAACTGCACTTTGGCGTACAACAGGAATGGAAAAATATAAAAGCTACAACTTTAGATTTGCTCATAAATAGAATGCCATGATTATGTCAAGCTGTGATAAACAATAAAGGTGGTCATTTCGATGAAAAAAAAAAGTGTAAAAATTATATAGGTATATATTATTGTTTTTTTACAAAAATTTTTGATATTACTGTCTACCTCATAATATATACAAATTTCATAATATATATTCATAATATTTATATTTCTACCTAATTTGTAAAGTAGTTCTCAATAAATTGGTCTCTTTACTTGATTTCCAATTTTTAATTATTTATCATAGAATTAACTGTTTACAACTAAACTACACAAAAAAATTAATAAATTGAATATTTTTTCATGTAAAAACATTTTAAAAATTGTTTGAAAATTACGCCTTGGTATCATACTGAGTGAAAAGTCGTAAACAGTATATTATTGTTTTTATTTTCAAAAAAATTGAATATCAAAAAAAAATAAAAAATTTAAAAAATTAAATTCGCAAATAACATTTCGGAACCAATGAAGGTTATTTTGCATATAAAAACAGGCATTTTTTCTCTTTCAAGTTTTTCTCTACCTAGCTCAGTTAAGAATATACAAAACATTGAAAAAAATCCTTTTTTTTCGTAAGTAGGGCCGTACTTGGTCAAAAATGCATTTAGATCAAACTTTAAAAAAGTAATTTAAACCTTTTTGAAAACTTTAAAAAACTATCTGATCAGAATCTTCTCACAAACTTTTCTACAAAATCGGCGCTGAATTTAATAAAGTCGAAAATTTTTTTTTAGTATTTTTATTCTCGATTAAAACCTTTAAAAAATTAAAAAATCGACTTGCACTTTATATCATTTGCAAGTATTTGCAAAGAGCTTTTAAATGTTTTTTTCAGAATTGTCATGCGATGATTCCTTACTGAAATTCAGAACTTTGAAATTCTACTTGTTTTCGCTTAGACATGGCAAAAGTGATTGACGGGCAATCTATATATATATATATATATATATATATATATATATATATATATATATATATATATATATATATATATAATTTATTTTTGTATCTTAAACCTTTTTTTAAAATATTTTTTTCTAATATTTTCTTGAGTATAGGTTTTTCTATTTAGAGAAACAAAATATTAATAACAGAAATTACAACAAATGTTAAAAATGACCATCTTCAGCCATAAAGCAAGAATCCGATCTTCGCCTCATTGAAGAGCGTATTCGTTGAAATAATTCTGGAGTATTTTTTACCCTTTCGTAAGACGCAATCATGCAATTTCGTAAATCTTCAACATCTTCAACAGGAGATATATAAACCAAAGATTTAAGGAAACCCCAGATGCAAAAATCCAAAGCATTTAGATCCAGAGATCGGAGAGGCCAGTATTAAATGCCTCCTCCACCTATCCAATAATTTGGATATACTGCCTCTAATTGACGACGTACGTTAATACTGAAATGTCCGGGACCACCCTCATGCATAAATCATAATTCTTGTCAAACCTAAAGAGGAATCTCTTCAAGAAAGGCAGGTGACTCTTCCTCGAGAAAGTACAGTATTGGTTGCCATTTAATCTTTCTTCTTCTGCTAATGCCTATCCGTTACCGGATGTTGGTGAGCATAATGACTATACGGACTTTATCCACTGCTGCACGAAATAAGCCCACAGTTGATGTATTAAACCATACTCGGAGATTCCTCAGCCATGAGATTTTTCGTCTTCCTACACTCCTTTTGCTTCGTATTTTGCCTTGTAGTATAAGCTGCAAAAGCCGGTACCTTTCAGGATTTCTCATGATGTGGCCCAGGTACTCAAGTTTACGCTTCTTGACTTGATACAAGATTTCTTTTTCTTTTTTCATTCTATGAAGCACCTCTTCGTTGGTAATATGATCTACCCATGAAATCCTCAGAATGCGACGGTATAGCCAAAATTCAAAAGCTTCTAATTTTTTGCATGATGCTTCAGATAGCGTCCATGATTCAACGCCGTATAGGAGGGTCGAAAGTACGTAGCATCTCAATGTTCGCATTTTGGTGTTTAAGGATAGGTCTCTAATTTTGAATATTTTTGCCATTTTAAGGAATGTAGTGCGGGCCTTTTCAATACGGCATCTTATCTCAACCGAGTGGTCCCATTCTTCATTGATATTTGTTCCCAAGTAGATATTTCTGTTAACTCTTTGGATGGGTCTGTTATGTATTAGTAGTTGGCCGTGTATGCGTTTATTTTTAGAAATAATCATGAATTTGGTCTTTTTTGTATTCATCTGCAGTCCGTATCTTTCACTTACTTCTACCACTCTGTCCATCAATCTTTGGAGTCCTCTTAAATAATTTGAGATAATTACCGTATCGTCTGCTTATCTTATGTTATTAATACATTCGCCATTGATAATCACCCCGTCGGAGGTATTTTCCAGGGCTTCTCGAAATATGTATTCTGAATATATGTTGAATATCAATGGCGAAAGCACACATCCCTGTCGAACTCCTCTCTTTATCATAACTTCTTCGGATTCTTCACTTTCTATTCTGACTGAAGAGGTCTGGTTCCAATATAGATTTGCTACAATTCTTAGGTCTTGTTTTTCTAATCCAGCTGATTCAAAAACTTCCATCATCTTATTATGCTGAACCTTATCAAATGCTTTTTGATAATCAATAAATCACGCGAAAATATCGTGATTAACATCCCGCGCTCTTTGGAACAAGACTTGGATACTAAAAAGTGCCTCCCTAGTACCTAGGGCATTTCTAAACCCAAACTGGGTACAACTAATCTGTTCTTCGCAAATCCTATATATTTTTTGATGAATTGATTTCAAGAAAAGTTTAAGAGAGTGACTCATAAGGCTAATCGTACGAAAGTCTTCACAGTTTTTTGCACTTGATTTTTTAGGTAGCGTTATAAATGTACTTTTGAGCCATATTTCAGGTATAATTCCAGTGGAGTATATTTCATTAAATATATCTGTAAGCCATCTGATATCTTCTTCATTTAATAGTTTTAAGAATTCATATCGGATATTATCTGGCCCTGGTGCTTTCCCATTCTTCAACCCCACTATGGTTCGAGTAACCTCATCAACGGTAATCGGCAAGAAATTTGGTACCCGGTAAGTGGGAGGATTTTCCGATCTGCTTGGGTCTTCGAACAACTGGTTTATGTATTCTTTCCAAATTTTTATTTTCCCTAAGCGATCTACAATGATGTTACCTTTTTTATCCTGAATTTTTTCGCTTACATTGAATTTATACAGATCCGATGTCTCTTTTATTTTCTTGTGCATGTTGAAAGTATCGTGTTTCTTCTCAAGTTCTTCTATTTCTGCACACTGTCTTTCTATCCATTCTTGTTTTGCACACCTTATCTTATGTTGGATTAGTCTTTGCATATTTCGGTACTCCATTTTACCTCTTTCCAATAATCTCCTCGCATTCATCAACTATAATATTTCATCCGTTATCCATGGTTGGTTTTTATCTCTTTGTGCTACCAGAAATTCATTACCAATACTTTGAAATTTTTCAGCCATTTTGGGAAGAGTCGATTCTATGCTGTGTGGGATTTCTTTGAGTTTTCGACATTCTTCAGTTATTTTTTCAGTTACTACTTGGCGTGTTTGTTCATTCTCTCTGAGTTTCCTTATATTCTATTTTTCCTGTCTATCCTTTTCTTTACCTTTTTAAGCTTGATTTTAAATTTACCGCAGAGAAGAGCATGATCTGAATGCACGTCAGCTCCTGGGTATGTTTTAGCCACTATGCAACTGTTACGGTACCTTTTATTTATTAGTAAATAGTCTATCTGGTTTCTTACAATATGACCTCCTTCATCCTGAGGTGAAGTCCATGTATATAATCTTCGAGGTGGTTGTTTGAAAAGGGTGTTCAGGATAACAAATTGTTCTTCTGTCACAAAATCCTTTAGCCTATCGCCTCGTTCGTTTCTAGTACTTAGTCCAAACCCGCCAATCAGTTCCGAGTTGTCGCCTTTGCCAATTTTGGCATTGAAATCTCCCATAATGATAGGTCTTCTTTCTTAACTTGTTTTAATATGTTAGATACTGCTGAATATACAATTTCCACTTCTTCATCGGGTTTTTCGGAAGTGGGTGAATATATTTCTATTAAGTTCAATTTGATAGGTGTGGTCTTCACTTCAATAAAAATTATTCTATCAGAAATTGGAGTAAAACTCATATCATACTGAGAGAGTTTAGGTGAGAATATGATTCCTACACCACTAATGTGTTGGTTATTTTCACTGCCAGAATAGTACACTTTATGATCTTCTACAGCACAATGACCACTTCCGGGCTATCTCATTTCACTAATTCCGAGGATGTCGATGTTTAGTCTGTCCATCTCGAGAATTGTATTATGTATTTTCCCGGCTTGAAACATAGTTTTCACGTTCCATGTGCCCACCATGAGTGTTTCTTTTGATATCTTTAGTCGTGTTTCTCTTTCTTTTTTATTGGGTATTCGCTGGATAACGATCGAAGAAGCCCAATCTCTTTTCATGCCGGATCTAAGCCTACGTAAACCATGATCAGTAGTGTTTTCACTTACTCGTTCATTTTCCATCATGCTTGTACTAGGGATATCCTTAGGGATCTTTAATGTGGCAGTCCTCCCGTGGCTTTCCACATCCGTATGTCGTTGAATTACTTATTTGTAATATTGTAATAATCCACCCGTAGCTGTTGGCTTATAAGAGGGGATTACTTATACCGGTAATCATTCGGTCCAAAGAGCCTCGTTGGTTGTCTTGCAGGGTGCACCACGTGCAGGTGAGGTTGTCATTTGGGTCGGCTTATCTTCATCGCCTTCACCCCTTACACCCCCTATTTAATCTTAATGAAAGAAAATATGGGCCATTTAATGAAATCTGATGTTGGTAATTGACTTCAAGAAATGCATGCGGATTTTCTTTAGTAAACAAAATACGAGATAAAAAAGGGAAATTGGGTGATCATTTGAAGTATCTACTGGCAAAAAACTATACAATAAGATGGGAAGCTAACTAAATAATTAAATCGAGTCAGTGGCGCCCGAAAAAAAGTTCGAGAGGGTAAAATTTTAGAGACCCGAAAAAAACTACCACTCTATATTTTATTTCACATAATAATAATTTTCTTCATGTGAACTGTAAAAAGTGTTATGTGTTCCAAATTTGACTTTGAAAAGAAATAATATAAATCTAAACTAACCTGAACAAAAAATAAGAATAAAATTATACCATGTATCTTAAAAACTAAACATTATCTGGCATATGTTTATATAAACTTTTATGCTTAAAATTAGCTCAAATAACACTTTAAAATTCTTTGCACTTATTTGGGAACATCCTGTATATTGATTTTTACCAATAAATATCCTAAAATATTTTCTTCATTGAATAAAGAAAAATTTTCACGCAAAAATATAAAATTATATAATGTATGAGAAAAAGTTATAGACATCCTAAAAAATTGAGAATTTTGGGAGGCCATTTCTCAGCCACTATTATCGGTACAAATTTCGGCAGGGAATTATTTTAAGGGGGCTGATGTCAGCTTCCTTTTGCAGGGCTAATATTTATACCTAAATTCACACAAGTGGAACGAAATTTGAAAAAAAGCAAAAATTTTTGAATATCGAGAGAATTAGTAAAGTTTGAGACGCCATATCTCGATTGCTTTTCATTGTATAGACTTCTGCAGGAGCTTATTTTAATGGGATTAATGTTAGCTTTCTTTTCCATAATGCCTCTACCTAACTTTATTTAGAAAAATGATATGAATCTAAAATTTAAAAAAAAAATGCATTTTTTCGCTTTTCTTTATTTTCCTTTTGAAGTCAATTTTTTTGAAAAAAGGTTATTTAGTCTTTATGAGGTAACATTTAGATTGGACATTTCATTACCTACAGCTTTTCTCTAAACATTTATCTACGAAAAATTCATACTTTTCAAGTAAAACTTTAAAAAAATATAAAGGGGAAAAATCTACCTTAATCTAGAAAATACACCCCTTAATTTGGTAGCACTTTGTGATTAAGTCATGTTTGAAGATCAGTTGAATGTATGAAACAATGAAAACACTTTAATATTTTAGACGTTTTCACCCGTCTTTAGCCTATAAGATAATTTGGGCTAGATTCTCATATTTTATCCTCAGGAATTTACGCTAACGTTTTGTACAGACCTTTTAGAAAAACTCTGTATTGCATTTTTATTTTTTAGTGATCAACATGAAGTTCATGAAAGCAGCATGTATTGGTATTTTAATTATTTCCTTATCGTTTGCACAAGAAGAAGACCTTCAAGTGGGAAATCGGAAATTTGCCGTTGATCTTTTTAAGGTAAATAAAATTAGATTAAATAAATTATAACAAATATATATTTAGTAACAATTTCATTTGTTAAAGAAAAAAAGCTTTCACAGCTTTGGTTAAGTTAAAAAACATGGTTCTTGAGAAGTATGCATGTGTATGTGCGTAGAGTTGGGGATCTGTACACTGCGACCTGGTAGATCTATTGTGCCCCCCTACTGCTGCCCAGTCGTAAGAGTTACCTTATGGGCTAGAGCAGGTTCTACAGTCCTATTTCCCTTAGGAATCTCAGGATGTTGGACGGTTTCAAGATAGGTAGCTCTCCTTCTTAGATTTGGTGTGCTCCCAAGAATCGCATCCTAGGGTTTTCTAGAGCACTGCATTCTGCAAGAATATGAATAGAGGTTTTGTCCTCCTCCTCATAGAATCTGCACACTTCTCTTTCTACCAGTCTGAGTTTCTTAAGGTGTTCCTTCAGGTGGCAATGCACCGTTAGGACCCCTGTCAGAACTCTGAATTGGTTTTTACTCAAGCTTATGTATTCTTTGAATCTCTTCTAGTCGTAGTTCCCCGGAAGTATCTTCACTTGTCTCAATCCTTGCAGCTCTGTCCAATAATTGGATCTCCTGCTTTCTTCCTCTATCTTTATCTTCCGGCATTACACTGCTACTGATTCCACAGAAAGGCTCTGGCCCCAGAAAAGGTATATCAGCCCCTTGGTTCGCGAGCTTGTCTACTATTTCATTCCCCTGTATCCCGGTATGTTTCGGTACCAACATGAGGGTGACTTTATTATTCTTACTCAAATCATTCAGTTCTTCTAGGCATTTCCAGACCATCCTGGAACTGATAACTTGAGAGTTCAATGCACTAATGGCTACTTGACTATCCATCATGGGTCCATACAATCTACTCCAATTCCTTCCGTTGTTTTGGAGCAACTATATACCATTTAAAGGATTTCTGGCTGAGTTTTTCAATGGTGTTTCTGTCCCATTCGCTCTTGCGACTCAACTTTGTGCTGGAGTTTTTCAGAAAGTTGAATTTCTTTTTCATTTTATCTTGGGGTATATCTCAGATTTGTTGATTTCTGGATGAGAGATTAGGCTTTCGTTTTATGACCTCATCTCTCATCATTCTATAAAACGTCTTCTTCGCCATGTTCCCTAGAAATATATGTAGAAGTATGAGGTCTAGGACTACTTCCATGTAGGCCGTTGGACAGATTTTCATTGCCCCTGTTATACATGCACAGGTCGGTCTTTGAGCTTTCGAAAGGTTAGCTCTCCTATAAGCCAGACTTGTTCTTTTGCTCCGGATCACTGCCCCATATGTAATAATTGGTTTCACAATTGCAGTGTACGTCAACTGCAGGATTTTTGAGTTTGTACCTCATCTTTTCCCGCAAAGTTTCTACAAACCATCAAGGTTTTTGTAGCTTTGTTGATTTGTCTTTTTCACGCTTATTCCAGAGGAATTTGTTATCTAGGATCAGTCCAGATATTTGACCTCTGACTTCCACTCAATAACATTCCCAATCATTTTGATGGTCCTCAGATTGAGGTTTTTTCCCTTGTTTTCGGTGTTTCAGTGTACTAATCTCGAGGAGTAAAGATCCCTGAAGATGCCTCGTGCAATCGTAGGCATAACGTCGGAAAATAATTTCAATTTGACACGGTCTAATCCCAAGAATCCTGATTTTCAAAAATTTCATTTTTTTAATAGTTTTATACCATTTGAGCACGGTGTTAAAGCTTCAGCAGTTGAAATTTTTTAAGATTGACAATTTATTGGACATAAAAAATCATAATTTCTTGGATGACAAAATTATCGAAAATTTTTAAAGTTTCATAATTTCTTCTTGAAAAATGTGGATTTTGAGTAATAAGGTCACGTAAACACTTTATTTTAGGAAGAATAGTGTAAGTAAACAATATTAAGTTTTTATCCGGATCCTTTGACCGGATCTTTGCTCGAAATTTCTAATCACTTGAAACTTTTTTCAAAATATTCGATATTATACAAAAATACTGTACTGAAATGTCATGCGCTATACAGAGTGTTCATTTAATGTATCAGAATACATCGAGAAGTGATTCTGCATGGTAAAATAAACGTAGAAACTCAATACTTTTCGAGTTACAGCTTGTCAAAGTACAATTTTTGTTTTTACTTTTTAACACCTTGCAATTAATTTTTAACTTACTAAGTTGATTTTTGGCAAAAAGATTAAGCCTAATGACTGCTATCATTGTGTTACGAAAATTTTTCTTTATTTTACCACTAGACGTCACTTTACATGAAATTCGAATTTTATTTTTCACATATCTTTTTTGCTTTGAGAGTTATTAGAAAAAAGAATATGTAATTTTAAAGATAAAATTTAATAAAAAAATAACTTATTATTACAGCCGATAAACGACTAATAGGCCAGCGGAATTAGCATCTGGAAAAAAATCATTGTTAGTAGACTTCTCGGACTACGTAGAAACCTTCAGAATGATAATAGTAATTATGTAGTATCTTATGTCTCATTTTCTTTAATGGGGAAATTTTTTATTTAACAATTAAGATGTAAAAAAACAGTTTTTTCGAGTTCTAGTGAAAATTATTGTTTTTCAGTAAAAAAGTTTCAAACAAAAGTTGTCCGCTTTGAAAATATCTACAAAATCTCATCTAAATAAGATAATTTGTTTGTTAATTATTGCAAAAACACCTGCAAAAATGGTTGTTTTTTTAATTGTTAATAAACAATAGAGAGTATGCAAAATTTCAAATAAAAATTTTCAACAGTTTTTTGCACAGTGAATTTATTTATAATATTTTATGTTTTTTGATTGTTTATTTTCAGCGATCTAGAGATCGTACAGTGATCTGCGGTGCGCAAATGAAAGCTCGAGACTTATACTAACAATATAAAAGAACCAAATTAATTGGTGATTTTAAATTGTTGAAATAGTTAAAAAAATTTGTGGTTGGTTTTTTCATTATAAACAAATAGAATAACTCTTCGACAATTGTTGATATCGAGATGCCGATAAGTAGACGTGATAGGTGAGATTTTGGCGCAAATTTTCAAAAAAAAATTCTGTACGACTACTAAAACCTGAGACAGATTTTTTTTTTCAAAAAATTGCTGTTTCGTTGATTATTATTAAGAGATTATTTAAGTAGGAACTCATAGGGAGATGGTGAAACTATTGTATGGAGCAGTTTTAAACTCAATTATTCCAAAGTTGTACATGTTGCAATAATTTAAAGTTATATCTACTCCAAGAGTCAGAAAGTGAGCAGTGGAGAGGGGCGTTCTTTCAACCTGCGTCGCGCGGAAAAAATGTGACTCGGAAGCTTTACATTCGTTTCACTGGAAAAATTTTGATTATCTCGGTGAATATTGGTTGTAGAATCTTTTTTTTATAACTTGTGGTTTCTCGACCAGGGTAGCTATTCTGGTTCTTCATAGGAAGTGATCATTCTCTGGAGAGAATAGGGACAATCCCATCCCACGGTTATTCTCTCGGTCGTGTATTACCGTATTCTCGTACGATATGATCGGAGATCGAAAAGAAAATCTAGTAAGCTATGTTGCCAAACGTCTATAGTGTATGTAACCATATAAATAGTGCATAGCAAATTTTCGAATTTAAAATAAATATAATTAAAATTTTTAATTTATTTAATATTCTTAATGAGAGGAAAGAATTAAAAATGTAGTTTTATAAAGAAAAAAATAAATATGTAAAAACACAAATCGAAATATTTTACTGAAAAAATATCCTTTATGTATAAAATTAGTATCACCGTCAAAGATGTAAAGGATACGCGAAATAAAATTAACATTTTCATTCCATAAAATACAAATTTAGTTTTTCTACCGGGTTAAGAAAAAAAAAATTTTCCTTATTTTTGTAAAAATGTTATTTTTTATACTCCCCACAAATATCAGGGAATGAATATACAAAGTAAGTAAACAAAATGAAATCCGTAAAAATTTATTCATCAATAAAATACATTTTGCATACTTGATATACGTACAAAATATTACGTTAATAGTAAATATTAATTTTTCTTAAAGTAGTTACTGATAATGTGTTATTGAATCTGTCTTGCTTCTTGTAGATCAGAGTGTATCTCTTGTTTTTGAAGATCATTTCCGATAATAAAAACTTATTATCAATCTATCTTTTGGAAAACATCTAAATCTATTATTTTAGACCTCACAACATCTTTCAACGGTACTCCACAATGAACAGATGTCTACTAAATCTTTCCTCTGGTGTTCCCAGATGTGAAACGTCTCCCAAAGACCATGGTCTTAAAAGAAACCCTGAAAAAATTAAGTTTAGTTCATTTTCCTGTATATATTTGAACATATTCTAAATTAATAACAAATTATCAGTTTATTGTACAATTAATTTACCTGAATTTCCAATGAGGAAAAATAAATCTTCTCTGTTTCTTCTATAGGTCATTTCCATTATATTGCAAATGTTAGATTCATTCCAAATATAAGAATCATGGGTACTCCAAGGAAATGTAGCATTCTTTTCAAAAAAAAACAAAAAAACAAATTATATATCATTTTTAAGTTTGTAAAATACATATTACTGCTAGCTGTTTATAATTTAGGATTTAACAGAAAATTACACAGATGGACAAGCTCCTAATTCATTTAAATTTTATAGCAATTAGATTCACTCTGAAATAGCATCTTTTCTGTTTAAAGCATCTGGGTTTTTCTTCCTGACACTTACTCCAACTGACACTTCCTGACTGACTAGTTCTAGAAATACATTCAACCCAGTAATTTCGTGGTATCTGCCAGTCACAAAAAATCTACGAACCTACAAATATTAATATTTTAATAAATTTATATTAATATGTGCACCTAAATATTAGCCCAACATCCTCCAAATTTTTTAACAGTATCTAAAGCAGGTAATATATTACAAATATGTATAATCGAACCAAGTAAAAAATCATTAATGACTTACTGATCTTGTATATGCTAACTTTATAGTTACAAAATATTGCCATGACTTCTGGCAAAGATGATGTTGCCTTCTTTCAAGCCCTGAGAATTCTAGAAATTTCTAGTACAAGATATCTTCACAGATCTTTACCAAGCCGGTAAAATAAATTAAACGAAGTAGAATGCGACAAATTTCACCAATATTTATATAATAGGTACTTACCTAAACAGCCTTGCGAATTCCGAATCATTTAAACCTCCAAATCGACGCAACCGTGGCACAAATCGACGATTATAACTTGCCACTTGTTTTTCCGCTAATCTGGCATCCTTTGGTTCATCATAATTCAAAATTATTTCCTCAATACCCATTTTATAAATGTATATTTGTAAACAAAAATATTTTATAAAATTACAATATTTTATTTTCAAAACGATCTTGAATTTTCTTGAACTTTTATAACCTAAAAATAACGCATAATGACGGGAATGACAGTGTCGTTCTCTCAAAATCTCGCTGTTCTCTTGGTTCGGACTAGTAGAACAAGTTCTCTCAAGATTTGATGGATGTGACCATCGCTTAAAATTACCAGAATACGGTTTCTTACTTTTTCGTGAGAACTACGTCCACTTTCCATCAAGATGATCGTTCTCTCAAGAACGAGAATAGCTACCCAGATATGAATAAAGGATGATATGTTTTTTTAATCAAATTATTGTTAAATACAGCAATAAACAAATTGTTGCACGTGCTTTTCAAATTGCGAAAAAAATATTACAGTAGTCAACAATATACTACTAATTAGGAATATTAAAAATCAGATTGCTTAATATTTATGGAGTAATAGCATGAAACAAATTGAGACTGTCATTTGCTGCAAAATTATTGGCTGTACAAGAAAAATATACGTTAACTTTTTGTTTATTTTATTGGATGAACATTTTTCACATATAAAATTTTTTGCTAACATACAATTTTTTGCTTATATCTATACAAAGTATTTATTCCGTTCTCCGTTTCTTAGACATCGATAAACACTCATTTTCAAAATCCTTATCAGTTTGATTATTACCATTACAATTATCATCATCAATATCACTTTCATCGTCATCATAATTATTACTTTCATCATCATCATCATCGTTCTCATCATTGACATGATTATCGTCATTATCAACATCATTATTTTTATTATAATAATAATTATTTTCTCCCCTATTACTTTCATCGTCTTTGAAATTAATATTACAATATCTCTCGATTCGATAATCACTTACAATATAATCGTCACATGTAGTTTATTCTGCATCTTGAAAAATAATAATGCTATCAACAAATGTTGCTGTTTGTTTCATGATATATCTCGATAAATATTAATGGTACATTAAAAATAAACCTAATTTTGAATATTCCTAATTAATAGTATACTGTTGACGACTGTTAACATTTTTTCGCAATTTGAAAAGCACATAAGTACGGTAAAATTATAAGTTTGCACAAAATGTATAAAAATGCTACAATTTGTATATTGCTGTGTCTAACAATAATTTGATTACAAAAATATATAATCCATTGTTCGAATTTGAAGCGTCCAAGTCACGTTTTTTTGCGCTCCGCAAGCTGAAACAGCGTCCCCCTCCACAACTCACTTTCGGTCTCTCGAAGTAAGTGCAACTTTAAACTATTGCTTCATCAACAATTTTGAAATAATTGAGTTGAGAAATGCTGCATGCAATGGTTTAACTATCTTTCTATGAGTTCTTACTTAAATAATTCCTTAATGATAATAAAGAACTCCGCAGCTTCTAGTGCTCGTATACAATTTTTCAAATGTGCGTCGAAATCTCAGTTATCGCGTTCATGTATCGGCATTTCGATATCAACAATTGTCGAAGAATGATTCTATATGTTTATAACGAAATAACAAACTCCAATTTTGTTTATCAATTTAAGATCAACAATTCATTTCTTTCTTTTTTGTTATAGTTAGTATAAGTCTGGAACTTTCATTTGCGCACCGCAGATCACTGTACGATCTGTAGATCGCTGAGAATAAACAATCAAGAAAACAACAATAGTTATAATCAAACACACTGTGCAAAAAACTATTGAATATTTTTACGTGAAATTTTGCACATTTATTGTATGTAACAAGAGGCTCCTGTTGGTGTAGTGTAAAGTTAATGCAATCTATTTTTCTATTGTCTATAAACAATTGAAAAAACACCTAGACACCAGCCGAAAGGAGGATGTTAAGAATGATGATAGTTTCTTCATTTTTTTGGGCAAAGATTTTTATAACCTAATTAAGGTATGAAAAAGCATTTTTTTTATTTTGAAAAAGCTGTTGATCATTAGAAAAAAAAATTTCAAACATATATTTTGTGCCTTACAAACACCTACAAAATAAAAATAATCATCTGTTTATAACGAAAAAACTAACTACAAATTTTTTTATCTGTTTCAACAATTTAAAATCAACAATTAATTTTGTTCTTTTTTGATATTGTTCGTATAAGTCTCGAACTTTCATTTGCGCATCCGCAGATTACTGAACGATCTCTAGATCGCTGAAAATAAACAATCAAAAAACATTAAATCTTATTAACAAATTCACTCTTCAAAAAACTATTAAATATTTTAACTTGAAATTTTCCATACTTATTGTATGCAACAAAATGCTTCTTGCGGTTTAGTATAAAATTAATACAATGTATTTCTCTATTGTTTATTAACAATTAAAAAAACAACCATTTTAGCAGGTTTTTTTGCAATAACTAACAAACAAATTGTCTTATTTAGATGAGATTTAGCTCATTTTGTAGATATTTTCAAAGCGCACAACTTTTGTTTGAAACTTTTTTACTGAAAAACAATAGCTTTTCCTAGAACTCGAAAAAATTGTTTTTTACATCTTAATTGTTAAATAAAAAAATTTTCCCCAAAAAAGAAAATGAGACATAAGATACTACATAATTACTATTATCATTCTGAAGGTTTCTACGTAGTCAGAGAAGTCTACCAACAATGATTTTTTTCCAGATGCTAATTCCGCTGGCCTATTAGTCATTTATCGGCTGTAATAATAAGTTACTTTTTTATTAGATTTTTTTTTCTTTAAAATTACATATTCTTTTTTCTAGTAACTCTCAAAGCAAAAAAGATATGTGAAAAATAAAATTCGAATTTCATGTAAAGTGACGTCTAGCGGTAAAATAAAGAAAAATTTTCTTAACACAATGATAGCAGTCATTAGGCTTAATCTCTTTGCCAAAAATCAACTTAGTAAGTTAAAAATTAATTGCAAGGTGTTAAAAATAAGAACAAAAATTGAACTTTGACAAGCTGTAACTCGAAATGTGTTGAGTTTATATGTTTATTTTACCATGCAGAATCACTTCTTGAGGTATTCTCATACATTAAATGAATATTCTGTATATCGCATGACATTTCCGTACAGTATTTTTGTATAATATCGAATATTTTGAAAAAAGTATCAAGTGATTAGAAATTTCGAGCAAAGATCCGGTCAAAGGATCTAGATAAAAACTTAATATTGTTTACTTACACTGTTCTTCCTAAAATAAATTGTTTATGTGACCTTATTAATCAAAATCCACATTTTCAAGGAGAAATTATGAAACTAAAAATTTTCGATAATTTTGTCATCCAAGAAACTATGATTTTTTATATCCAATAAATCGTCAATCTTAAAAAAATTCAACTGCTGAAGCTTTAACACCTTGCTCAAATGGTATAAAACTATTAAATAAATGAAATTTTTGAAAACCAGGGTTCTTGGGATTAGACCATGTCAAATTGAAATTATTTTCCGACGTTATACCTACAATTGCACGAGGCATCTTCAGGGATCTTTACTCCTCGAGATTAGTACACTGAAATACCGAAAACAAGGGGAAAAAACCTCAATCTGAAGACCATCAAAATGGATGGGAATATTATTGAGTGGAAGTCAGAGGTCAAATATCTGGACTGATCTTAGATAACAAATTCCTCTGGAATAAGCGTGAAAAAGACGTAATCAACAAAGCTACAAAAACCTTAATGATCTGTAGAAACTTTGCGGGAAAAAGATGAGGTACAAACCCAAAAATCCTGCAGTTGACGTACACTGCAATTGTGAAACCAATTATTACATACGGGGCAGTGATCTGGAGTAAAAGAAGTCTGGCTTATAGGAGAGCTAACCTTTCGAAAGTTCAAAGACTGACCTGTACAGGGTGAGTCAACGATTGGATGAAGTAGGTTTGTGCCTTTTCGGTGAAATTAACAAAGAAACTATATTTATTGTTTGATACAGTTTATTTTTACGCAGATTTTAAAAATATTTAGGACTCTACAGGGTGAGCCAAAAAACTAGGACAGCATAAAGTTGTATTTTTTTAAATAGAACACCCTATATACGAATCGTATTTTCGATTTAGCTTATAATTCTAAATCTTTTTTATTAAGGGTTTACTATAACAAAACTTTATAGTTTCTGAGATAATTAAGTTTAAAGAAAAAAAGTCACATTTTCAAGCATCAATTCAATCCTAAATAACGTTTTCAATTTTGTGACAAATATATTCAAATTTGGAATTTAGCAAGGCCAAGGACAAGTAACATAATTTTTATCTAATATTTGCAATAAAAGCTACAGGGTGTTGAACACATCGGCTCAAATTTGAACAAGTTTAAATGAATAAATATCTTTTTTTTTAAATGGTACACCCTGTATATTTTCATGTTATTTAATAGAGTAATAAAAACCCTAAAAGTTTTGTTCAATATATCCTATACCTATTTATAATAGTTTTTGAGATATTTCAGTTTTTCTTATTTTCCATACTTTTTTACAGAAATAGTCTTCATTATCATAGTAGCCATGGCAAAAACAATGTAAAAGAACATTTTTTCTGTGTGTCAAATTTATAACCGCAATCGCTTCTTTTGGTTTTTATGTAGTGTAGTTTGTTTTTTTTGCATTCATCTTATATTGTAAAATGAATTTTACAAAGAATGGTATTATTTATACAATAGGAGAGGCTCAAAAAAATTGCCTTCTTGCTCAAAGAATTTACAAAATGAAGTATCCTGATCGACGCCAGCCTAATACCCATACTTTTCAAAACTTAATGCAAAGATTTGATTCTTCTGGTACTGTTGATTATCCAAAACATAAAGTGGTCAACAAACCAGTAACTAATGAAGAAAAAGAACTACAAGTATTGTTAAATGTTCAGGAAAATCCTTATATTGGTAGCCGTCAGTTAGCAGCATTATATGAAACATCACAATCCACCGCTAATCGTACTACCAAGAAATATAGGTATCATCCATATCACATAGAATTACACCAAGAATTGCATGGACAGGATTTTGAAAGTCGTGTAAACTTTTGTCGTACAATAAATGCGGAGATTCAATTAAATCCAAATTTATTATGCAAGGTAATGTTTAGTGATGAAGCTACTTTTAGAAGTAACGGTGCCGTAAATAGACGCAACATGCATTATTATGCCACAGAAAACTCATTTTGGATTAGAGAGGTGCAACATCAAAACCACTGGTCATTAAATGTTTGGTGTGGTATTCATCATAATCGAAAAATTGGACCCCACTTTTTTAATGAACCACTAAATGGCCATAGTTACCTGAACTTTCTACAAGAAGAACTACCCCAACTGCTTCAAGGTCTCGATAGGGATGAGCTCGACAGTATGTGGTTCCAGCATGATGGTGCGCCTCCGCATTACCATCGTGAAGTTCGTGCGTTTTTGGACCAACGATATCCGCAAAAATGGATTGGACGTGGGGGTTTCATTGAGTGGCCACCAAGGTCTTGCGACATCACCCCATTCCTATGGGGTTATATTAAAAATAAGGTGTATGTTAATCCACCAACAACAGTGGAAGATATGCGAAACAGGATTAGGGATACCTGTAGAACAATAACGCCACTAATTTTGTCCAGGGTCCGAGAAAATCTGCAAAAAAGACTAAATTTGTGCATTGCACAATAGGGTCGTTTATTCGAACACTTATTAAAAAGAAATAATTAATCTCAGTATTTAATAGGTAATTTTTTTGTTTCAATTTAGTATAAAAGTAAATATATATTTGCCTTGTCGTTATTGTTGTGTTAATTTTTTCACATTATGTTTAATTAAACTATTGCCGTTGTAATATAACGAACAATGTATTTCATCATATTTAACCACATTCTGTTTGTTTCTGTAGTTTCTTTTTATTATTTTACATGGCTACTATGATAATGAAGACTATTTCTGTAAAAAAGTATGGAAAATAAGAAAAACTGAAATATCAAAAAACTATTATAAATAGGTATAGGATATATTGAAAAAAACCTTTAGGGTTTTTATTACTCTATTAAATAACATGAAAATATACAGGGTGTACCATTTAAAAAATATATATATATTTATTCATTTAAACTTGTTCAAATTTGAGCCGATGTGTTCAACACCCTGTAGCTTTTATTGCAAATATTAGGTAAAAATTATGTTAACTTGTCCTTGGCCTTGCTAAATTCCAAATTTGAATATATTTGTCACAAAATTGAAAACGTTATTTAGGATTGAATTGATGCTTGAAAATGTGATTTTTTTTCTTTAAACTTAATTATCTCAGAAACTATAAAGTTTTGTTATAGTAAACCCTTAATAAAAAAGATTTAGAATTATAAGCTAAATCGAAAATATGATTCGTATATAGGGTGTTCTATTTAAAAAAATAAAACTTTATGCTGTCCTAGTTTTTTGGCTCACCCTGTAGAGTCCTAAATATTTTTAAAATCTGCGTAAAAATAAACTGTATCAAACATTAATATTGTTTCTTTGTTAATTTCACCGAAAAGGCACAAACCTACTTCATCCAATCGTTGACTCACCCTGTACATGTATAACAGGGGCAATGAAAATCTGCCCAACGGCCTACATGGAAGTAGTCCTAGACCTCATACTTCTACATACATTTCTAGGGAACATGGCGAAGAGGACGATTTATAGAATGATGAGAGATGAGGTCATAAAATGAAAGCCTAATCTCTCATCCAGAAATCAACAAATCTGGGATATACCCCAAGATAAAATGAAAAAGAAATTCAACTTTCTGAAAAACTCCAGCACAAAGTTGAGTCGCAAGAGCGAATGGAACAGAAACACCATTGAAAAACTCAGCCAGAAATCTTTTAAATGGTATATAGTGGCTCCAAAACAACGGAGGGAATTCGAGTAGGAGTGTATGGACCCATGATGGATAGTCAAGTAGCCATCAGTGCATTGAGTTCTCAAGTTATCAGTTCCAGAATGGTCTGAGAATGCCTAGAAGAACTGAATGATTTAAGTAAGAATAATAAAGTCACAATCATGTTGGTACCGAAACATACCGGGATACAGGGGAATGAAATAGTAGACAAGCTCGCGAACAAAGGGGCTTATATACCTTTTCTGGGGCCAGAGCCTTTCTGTGGAATCAGTAGCAGGATAATGCTGGAAGATAAAGATAGAAGAAGAAAGCAGGAGATCCAATTATTGGACGGAGCTGGAAGGATTGAGACAAGTGAAGATACTTCTGGGGAACTACGACCAGAAGAGTTCAAAGAATACATAAGCTTGAATAAAAACCAACTCAGAGTTCTGACGTGCATTGCCACCTGAAGGGACACTGTTACGGTTAAAAATTGATCTTAAATAATAAATATTTTCGTTTACATTTTTCTACATTAAATTACAGGTTCAGATTACTAAAGTAATAAATAGATTTTTGTTTTGTATGTTTTTCTTTAAAGGTTTTCAATGACATGCATGACTTGAAACGTGAATTTAGAGTAAACGATGTTTTCTACTATAAAACTAATGATTACCTTTTGTTCTTCATTCATTAATATTGGTTTCATCTATATTCAGATCATTCCTTTTGTTTATATTCTGAAATTTTGATTGACATTGAAACTTAACATATTTCTGTAATTTGTAAATTTCGTTAGGTAACTCAAGACAATGTATCACAGATTGGGAAAAACGTTTTCTTAATAACTGGATGAACAGTGTTTATTGGTTTTCTTGTTGATTTTCTTTCTTTAGGAAATATTTATTTATTGTCACATATCAGCTGTTTCAGATAGTCAAGTCCACTGAATTGCATGGATAGTTTTATGGTTGCCTATATGATGGCACCTATGTTGAATATATCGAAATATTAAATTCGAAATAAGATAGTATCGACTTTTTCATTATGTTGTTTTTGGTTTATTAGTTGAATATCTCCTCTTTACTTTACTAGTTAGAATTTTTGGTAATTATAATATTGTAAATTAGACCCTCGAACTAATTTGAACTAATTGGTTTTCATTCTTGAATATTTCGAACCCAATAAAAAAGTTAAAATGGGTGATTTTAAAATTGTCAATAAACAATAGAAAAATATTTTGCATACACTTCATATCGCAATAAAAGGTCTCTTGTGACATAAAAACATGCATGCATATTAATGGTATATTAAAAATTTATTTAATTTTTAATATTTCTAATCAATATATATATTATTGACTAATGTCAGTGATTTTTCGCAATTTCAAATGTGTAAAAAATAAATGTCGTTAATCGATTTCTTTTTATTCATAAAATATGTGAAGATGCAATAATTTGTTTATTGCTAACCTAAAAAATAATTTTTTCAGGTTATTTCAGGTTATCACCTGTTAAAATATGAACGTAAGTTTACTATTTGTTGATCGAGCTGCTTACCAATATCCACCAATCCTCTTCCTCCTTGGGTTCTTGGAAGCATTGTACATTCAATTGAAGTTCGAGGGTGGTGTTTTTGTACTTTTTTAAAGAGTGTTCTTATTTTTATTTGTAGGTTTTCGATGTCCGTCTTGCTCCATTCTACAATTCCAAAAGGGTAGCTACGTGCAGAGCATAAGTACGTGTTGAGCGTCTTAAACAAATTTAGTTCGTAATATCCGTTTTTCCCTTATAACAAATTGGGTTGCAATTCGGCCTTCATAGTGCAATGGTCAATTTTTTTAGCCTGTTTCATACATGGGTATTTGTATGTTTGTTCTGCTTCTATTTCAGCAATAGTTTCTGCATCTCGAATACTCTCGGTTGTATCTTTCCTTTAACAAATACGGCACTTGTTAAGTCCAGACTGTATCCCCAGAAGACTTCTCCACAATTTTAAGCATTTGTTTCAGCTGGTTTCTAGTATTACTCATCAATTTAAGACCATCCATTATAGAAGATGATTCAGTCTTACTACCTCTTCGTTGTTATTTTTAATATAAAACCGTATCTGGTAGAGTTTAAACAGCGTGATAGTGAGTTCGTTGCAGGGCAGAACCACAATGGGCTTAGTGAATCGCCTTGGGATATTTCCCTTCGCATTGGAATTGTACTGGTTTCAATGATATTGTTGGATGGCATTTCCATTACACATAATGCGTTCTAAAAAGGAAACAAAATGATTATCGACCCCATACATTTGCAATATAGTTGTGGGACACTCATTTGGCACTGAGTCGAAGCCCATCTTATAATCCACATAAGCAGCAAAGATATTTTTCCGGTTGGTACAGGCTTGGTTACATATAACAAAGTCAATAATCAATTGCTCCCTGCATCCCATAGCTCCCCTGGTGTATCCTTTCTGTTGAGTAGCCATAATGTTATTTTGTTCACAATGTGCCTAGATGCGTTGGGTGAAGCAGGAGGTGATTACTTCGTGTTACGATTGGCAGGTGTGAAAAGTTGACTTCTCCAGAACTTTTTTACCTACTCTCTATTGTCTGCCATGTTAGACCGAGCATTTAACTTGTGGTAAAAAGTCTTTTCTGATCGTTGAAACAGCGCATTGTCTCGTTTTCGGTCATTGCTGGTCTTATATCCGTCCTGTAGTAACAGAGTGCTTCTATTTCAGCGTGTCGAGCAGAACCATTCTCTAGATCTTGTTGCGAATGGTATAGGATCCTATTAATTCTTTTTCACTTCCTCTTTGCAGTTTACTTGTCCTCATGCCCCTGATATATTCCGTCAGCTGTCCTACATATTTTCGAAGATTTTCCATTTTCTTACTTAGACGTCTTTTTATTGGTGGTGTGTTAGGTTCTGTTCTTGCTGATGGCGGACCAAAAATGGTCGCGATTTTTGGTTTTTTGAGTTTATCTCGAAAATTAAGAGTTGTATCAAAAAATATTTCAAACAAAAATTATAGAGAATTAAAAAACCTACGACTTATATAATATTAGCTATACAGTGCCTTCATTTCAAAACGAACCATCCTTAATAACTTTGTTAAATAGAAAAATTTAAAAAAAAGAAAAAACACGTCAATTTAGATATACAGGGGGAAGTTTAATTTTGCATTTGTTAAAAGTCTGTCAATCACCTCCTCACCTCCAGCTAACCTCACTTTAATATGTCAAATAGGAACCCCCACCTTGTGACACATCATTGTAAGCAGCATAAAATTGTCTATCCAACCGTATAAAAAAAATTAAATCGGTTGACGTACAAGCGAACAGTGTGCAAAAATGTCTTGTAATAATGCATAATATATCGGCCTCGAACTTTAGTATGTCAAATGATTACCCTATAGTGTGATACATCATTTTAAAGGGCATACTATCTCCTATTTAGCCAATAAAAAAAACAAAATCTGTTGATGTACAAGCGAATAGTAAGAAAAGATGTGTGGTAATAATAGACACCTTATCACATTAAACTTTATTATGTCAAATGGCTACTTCATACAATAAAATATTATTTTAAATTTAAAATAAATATTTTTTTAAAATAATAAACAGTTAAAATATTTGCGAGGAAAAAACTAAGCCTGTTTTAAAATTCATCGCAAAATTCATTGCAGTCTAATCAATCTAGTGTATTTATTTCAATGATATTTTTTGCGGTACCTGATAGGTACAAAAAATCATTGCAATAAATAAAATTTTTAAGATCTTTAAACACCAGTTGTTTATTATTGTTAAAATTGTCATTGTGACGCCTAGTTGAAACGTGAATATAAATGGTGTATACGCTAGCCGAAAGAATAGAAATAATTTTTCTCTATGGAGCTGAAGATCGGTGCGCTCGTAGAACCGCCAGAGCATTTAACGAGAGGCATCAAGACAAAAACGTGGGCCATAAATATGTACTCGAATTGGTACGAAAGTTTGAAGAAACGGGATCCGTTTGTAATAAAAAATATATTGAGAAAAGGGTTGTAGATGAAGCATGCCAAATCGAGGTACTAGGACAGTTTGCAATAGATCCAACTTTATCCATCTCAAAGGTCGCAGATTTAACCAACATTTCTGCTGGCTCTGTGCATAAAGTTTTAAAACAAAATAAGTTTTTTCCCTACAAAATTCAAATTCTTCAAGAACTCGGAGAAGACGATTTTGATAGGAGAATTCAATTTTGCGAATTAATGTGCCAACGAATTGACGAGGACCCCCATTTACCTAAGAACATCTGCTTTAGTGATGAATCAACTTTTTTTCTAAATGGACTGGTTAACAGACATAACTGCAGATACTGGGATAATGAAAATCCGCACCTTTTCCGAGAAGGGAATACTCAATATCCCGAAAAAATTAACGTGTGGGCAGGAATTTATGGCAATGAAATCATCGGGCCATTTTTTTTGGAAGATAATTTAACTGGGCAAATTTATTTAAACCTTTTAGAAAACACAATATACCCTGCCATTGTGCAATCTTTAGAAAATCAAGTGGATGAAAATGCTGTTATGGTACTAAATGAAAATAATTTGCATTTCCAGCAAGATGGAGCTCCCCCGCACTACGCTTTGGCAATTCGAGAGTGGCTTGATGAACATTTTCCAGGGACGTGGATTGGCAGACGTGGTGCAATTGAATGGCCAGCACGGTCTCCAGACCTAACCCCTCTAGACTTTTTTCTTTGAGGTTATTTAAAAAGCAAGGCTTATAAAACCCCACCTGAAAATATTGACGATTTAAAAGATCGAATTGTTCGGGAATGTAGAGGAATTAGCAGAGAAACCCTTGCCAATGTTCGTGGGGAATTTCAAAATAGGCTTTTTTATTGTCTCGCTAATAACGGCGCACATTTTGAACATTTAATAATATAATTTTCTTCAACTGAATAAAACTGAATAAACTGCTTATATTTAACACACATTTTTGCATCCTAATTGCCTATAACGTCTATTAACTCAATTTTTTTTGACATCGTTGGATAGCAGATCGTACGTCCTTTAAAATGATGTATCACACTATAGGGTAATCATTTGACATACCAAAGTTCGAGGCCGATATATTATGCATTATTACAAGACATTTTTGCACACGGTTGGATAGACAATTTTATGCTGCTTACAATGATGTGTCACAAGGTGGGGGTTCCCATTTGACATATCAAAGTGAGGTTAGCTGGAGGTGAGGAGGTGATTGACAGACTTTTAACAAATGCAAAATTAAACTTCCCCCTGTATATCTAAATTGACGTGTTTTTTCTTTTTTTTAAATTTTTCTATTTAACAAAGTTATTAAGGATGGTTCCTTTTGAAATGAAGACACTGTATGTGGCCACTAGTTATCGATATATATATATATATATATATATATATATATATATATATATATATATATATATATATATATATATATATATATATATATTCGAAAAAATTTACGGTTTTGGTTTGTTTTTTTTTTAAAGAGATTTATTAACAAATTACCGATTTAAAATTTAAAACAAATACAGGTATTATTATTCTAAAAAATTATCAAATCTGGAATCTGCGAGTATTTTATTTTTTGAGAAATTCAATGTCAAAGTTGAAAATTCAACCTTAATTTTCCGCTTTCCTAATTAAGATACAATGCTCAATTTTAATGGAAATTGTTTGTCTTGTTTTATATTTTGAAGATCTACATAAAATTTTTTTTTCAGTCGTGAGCCGAGAAATTTTACAAAAACCAATTTTTGCACCAACAAAATTGCGATAACTTTTCACCGGATGGAGATAAAAATTTTGTTAGTGCGTGCATAGATAGATGTATCATTTCCGATCTAAAAAAAAATCAATTTTGAATGAAAAAAACGTTTCTTTTTTTCAAAAATTCATAATGGCTCGTCTAATGAATATTAAGACCTTTTTAATACTTGTATTTTACCTGTGAATTTTTTTAATAGATCTTCAAAATATAAAACGATATAAACAATTTCCATTAAAATCGAGCATTGAATTTTAATTATGGAAGCGGAAAGTTGAGGTTGAATTTTCAACTTTGACATCGGATTTCTCAGAAAATAAAAAACTCACAGATTCCGGGTTTCACATACTTTTTTAGAATGATAATATCTATATTTATGTTAAATTTTAAATCATATAAATGTCTTTAAAAAAAATAATAATAAAAATCGTAAATTTTGTCGAAAAAAAATATATATATCTCGATAACTAGTGACGCCACCTATAACTTATGTCACATGAGTCGATAGGTTTTTTAATTCTTTACAACTTTTGTTTGAAACATTTATTGATACAATTTTTACTTTCTGAGATAAACTCAAAAAACCAAAAATTGTGACCATTTTTGGTCCGCCATTTTTTTTGCAGAGATCTTTCAGAGTTGCCATCGAGATATGTTTTATAGGATGCCGAAATGAACACATTCCAGCAAAAAAAAACAATGTTACGTTTTGGTTACTGACGAAAGTCTATTTTCCATGGACTATAATGGATTGGTTCCATCAGACTCCAATACCGCAGCAATCATTGCTGTTGACAGTTTTTGATGAGAAAGTTCAGCGTTTTCTTACTGGATACTGTCATTAGGCTCTTTTTGTTGCTGTTGGACTTCGGAGGTGGGTCAGGTTCAGCGATCGGATCGTTGTAATTGTCATTGATCCTGATTAAGCCATACTGCAGGAATTAGATTGTTTTGAAGAATAACTCTGAATTGGTCAGCTGTTTACTATTGTGACATATATATTTTTTGGTTTTAATTGTTTATAGCAAATTAATGAATCATAGTAGGAAGTAAAAAACATAATAAAATATCACCATCGATTGTTTTTAGTGTGATAACACAGTTTGTATCCTGATAGTATTTTAGTGCAAAAAAATATCTTTTGGTTGGCCTAAAATATTTTATTTTAGAAAACTTTATGATTCTACTGGGTTTTGTTCTAAGAAATATTGTTATTTTTTCAGCAAATCATTGCAACTAAACCCAACGAAAACATCATTTTTTCACCGTTTACTCTCCAGACACTTATGGCAATTCTTACAACAGCTTCATCAACTAATTCTCCTCAAATACAAGAAATTATCTCACATGTCAAACTACCTTCTAAAGGGAATATAGAAAAGAAGTTTAAAGAAGTTGTAGATACGTTTCCAAGACCTAATGATGATTTTAAGTATTTTAGTGCGAATAAAATTTACTTCGCCCATACATGTACTGTACAAGGATGGTTCCGGACATCTGTTATAAATAACTATAAAGCAGATATTGAAACCATTAATTTCGGACAGGTAAGCCACTGTTAATAATTAGTATATTCAGAATCTTTCCACAAATATTAATGTGAGAAAATGATTATGTTCTCTGCCATTATACTTTTACTCCCCAGTACTGCGACCTGACATTATGCTAACTAAAGTAAATGCCAAACTTCGTGAGCACCTTCCCTATGACGAGTCCGATAACCTTTTCTTCTGGAAAAATTTTCGACGACGGGGCCGTTCGGATCTGTCAGTTCGCGAAACTGTCATTTGACGGTGTAATACAATGCGATACACGTAAATTTCTTTTTCGTTGTAATAGACAGATTTTATGATAAAATCGACGAAAAAATATTTGTCCGACAAAAATCATAGGGCATGCGTAGGTTCCGACACCCTTAATATGTCGATAAAACGTCAATATGATTCTCGATACATGTAAGTCTGATTTTCGCAACAGTGTTTAATTAATAGGTCTAAAACACAGTGATCAATTTGTCCGACAAAAATCATGGGGCCGTACGTAGGGTCCGCCACCCTCAATATATCAATATGGCGTCATTATGTTTCCTGATACATGTATGTCGGGCAAAAATACACATGATATAAGAGTGCATTTTTGAGGGAAATTTAGCACTGTCTGACAAAAATGTCAAGTTTAATCTTCAGTCCGACAAGAAAATAGATTAAAAAAAATACTACAAAATCATATGCTTCTTATTCCACATGTATAGCTAAATGAGCTGTAGATATTGTGGAAAATATAAGAAACACATATACCTAGTGGATAATTTGTGTTTATACCATCACTATATGTTGTCAATATAGAGTAATTTCCATCGGAAAAGCTGAAAAATGAGGAATAATATTTTTTTTTATCAGTACGTATTTTAATAACACTCCGTGCGGAAAGTGCATTTTTCCGCACGCAAGCGTGCGAATATAGCTTTTCCTGCACATCGTACTGAAAAATTTTATACGAAATTCGTGTGAAAGGATTTTTTTAGACATTTTTCACAATATCTACAGCTTATTTAGCTATACATGTGGAATAAGAAGCATATGATTTTGTAGTATTTTTTTAATCTGTTTTCTTGTCGGTCTGAAGATTAAACTTGACATTTTTGTCGGACAATGCTAAATTTCCCTCAAAAATTCACTCTTATATCATGTGTATTTTTGTCCGACATACATGTATCAGGAAACATAATGACGCCATATTGATATATTGAGGGTGGCGGACCCTACGTACGCCCCATGATTTTTGACGGACAAATTGATCACTGTGTTTTAGACGTATTAATTAAACACTGTTGCAAAAATCAGACTTACATGTATCGAGAATCATAATGACGTTTTATCGACATATTAAGGGTGTCGGATCCCACGCACGCCCTATGATTTTTGTCGGACAAACATTTTTTCGTCGACTTTATCATAAAATCTGTCTATAACAATGAAAAAGAAACTTACATGTATCGCATTGTAATACACTGTCAAAATGACAATTTCGCGAATTGACAGCTCCAAAAGGTCCCGTCGTCAAAAAACTTGCCAGAGGAAAAGTTTGTCGAACTCGTCATAGGAAAGGCGCTCACGAAGTTTGGCATTTACATGAGTTAGCAAAATGTCAGGACTCTGTACTGTGGACTATTTACCTCGGTGGCAAAAGGATTATGATCTAACTGGGGCATAATTTTATTCTAAAAGTCACTTTCAGCAAGTTTCTTTTTTGTAATGGTTTTTTATTGTGTCTGTCTCTGAGCGAATAAAGAAGTATTACTGAACAAATGATTATTGAAAATGACTAGAGTTCAACCGAAGGTCAGTTTTTGGCCGAAGCTGAAGCAGAAGTCAATTGTTTGGTTCTTGCCATTACCTTCGGCCGAAGCCGAAGCCAAACTAACCGTCGGCTGCAATTAAGAGACCTAATTTGGACGAACTGGACACATGAAAAGGTAGAATTAAAAGGGCACATAAAGCGCGGCAGATGTAGAGGAACTGAACACATGAGATGGGACTATCAGGTGCGATTAAGTTCATCATCTAAAGACCGCACAACAGAGAACCATGAAAAACTGCAACAGGACAATTTTAATATCAAATATAGACCAGAAAGACTACATAACGACTCAGATATCGTATCAAAAAGATCACGTAAAGAGAAATGCAAGCAATGCAGCAAAATAGAACAAAAAAAGGGTTTCCCATTCGGGGAGTCATTTTTTACACTTATCCAGAATGGAGTATAGCTGAGAGAGACCAACTTCAACTTAAAGGAAAAGTCAATTTTGTAAATATTACCATATTTGTTGATACTGGTGCTGCAGTATCTCTGATAAAGTCAAGCCTTGCTGATAAATTTAGGATCCTTCCATTGTCGAGAAAAGTAATGTTAAGAACTGTAACTGGAGAAGCAGCTGATGTGATTGGAAAAATGTAAGTGGAGCTTCAACTTGGAAGACTAAAATTAAACCATTTGTTGATAGTTGCTGTCACAGAAGATGAGTTTATACTGGGAATGGATCTGATCCATCAAAATGGATTTCCCTTCGACAATAAGCTTAATATTCTAAGTGAACCAATCGGAGGCATTGCTGAACAAAAAACCAGAGGAAGGGGAAACACGGAGAAAGCTATTTACCAAAAGCAACGTCGAATTAGTTCAGCAGTCCAACAAATCCCGTAAATATCTGATACTGAAGGCATTAGTTAAATCACTCGACATCAAGGTAAACTCAGCAAGGTTCCAGAAAGATGATAGAGTTTGGTTATGAAATCTACAGAAAGAAAAAGAAGGGTAAATTGCCTATTGATGTTATCATGATAAGGACAACATACTGTTCTGAAAAGAATCAGTGTCGTTGTTTATAAAATCGAATGAAGTCCCTAGACCAAAATGAAAATATTATATTCCAACAAATTGAAGCCATACCACAGAGATATCCAAGCTAATCGGAATGATCAGAATTAGCAGGGCTGCAGTGTTAGAGAGGACTAGGGGAAACTTTTTAATATGCCATTGCATTACAAGTAATATTTCGATGCAATGAGTCAACTTTATTATAATGTGCCGCGAGGGATATATTAGAGATGAGCAATATTTCTAGATAGTTCTCATCTTTTATGCTAATATATTTCTTGTTAATTCTAGAAAGTTCTATAGATACATAAATAGGAATAGGAGTTTTAAGATAGTCATATAGTAGTATTTGAATAGTGAAGATATTAAGAAATAGTAATTAGATTGTTGTGATTTAGCTGTGTTAAGAAGTTGTTACTATATATAGCATTGGGAGTATTAGTGAAAATTGTTGTGCCTTATTCTGCTTACCCAGTGAGCAATTTAAAGAGAGAAAACCGTAACAGTATGAAAGTTAATCGGTATTGTTAAAATAAATACCTTTAGTTTTATTTGTAACATTTTTAGGTTAACGATGCTGCTGCTACCATCAATAACTGGGTGGCAAAGAATACGGATAACTTAATACAAAATTTTATAAGGCCCGGGCACCTCTACAATACACACATGTTTTTAATAAACGCTTTATATTTATCAGGTGAGGATATTTTAGAAACTAGTCGTAAGCTGTAATTCTGTTGAAATCTTATCTTATCTTATTGGCACCCCACATATACAAAGGGGCAATGGCTTTGCTTCTGAGGCAATTCATTAGCTCACCCTAAGGAATCATGCTTAGGTAGAGTGAGAGCCACCTTTCTGAATATGTTACACAGATTCCGGTTTATGTACACAAACAATGGTTATTCTTGGATTATCCGGTTTATATTCCAGAAAAACCTACATTTATAAAGAACGTTGTCACTTGCGTAACTAGCACTATTTATTACACGAACTGCTAAGTATATCCTTCTATATTAATGGGCAGAAATTTGATTTTAGAACAAAATGTCCCTCGCACCATAGAGCATGCAACCACGCACGATCTTTCCCTTTTGCACAATCCGACACTTTCTATAAGGAACCAGGAGCGGATCAAACCTCTCTTTTTTTTTTGGGGGGGGGGGGGGGGCGGTGAGATCATAAAACTACAGTATGGCAAGCAAAAGCAAGTTGTCTTCGGGGGGGGGGGGGGGTTAAACGACAGCAACATTGTCATTTCTAATGTAAAAGGCAGGGTCGGCTCTATTTTTCTGAATTTGAAGCTCTTAGAGGGGAAGGGTGATCGCAAGAAAAAAAATTGTCGACAGGGGAGGAGATGCCAGCAGCATACACATTCCTAATACCAGATGCAGAATGGAGTCTATTTTCCTGAACTCAAAGCTCTTGGGGGGATCGCCCCCTTGAATCTGCGCCTGTAGCGCCCCCTAACACCACACAATCAGCCTGAATTCCAGTTTCTGTCCCCGTACGTCCCAACCCTGCCTTTGCTTGCTTTTTACAAGTACACACTGGCAAACGTACTGTATATTCTATGATCAAAAATAGAGTTATTCTGTTAAAACCTTAGACGAGAGAACTCAACATGCATAAGATTATTTTGTTATCGACTGGTATCAAACGAGTCAACCCAATGGTTTATTATCATTCGGGTTTTGAAATCTAAAAAATATTAACAAATGAGGTACAAATCATCAACAATTTCTGCGTTCAGGTTCATATTTCGAATATGCTTTTCACAGTTTTAACTCTTGTCGTTCTTTATTTAAAATATCTTCAAAAAGATTTTCAATCTCGAGATTCCGTCAAAACTATGTCTCACAAAATTTCAAGATTGAAATATTTTTGAAGATGTTCTAAATAAAAAACGAAACGTCAAATCAAAATGGTGAAAGACATATTTTAAACATAAACCTAATCCCAAGAAAATAATAAAAAATAAAAATAAATATCATCGGTTCAAGAAAATCTATATATATAGATATATATATATATATATATATATATATATATATATATATATATATATATATATATATATATATATAAAACAGAAAATTCTTGGATGTACGGACATAAGATTAACATTACTCTCGTGTTAAAAGTGCGGAGAATTCCAAGGCAATGGGGAAGTTCCGGGTCCTTAAAATAACGACATCGTTGTTTCCTCCTTATATGTGAATCACCAGGCCATTGTATGTTTACCAATAATCTTATGATCAAAAAACCGAAAATTTTCTATTTTATTTTAGAATTTTACGGACGAAGATTTCTTTTGTATTGTTACAGATAACTTAGGAGGACCATAAAATGATCAAAATTTTTTAGAAACAATTTTTAATTATATAGGAAAGATATTTCAACATTTTATGAACCTTAATCTGAACTATTTTAAGAATACAGTTAATGGTTTAAGAAAAGTTCACCAATATATATATATATATATATATATATATATATATATATATATATATATGTATATGTATATATATATATATATATATATATATATATATATATATATATGTATATGTATGTATATATATATATATATATATATATATATATATATATATATTTACATATAATATGTAATTTTTTTTTTAGGAAAATGGAACATACCCTTTGAAACTCATAAAACGAAAAAAAGTAATTTTCATTCACCATCGGGAATCAAACAAGTAGACATGATGAGCACACAGCAATATCATTATGAGTAAGATCTTTTTCAATATGCATTAAAATTAATTGATAATTTATAAAATAGTTATAGGGCACGAAAATTCTTAATAGACTTGACCCCTGTGACGTTTGACGGTTTGTCTTTCTGCGTTACGAAAAGATTGTCCAGCAAGTAGTTAACAATGTCTTTAGCATAATGAGAGCTGGCTTTATCTCGCTCGAATATAAGGAAGAACATTTTTTCATATATTCTTCTAAGTATAGAGTAACAAAATTTGACTCCTTATGAGGTTCACACTTGCCACTGGGACCTATGTCAATCCATACAGCAATCTTCTTCTAAATTTTTATCTTCGTATAAAAGTTGACATTGGCTAGTGTATTCTTGATGTTTGAGGTATAAAACGTGTTATTGCTATTGCTAAATGCTACGTATTTCCTGTCTTGCTGTATGGCGCGGAAGCATGGACAGTGACGGAAACTCTATTGAAGAGGCTGGAAGCGTTTGAAATGTGGGTGTATCGACGTATCCTGAAAATATCCTGGACTGAACACATCACCAACGTGGAGATAGTTCGCCGTATACGGAAAGAAAAGGAAATTATACCGACGATCAAGAGGAGGAAGCTAGAATATCTTGGTCATGTAATGAGGCATAACAAATACCGTCTCCTTCAGCTAATACTCCAAGGAAAGATAGATAGCAAACGCGGACCCGGAAGAAGAAGACACTCATGGCTCCGAAACTTACGTCAATGGTTTGGATTAACATCCGCCGAACTGTTCAGGAGCGTCGCAAACAAAATCAAGATTGCCATGATAATAGCCAACGTTCGCAACGGACAGGGCACATGAAGAAGAAGATTGCTATTGACAGTAGAGTGGGGAGGAATTAATTAGGATTCATCATCAATGATCCTAGAGAATTTTGAAAACTTCAGACAACAATGACCGCACAACTTTTGACATCGGAAATTTGTCGTTCGTTACGCTAAGGGATGGGCTTTTTCTTATGAATCACAATTCTCAACTTTTTCAGAGCATTGTTTATGGTCATTATGGCACGCTGAAGCCGTTCAGTGACTTGATGAAGCGAAATCCCAGCCTTGTGGACGACAAGAAGCTATATATATATATATATATATATATATATATATATATATATATATATATATATATAAACGTTATGAGAGGTGTGCTTCAGGAAGACGTCATCTCTCCGAAACTATTTACGCTAGCTTTGGAGGATATCTTTAAAAAACTAAATTAGGATGAGAAAAGTTTGAGAGTCGACGGTTCTTATCTTAGTCATCTTCGTTTCACCGACGATGTTGTTGTCATGTCTAGCAACCCAGAAGAGCGAAAACAAATGCTTCAAGATTTCAATGAAGAGGCGAGAAAGTGGGACTTAAGATGAACTTGGGGAAAACTAAGTTAATAAGCCCTGACGCAAATGTACAAATAGAGATTCAAAATGAAATCATAGAGAATGTCCAAGAGTACATCTATTTAGGCCACGTCCTGAAACTGGGCAAAGAATAAGGTGAATAGGGCTGACATGGGCTGCCTTCGGAAAGTTGCAGTATGTATTAAGAGATAGAAACACACCAATTAACCTTAAACGGAAAATGTATAACACGTGTGTCTTGCCTGTTGCTACTTACATCATGGAAACGATAACATTAACCAAACAAAACGCTAATAGGCTCCGAGTCACTCAACGCTCTATGGAGAGACTAATGTTATGTCCAGGAGTAAACGTCAATGGGCGGAGAAAGAAGAAGAAGAATGAATATATATATATATATATATATATATATATATATATATATATATATATATATATATACTTCAGAGATTGACGTTTGTAGTTTGGCAGAAATTAATTTTCCTTGCAATAGTACCGCAATTGCCGAGGAACTAGATATGAACGCTCGAACAGTTCGAAATATTTTAAAGCGCAATAAATATCGCTGTTACAAATTGCGAACAACTAAAGAAATTTTTCCGGAAGACAAGGAAAAACGTATAGTGTTTTGTGAGGACATGATGGAAACAGCTAATAAGAACGACAGGTTAGTCAACAGCAACATTTTGTTTACTGATGAATCTTCACCTCCTTCCACAAAAATATGTTCTCATAAATATAACCCCTGAAGAATTGGCAAATACGCGAACCGTATTTTATAATATAGAGGGGGTGATGTGTCGCGTAGCTGTTCCCCGACGGTCTGTCCCGAACTAACCCGAAAGAAGTTAGAGAGGCTTAGTGGGTCAGAATTAAAAAATCGTGGCCAAAATAAGTAAGAAAAAATTTCTAGCTAAGCAATTTCCACCAGAAGGATGGCTATAGTAACTTTTCTATTAAATCTCGGTAATATGAACGGCCAGTTTTTTCTTTCTAAGGTCTCGTTTCAGGTCAAAAGCAGCAGTCTTGTGGGAGCGTCGCGCGCCCAGTTAGTAGGTCGAGACCATTTGTGCTTGTTAAAATAGTGGCTCCTTCAGGAGATATGCGCTTAATTAAAAATGGCTGTTTAATTTTTTTTATTAACTTTTATACGAGAAATGAAACAAATGATCTCAAAATGCAATGACAATTGAAGTATAGGTTACGACTTCCACACAATTCCCCTGAATCTCCAGTTTTTTCGGAACTTGCTTAATGCCTATGAAGGAGCCGCTCTTCTATTTGACATTGGATTGTCAAGAGACAAAATATTAGCGATTACGAAATTGGGCTAAAAAGAAAGGCATTAATATATTTCCGCCGTACTTTGGTCCGTAAAATACAAAAAAGTATGTTATCCACATGACAATTATCTAACCTCTACTAAATCGGAAACCTAGGTTAAATTGAAAGGCTTACTGGATCACACAGTGGATCGAATTTTATTGCTTCAATTAGACTCTCTTGAATAAATCGATAAATTAGGTTTTCAAATATGAGTTTCATTTGCAAATGGGTCTTTGATAGAATGTTAAATCAGAGCCAGTACAAAATAAAATTCACTGATCCGAATATTTCTAATACAAACTTATTCCTCACCTCTCTTATTCTACTTCAATTAGGAGGTGCAGGCCTCTGAAATTGGAATTTATTAAGGAAACCGAACAAACGTCTTTCAAGAAGAAAGAAAATTATGAGCTCAAACTAAACAACTTGCACTATATAAAAGAGTTCTCTGTGCCATCCCATCTTCAGTACAGTACAACTTATCTATGATGATGATAGACAGCTAGGTGAACGCTGTGGCTGGAATAAAGTCGATCCAACTTTGTTACCTCTGCCAAATAACATCTCAGTTCGACAACATTGATACCGTGTCCCTAACTCTACATGCATGTATTCCATGCTTCAAATGATGCTTGTATTTGTCATATCAATGTGACATACAAAAGTGGCTGTAAGCAGGAAGACAAAGAGGTGAAAGCACAGACAAAAGCCGCCATCCAACATGCTTATAAGGAGAAAGATTAGGACTTCTTGTTGACATAACATAGAAATAGCTAGGAAGCACTAACGATGGCAGAACAGTTCGACGTTTTTTAGAAAACAGTGATGAGTCAGCTGTCATAAAAAGAGTAAAGCGAAAACTGATCCTCCGGTTTCACATCATTTTGCAAACTATTTGAAGCGGACATTAAACTGCAGTAGAAAAGATTTGGGAATACACATTTCGAACTGCAAGATTGTTCTTCAAAGGATATTCTTGGTACAACATGTCAACAGGAATCCACAAATTACTTTTCCATGGACTAGATATTAGGTAAACTATCGAAAGATGCACAAAAACCAACGAACAAGTTGATAAGAAACTATCGCTTAGACTTTGCCAGAAAATCTTCTCGAAAAAAAAATTAGGTGGAGGTGTTCTAAAACTTTTGGTGTCGATGGAACCTTACATTGTTTTTTGACTTGACTCTTAATGATTCTGGTAACAATTCGTATGGATTGGAGAATGAGAAAAGAGCTGTTAACAAAGAAGGCAGTGATTGAAAAATTATTTTTATTACAGTCGTATTATTTATTCATTTATGTTAATGAATAAATATTATATTGGTTACAAATTTTTTGCATTGGTATTTGTTAAGAAGTCCTAAGCATACAGGAAAAAGTACTTTCGCCATTTTAACGATTATTAATATCTATGTATTTATTGTTAAAATGCACCTTGAACTCAAGTGCAATATTTTATTTATAGAAATACAATTATTATCTTTATTTTGTTTGTAAATGGCATATTTAACAGCTATTAAACCACACTAAACGTTTGTCTAATTTATTTTCATGATTATAAAGATTCCGTCTGTTATGTTGGATTCGATAATCTATATTTTTTTTATTTTAATATCAAATTCGTGTTTTCGACCCACTGTGTTTTGACGACCCCAGACCATCTTTGCTGGAAACAAGGAAGCAAACTACGGTACAACAGTAAACTTTATTTATTTCGCTTCTTCAACAAAACTAAATGGACTGCCCGTTTCTTTCAGTTACATATATATATATATATATATATATATATATATATATATATATATATATATATATATATATATATATATATATATGTATGTAATCGAAGGTTTTCGGGCATCCCGTGTATGTGCTGAGTCCCTCTCAGGACTGTAAGGCAGCTGACGTTTCGGTGAAATCTCATTCACCATTTTCAAAGCTCACTGTATGGCGTCTACAAGCGAATTGACTCTTGCGACTCGGGCGCTGTTGGTCCCGAGTGTACGTCGGACGCGCTCGTTTTCCGAATGGTTCTTGCCAATCAGGTTGCGAGACCTGCTGCGCGTCATCGGCCCTGTTGCCAGTGTTTGGGGTTGCGTTGCCGAGTTGCAATCTCTTTCGTTACTAAGTGGTATTGTTTGATGTTTTGTACGCAGATTTTTCCAAGTATTAGGCACTCGCTGGCTATCATCTCTGCTATTTAAGTTGCTGGGCCTCTTTGCAATTTCAATGGCTTCCCTTATAACTCTTGTGGACAGGTTTTCACATCTCGATAGCATTTTTGTTCCTGAGAAATTTATCTTATGTCCTGTGTTTAACCAGTGTTGGGCCAGAGAAGAAGTTGTTTTTTGCTTGACAGTGTTTATATGTTCGTCGCTTCTGGCGCTTATTTTACGGTTGGTTTGTCCTACGTAAGATTAGCTGCACTTTCCGCATGGAAATTCGAACACTTCCTGGTTTTCTAGAGGGATTCTTTCTTTAGGTGATGGAAAGAGATCTTTTACTTTACAGTCTGTGGTGAAAATGGTTTCAATGTTGTGTCTCTTGAGAATTTTTGCGATCTTGTCTGTGGTGCCTCTTACATAAGGAACAAGAGCTTTGGAACTATTCTCTTGATTTTCGCGATTTTTTGGGGCTACGTGTTTGTTTTTTAGAGCTTTGTCTATATATTCGGAAAACGAACGCGTCCAACGTATACACGGGACCGACAGCGCCCGAGTCACAGGCGTCAGTTTACTCGTAGACGGCATACAGTGCTTTGAAAATGGTGAATGAGATTTTACCGAAACGTCAGCTGCCTTACAGTCCTGAGAGGGACTCAGCACATACCCGGGATGCCCGGGTATGTGCTGGTATATATATATATCTATCCTGAAAGGGACTCAGCACATACCCGGGATGCCCGGGTATGTGCTGGTATATATATATATATATATATATATATATATATATATATATATATATATATATATATATATATATATATATATATATATATAGCGGTAGGAAGATTGTACTACATTTAATATTTGATCAATTTCTAATGAATAATTTTAATTACATACCTAACTAGATTGAAGGATTTTAACCTTTTGAGTATTCTTTCTAAATTCTAAATATTATCGAGGATCAGGATGTCCTTGACGTTAGCGTGACTGAAGAATTGTTCTTCATGTCTCTTGATAAATACCTTTACGGTCTGATTAATAGTGTCCATCTTTAGATCCCGAAGGAGGTCATTGTTTCTGAAATACCAAGGAGCATTTGTAATATTCCTTATTACTTTATTCTGGAGCCGCTATATGGTCTCTGGAACTGTATTAGAGTTGAATGCTATATAGTTCTAAGAACTTCCTTATTCTGTACCATTTTATTATAGATTGATCATTCCGAATGTTTTCCAATCAATCAGGATATTTTCTTAAATCGTAACCCGAATTATTTCCTTTCCTTTTTTATGAGTTTTCCAGGGCACTTTTACATTTAAGGTAATACCCAAATATTTTGCTGTATTAGCGAGTGGTACGTGGGTGCTGATTGTACTTTTTGGAAAGTGCTGTTTCCTTTTGTTTGTAATATTAATGTGAATAGATTTAGTCTTATTCAGTTTAATTGCAGCATCCTCATGATTTTCTCTTACCTCCCAGATAGCAGTATGGTCTGCAAAGGTTGCTATTGTACCAGTTTCTAATTTAGGAATATCACAGGTATAGAATGGATCCCAATATATTGCATTATGGCATACCAGATTCGATCTCTTTTAGTTTAGAATAGGTTTATTGCTGTTTCATTCGGATTTTCATTATATAAAATCAAAATAGTCGAACTCGATTGCAATAAATTTATATTAGATTTTTTAACTAGATAAGAGTATATAAACTTTACAAAACTATGCTTAGGTCAGCCTTAATAACCTGATCATTTACTTTGTATCAGTTCTGAATTGGTCAGTTTTTTAATATTAGAATATATTATTTTTTTTTTATTTTAAGATATTCTGAGGATGGAGACGCTCAGTATTTAAAAATGGACCTTGTCGGAACAGACGCAGGTACAGAAATGGTATTTGTATTGCCTCTTAAACAACAAGGACTCGATGACTTACTTAAAAATAAGCTGGACTCTGTTCTTTCTCATGATCAGTTTAGAGCCGTACAAGTAGATGTCACCTTACCTAAATTTAAAGTCAACAATGACTTATCATTTGTGCCTATGTTACAAAACGTAAGTTGAATATTAGCGATGCCAGCCAATAAAAATACGATAAAAGAAACGATATATATATATATATATATATATATATATATATATATATATATATATATATGGCATATATATATATATATATATATATAATATATAATATATATATATATATATATATATATATATATATATATATATATATATATATATATATATATGTATATATGTATATATATATATATATAAACTAAATACTGATAATGGCCTGTAAAAGCAATAAATGGAATGTGATTCCAAGAATATGAAACAGCAATATTAAAGTCGCATATGTTCCTCAATGGGCATACGACGATTGCTTTCATTTTATTGCTTATTTTGAATGACCTTTAGTGTGGTTATTTTTACATATTTTTCCCAAAAATTGATTTTCTTCAAAATCTGATAAAATTTTATGTTCCTCTAATGTCTTTATATTTAGAACATAATTTAAGGATATTATACATCACTATAACCTAACATTTTGTTCAGAAAATTTTTGCCGTCAAAACAATTTAAAGTGACGTAAGGTTCGCTTTTTTATTGGCTACAGATATATTAAAGGCACCAATAGAGCTTTTTCGTCTGACAGTTGCGAGGAGATGGACTTATGGGGATTTATATACATCTATCCTTTAACGTTGGGATCAAAGATTGTTCAACATATTCAGTATTGATTTTATAAGCATATGAGAGTCTCCCATCTATTGTAAATGTCTTCATCATAAGTTGAAAAAATCATTAGGTAAAACACTTGGTGGTGAGATACTGGCAGCTTACAGTGCTTCAGGTTACTTTTTTTTGTAAAAATGACTTTATTTATGACGAAAATTTAAATCAAATTATAAATAGAAGTAATGGCTACTGGTGTCGCTTGATTTACACAAGACTTTTAACACTGCAAATCTTGAATTATTGTTAAAAACCTTGGAATTGTTAGGTTGGAGGGGAAATTGTTGCTGTTTTTTTAATTATCTGTTTTATTTATTTAGAAAAAATAAAATACATTGACATTAACTTTAGTAAAATTTACTGTCAATTTAGATTTAAAAATTATCATAAAACTGTATTGATTTATTCCGCAAACAAATGAAATGAATAGCCATATATTACACGATTTGAACTTTTTTCATGAATCTGTTCTAACCCAGATGCACTACAGCGAGAACAAGCCTATTATGCTCACTCTAGATCGGCTACGAAATAAGTATATTTATCTCGTCAAGTTCGAAGCTTAATTTATTTCGGTAATCCATCTACAAAAATAAAAAGTCTCTGTCCCATGAAAACAACATAACTTTGGATAAATGGCTAAAAAACACAGAGTCGAAAACTGATCGAAATAATTATGATAATGAATATTTGACCAGACCATTTTATTCTTACGTAGATAGACGCCCCGACTCCAAATCTATCACGTCAGATTCAAGGTGATTTCAAGGTCAAAGGAAGTAAAATTTACTAAATAAATCTGAAGACGTAGAAGTAGTACGTATGTTTCTGAGGTGGTTGAATTCGAATTCGTAGTTTGTTTAATCCCTCAATGTTAACTAAATGTCATCTTAGGGTCATTACAAGGTCAAATTGACAAAAATCCACGATATAAGTCTAAAAAATCAAAGGTTTTTGAGTCGCTAAATCCGAATTTGTGATTTGCTTAATCCCCCCAAGGTCACCCAAAGGTCATTTCAGGGTCATTACAAGGTCAAATTGACAAAAATCCACGAGATAAATCTAAAAAATCATAGGTTTTTGAGTCGATAAATCCGAATTTGTGGTTTGCTTAATCCCCCAAGGTCATCCAGGGGTCATTTAGGGTCATTACAAGGTCAAATTGACAAAAATCCACGAAATAAATCTAAAAAATCATAGGTTTTTGAGTCGATAAATCCGAATTTGTGGTTTGCTTAATCCCCCAAGGTCAGCCAGAGGTCATTTTAGGGTCCTTTCAAGATCAAATTGAGAAAAATTTATTAGGTAAATTTGAAAACGAAGGTATATAGGTTTTTGGGGTCGCTGAATCCAAATTCGTGGTTTGTTTCATCCCTCAAGGTCAGTCAAAGGTTTCGACGTCATTTCAAGGACATATTCAGAAAAATCTACTAAATAGATCTGTAAAAGAAGAAATGTAGACTTTTGAGGAGGCTGAATTTGAATTCATGGTTTGTTTAATACCTCAAGGTTAACCAGAGGTCATTTCAAAGTAATTTTAAGGTCAAATTTAAAAAAATCCACTAAATAAATCTCTAATAGTAGAGAATCCAAGCGCAGCTATGTCAATATCCGTTACATAGCAGACAGACAAGCGGATCAAGATTTTGAGCCCAAAACTCAAGCTCCCAAAACCTCGTACCCCACGCACATCTAAATTGTCCATTACACAGCAGATGTGCAAGCGGAGTTAGTTATTATAAAATATTAATCCAAAACCCTAGTTCTAAAACTCACATAACCCACGCACAGCTAGATTGATATCTGTTACACAGAAGACAGATGAGCAAATCGAATTTTTAAGGCGAAACCCAAGCTGTCAAAACCATACACTCTGCGTGCAGAGTGTGACCTGAAATGACCTCTGATTAACCTTAAGTTGTTAAACAAATCACGAGTTCACATTTAGCGCCCCCAAAAGTCTATATATCTTCTATTTGGTAGATTTTTCTCAATTTGACCTTGAAATAACCTTCAAATGACTTCTGGCAGACCCTGGGGAGTTCAACAAACCATAAATTCGGATTTAGCAACCTTAAAAACGTACGTGTCTACTTCTCCAGATTTATTTAGTGAATTTTACTCTATTTAACCTTGAAGTGACCTTGAACCTGACGTGATAGAGGTTAGTGGACCTCAGATTTGGATTCAGGGCGTCAAATTACATAAGAATAAATTGGTCTGGTCAAATAGGCACTCACTTTTTTTTTGTAAACACGTGTAATTCGGGTATCTAGCAACTAAAAAGTAGCAGTTGGCTGAATACTTATTTAGGTGAGACAGGTAGATCTTTCAAAATTAGAATCAAAGAACACAAATACAGTTTTCTGAACTACAAAAATAATTCTAATTAGCAAATCATCTTTTAGAACATCATAAATTTAAAGGTCATTTTAATACCTTAGACATAAGAAATAAAGGGGAAAACTAAATTTTTAGGATATTCGGAAATTAATCGTTTGAAAAACAGAAGTTATTTTCATTAAGACTAATATTACCACCATAAAAGTTCAGTAAAAAAATTCCATTATTTCGGTAACATAAAAATGGTGCTTTATTTAACTTTATGTACAATCTTATGCCAACTTGGCTGCCATTAATGGCAGGTAGATCATCAACACCGGACCCACTAGAACCACATTACTGAGCAAACCATTTGCCAAATTAAGCAGCTAAATCTTCCCCGCCAAACTAATGTATTTTTTCGATAATTTCTATCTATATAATCCTTACATTAATCTGGAAATTGTTCTATTACGTAGCAAAATCTAGAGAACATCAACAACATGTTTTGAATAATTGCAAAGCAAGTAGAAAGATGTACCTATGCGATATATAAGTTGTTTAAATCTTAAAACAAGTTTAAGGAAATTGTGCAAAATCTAGCAACACCGCATGAACATTATTTCATTTTTTTGTGCTTGTTTAATGTATCGTGTTACTCTTGTAGGGCTTCAATTTCCTTGCATTTTCCAGATATCCTTCCTCTTTCGCGTCTATGCATTTTATTTTAACAAGTCCGTTTCTTTCTCTATATTTCGTTTGATACTCATTTATATTTTCTTCTTTCATTCATAAGTTCTAGGATATGTATTTGTCATCTTTCGTTTTTACATTCCCTGGAAGCCAATCTCATATTTTTGAGTTTCTATTATTGTCTTCCTTCTCCTGTTTCAAATTGATTTCACCTCTGTTTGTTCATTATTCCCAATTTTCCTCATTTCGCTTCATCTGAACCAGGGAAAGTTTTTACCAGTTTTAGGTATTTTCAGTATTCAAGGTTATCATCAGCATATCCCAATATTTAATGACACTGAGTTGTTTCAATTTCTCCTCCAAAAAAAAATCATAAAACACAAAATATTGAACGAATTGAACACACAAATAGAAATAGATTGTTATTATTTCACGTTACTAGGCAACGTACAATTAGTTGTCTCTATCATGGTTAAGTAGATACTTTGGCAACTGGGATATATACACTTCATTCTGTAAATTATACTTTATGGTTTTTATTTGTAGTTGGGTGTAACACAAATATTCCAAGCAGTATATCTGGATGGTTACAATTACTATGGTTACACGCGGAATACCATTTCTATGATTTTCCAGAAAGCCTTTATTGAAGTGGACGAATCGGGAGTAACAGCTACATCTGTTAACTCTGGTAAGTTATATTAAAATCCAAGATCATAGAGCCAGTTGAGTTTTTGTAGATGAGGTGTTATTGACATACGCCAGTTTAAGTTACTTTCACTACTTCTGTGCTAAGTACATGAAAATAAGAGTGAGTGAGTGGGGATTTAATCAAATTTTGAATATTTTTTTCCAAAATGAATACCTATTAATAGTATTTAAAGTAATCTAAGATCATAAAATCATTTACTCACTCAGTCAATGTTTAAAATTATAAAACTCTTCTGACGTATTTTAATGTGTTTAAAAATAAAAGCACATCTGATAATTTAAAGGTGCGTATAAATATGGCGCAACGTGCCAGAGTCGAGCCAACCGCAAGCCTACCCAAACTCGCATAACCCACTCACATCTAGATTGATATCCATTACATAGAGATAGGCGAGCGGATTGAGTTTTTAAGGCGAAATTCAAGCTCCACGTGCAGCTAAATTGATGGCCACTATACAGCAGATAGACAAGCGGAACAAGCTTTTATAAATATGTCAGAACATAACCTCACATAACCTATATTCCACGCAAAGTGAGATCAATGCCCGTTACGCAACAGACAGAGACGAAAAGTAAGGATTTATGAGTGGATGAAATAAGACCCAAGCTCTCCAAAAACCATATACTCTAGGCACAGCGGATATGAGAACTGAGATTTGTGTTATACACTTATAAAAACTCGCTTCGCTAGCCTAGGTGCTATGTAATGAATATCGATCTAGCTGCGCGTGGGGTATGTTGTTTTAGAAGCTTGAGTTTTATCTTGAACATTCATTTCGTTCACGTGCCTTTTTGTAGTAAGCATAGATGTAGCTACGCGTGGGGTACGTGGTTTTGGGAGTTCGAATTTTGATTCAAAAACTCGATCCGTTCACCTATCTGCTGTGTAACCGCTATCGATCTACCTGCGCGTGGGTTCTCATTTTTTAACCGACTTCTAAAAGAAGGAGGTTCTCAATTCGTCGACTATGTATTTTTTTTATGTATGTACACCGATTACTCCGGAACGGCTGGACCGATTTGAATAAAATTTTTCACGTTACGTTCAGGAAGTTGCTGCGGTGGTCCCATATTTTTTTAGATGAAATTGGTGCAGTAAAATCCATGATGGCGCTTAGAATATGGGGGCCAAAAAACTTTTTTTTCCAATTTTCTCCAAAATGGGTATGGAGGAATTTTCGGGGTCGCACATAACGAAACTGAAATTATTTATAAAAAGTTCAATATGGCGGACAAGAAAATTTAATTTTGTCCGATTTTCTCCAAAATTGGTATGGGGGAGTTTTCGAGGTCGCAAATAACGAATTCAAAATATTTTCAAAAAATTTAATATGGAGGATCCAATATGGCAGACAACAAAATTAATTTTGTTCGATTTTCTCCAAAATTGGTATGGGAAAGTTTTCGATGTCGCACATGACGAATTCAAAATATTTTTTAATAATTCAATATGGCGAATTTAATATGGCGGTCAAAAAAATCAATTTTGTCTGATTTTCTCCAAACTTGGTACGGGGAAGTTTTCGGGGTCGCACATGACGAATCAAAATTATTTTTATAAAATTCAATATGACGTATCCAATATGGTGGATAAAAAATTTATTTTGTCCGATTTTTTCAAAATTGATATGGACGAGTCTTTGGGATATCACTTTCGAACATACCCCTGTAGAATTAGCATAACGTCAGAACTAGGCCCGTTTGTTTGAATGCTGAATAACGCAATAATATTTTTATTTATTTTTGACAAAGTGTTGATCAATAGTAGATATTTCATTTCTTCGTATACACATACCGATTTTATCATATCCTTTTCTAATTGCATTATTTAAACAAGTATCATATGATAATCGGTATGTCAATTCTGAATACATAAAAGTATGAATATATGGTTGCCTAAATTATTATTATTGTTATTTTCAATATGTAAACAATATCTAACAATATTTACCAATAAAATTAAGTTTTTAAATTCTCTTTTTGGTAATGTTAATTGTAAACTTCGCATTAATAGTAATTTCTAACACTTAAAAACACTGAAAAGAGTCACGACAAGCAATTAAACTGAAAGAAAAGATAAGTAAACATGTTTATGTCTGTCAAACATCAAAAAAGCCTCTCCCCCTAGACCCTAAACAACCTTCAAACAAATCTATTGTTTAAATCTATAGGGTATGATCGAAAGATAGCATATTACGAATGTGACATTATTTTAAAAAAATAAAAATGGCGGATCTAATATGGCGGATTAAAGCTTCTACATCTTTCGATTTTATCTAAAGTCAGTATTGGGGGATTTTTGTTAGTGTTAATTACGAAATTAAAATAATTTTTGAAAAACTCAATCTGGCGAAATCAATATGGTGTCCTAAAAATTTTACATTTTTCGACTTTCTCCAAAACTGATATAGAGGGTTTTTGAGGATGTAAATTATGAATTTAATAGTATTTTTTCAGGATTCAATGTCGCGAATGCAATATAGCTGACTAAAGATTTTACATTTTTCGATTTTGTTCAAATGTGGAACTGAATCGTTTTTGAGAATGTAAATAGCGAATATAAAATTATTTTAAGAAAATCTAATACGTCAGATGCAATATGACCGTTCAGAAATTTTAAATTTCTGGATTTCATCTAAAATTGTTAGTAGGGGGCTTTGAAAAGTTTAAATTTAGATTAGATTAAGACGTTAATTTTTTTTTTTGAAATTCAATATTGCGGATCCAATATGGTAGGAAGAAAATTTTACTTTATTCGCATTTTTTCAAATTTGGTATTAGGGGGTTGGGGGTGGTGTATTACGAATATGGAGTTAATTTTCTACAACTATTAGGTTAATAGGATACAATATGAGAGACTAAAAATTTCACATTTTCCGGTTTTATTTAAAATTGATATTGCGGGGTTCTTGGGGCGTATACAAACTCAATATATAATATAAAATATATCGGACTAAGAAATTTACGTCTCAAATTCTTTAAGTATCAATATTGGAAGGTTTTGGGATCTATATTACCAATCTAAAATTAATTTGAAATTTAAGTTAGTTGATTTACTATGACAGACTAGATATTTGTTTGACACATTTTCGTTGGTATTTGGAGAACTCAAGAATCAAAAAATTTTTAGTGGTTCATTTTAGGATGATTTACAATTCTGGATAAAATGGATACTTTTTGGCTACCTTGGAGTCATTGCGAAGTACACGAATCTCGATTAGCACTTTGGTCAAATAATTTATGAATATCATAATAAATTCAAAACTAAAAATCGAAAAATAAAATTTTTATAAACAAATTTGGACCGACTTCTAAAAGAGCGCTAAAAAATGAAAAATAACTATAAATTTTTATACGAAATTGAAATTTTTGAAGTCGGAGTCAAATTATTTCTAAATGACATAAATAACTACTAATATATACAAATCATGGTAAGAAAGCAATTACAAATAAAGTATTTTTAGTCTGTTGATACGATTCCATTTTGTCAGGTATTAGTTTGGAGCCGACTTCAAAAATTTCAATTTCATATGAAAATTTATAGTTATTTTTCACTTTTCAGCGTACTTTTAGAAGTCGGTTCAATTTGTTTTATGAAAATTTTATATGGAATAAATTTATTTTTTATTTCCCAAGTTTCACGCAGACGTAGCCCTGCGTAAAAGCTAGTTTATCAATAATTGTTTTATCCTTAATTTCTAGTATGCAATATTTTTGAGACAGAGCTTTGTCTTCACTGCAATTGAACACGCTATATAGATTTAACATTGCATCTTTTGTTTTCGATTAAATTACAACCTTTTTGTCATATTTAATTGATGTTAATTTTCGTTTTAGTTAAAGGTACCGTTGATGCTGGCCTACAACAAACTCACAAAGTGTTCAATGCTGACCATCCATTTTTGTTTTACATTAAAGTCGCTGATGTGATAGTTTATGCTGGACGTGTTATCGAACCGTAAAGATATTTTGTTTTTCGATTAGTGCCACAAAAGATTTTTATCTAATGTGAAAACAATAAGTAATAAATTCTTATTTACAACAAGTGTATTTATTATTGTAAACCCTGTCAAATTCCTTAAGAACGTTCAATCATTGCCCATGATAAATTAGAAATGTTAGATCATAATGAAATCAATTTTTTAACCGATTTCTAAAAGATGGAGGTTCTCAATTCGTCGAGTATGTATGTTTTTTTTTTTATTTATGTACATCGATTATTCCGGAACGGCGGCACAGATTTAAATGAAATTTTTTACGTTATCTTCAGGAAGTTGCTGCGGTGGTCCTATATTTTTCTTGGACAAAATTGGTGCATAAAATCCAAGATGGCGTTGACAATATGGAGGCTAAAAAAATTAATTTTGTCCGATTTTCTCCAAAATTGGTATGGAGGAATTTTCGGACTCGTACCAACGAATCTGAAATTATTTATAAAAAATTCAATATTTTCTCCAAAATTGGCGTGGGAGAGTGTTCGGGGTCGAACATAACGAATTCAAAATATTTTTAAAAAATTCAATATGGCGGATCCAATATGGCGGAAAAAAATCTGTGTTGTCCGATTTTCTCCAAAATTAGTACAGAAGAGTTTCCGGAGTCACACATAATGAATCTAAAATTATTTTAAAAAAATTCAATATGGAGGATCCAATATGGCTGACGAAAAAATCAATTTTGTCCGATTTTCTCCAAAATTGGTATGGGAGAGTTTTCGGGGTTGCACATAACGAATCTAAATTTATGGCATATTCAATATGGCCAAAAAAAATTAATTTTGTCAGATTTTTTTCAAAATTGATATGACGAAGTTTTTGGGATCGCATATTACGAATCTAAAACTGCTTACAATAATTAAATATAGCGTATCCATTATGGCGGATAAAAAATCCAAAATGACGGATTAAAGATTCTACATCTCTCAATTTTGTTGAAAATCAGTATTGGGGGATTTTTGTTAGTGTTAATTATGAATTTAAACTATTTTTGAAAAGACTGAATATGATAGATTCAATATGGCGTCCTGAAAATTTTACATTCTCCGATTTTCTCCAAAACTGATATAAGGGGTTCTTGAGGGTGTAAATTATGAATTTAAAAGTATTTTTTCGTAGTTCAATATGGCGAATCAAAAAAAAAAAGGAATAAAATTTAAGAGAGTGGATTGACTATGACAGATTAAATATTTCTTTGACACAATTTCATTGGTATTTGGAGAACTCCAAGAATCAAAAAATTTTTAGAGTTTTATTTTTTGGGGTGATTTTCAACTTTGGATATAATGACTACTTTTGGCCACCTTGGAGTCATTGCGAAGTACACTAATTTCGATTCGTATTTAGTTCAGATAATTTATGGATATCATAATGAATTCAAAACTAAAAATTGAAAAATAAAATTTTTATAAAAACAATTGAACCGACTTCTAAAAGTGCGGTAAAAAGTGAAAAATAACTATAAATTTTTATATGAAATTGAAATTTTTGAAGTCGGTACCAAATTATTTGTAAATGAAATAAATAACTATTAATATATACAAATTATGGTAAAAAAGCAATTACAAATAAATTATTTTTAATCTATTTAAACGAATCACATTTTGTCAGGTATTAGTAAGGCGCCGACTTCAAAAATTTCAATTTCATATAAAAATTTATAGTTATTTTTCACTTTTAAGCTCACTTTCAAATTTTTTTTATAAAAATTTTATTTACAATAGTTTAAGTCATAATCTATACCAGCGCGAAATTTACTTTACCGTGTAATTTTTTGAGAAATCAGTTTTAAAAATATAAAAAATTTTACTGATTGGTACAGGAAATCAGAATCTTGACACTTTTCTTATACTACTATTTGTAAGGTTAAAAAAAATAAAAAAATAAGTTTTTGAAATATATTTTAACGATAAAATACTTAGCTTACCGTGAAGCTTAGTAAGATCTCAATAAAAAATACGAGACGATTTAGGATCAATCGGCATTAAAATTATGTCGAAACGTTTGGCAACGTTGCATGAACGTTCACTTCAGATCATTGAATACCTCTAATATGCAAACTTGGACACATTGAGATCTTTCCTTCTCCTAATGTTAAATTAGTAATTAAAATGTTACGAGTTAATTAATTATTGTATATTGTATATATATATATATATATATATATATATATATATATATATATATATATATATATATATATACAGGGTGTCCCACTTAAGATGGATACAAGCCAATATCTTGATTGTTTGTTAAGCGATGTTTTTCATTTTTGGTAGGAGGCTGTATGGTTATAAGGCGCACATTTTGCCCAGGGTAAGAAACGCGATACCTCATAGACGTACGTTTTAATGGGGTTTGTTTTTTTTTTATTCAAGAGTAAACTACCTTTAGGACAGTATTTATTTCAAATCTAATAAATTATATTGAATCCTCCTCATCCAAGATACTTTAGTTCTAATTTTGATAAAGATTGATACAGGGTGTGTCATTAAAAATATGACATTTTTAATTTTTTTTATTATTTTTTTTTAAGTGAAAACTTAACGACTTACGACGCCACTGGATAAAAAACTGGTTTATGTCAACATTATAATAATCGATTTAAGTTTTCAGATAGCTACCATAATAATTAAGATCTTTAATTTTGTTTAATTTATAAAACCGATATTTTTAATTCTGCTAATACCACTGAATAAAATCCGTTACAAAAGAATCTATAAACCCAGCTCTCAACGAAAACTGAAATATGATTTTTATTCATTTTATTGAGGATTAATGAAAAAAATCCAAACAATTATTTGAAACAATCACTATTAACTTTGAAAAATATGCTTTAAACTAAGATTTAGAAAACTATAATGAACTAAAAGTCAACATCTTCGACCAAACCACCATAATTTCTAATGCATTTTTCATAAATTTTCCTAATTCTTATGCAAACTTTACGTAATTCTTGTCGAGATATTTCTTCACATACTTGGCGTATTCGAGTTTTTAATTCTTCTAATGTTCGTGGACGGGTCTTATAAACTTTATTTTTGATAGCACCCCATAGAAAGAAATCTAGAGGTGTGAGGTCTGGAGACCTAGGAGGCCATGCTACAAAAGGACTATTGCGACCAATCCATTTATCTTGAAAATTTTCATTGAGCCATCTTCTTATAGGTGCAGCATTATGGATCGGAGCGCCATCTAGCTGAATATACAAATTCTCTCTATAAGTTAATGGCAAATCATGAACAGCATCCCAAAATTCATTTTGCAAGAAAACTAAAAATCTCGCACCGTTTAAAGTAGTATTGAAAAAGAAGGGTCCAATAATACGGTCTTTTAAAATACCACACCACACATTTACTTTCTCAGAATATTGATTTTTGCAATTAATTACCCAGTGAGGATTCTCATTACTCCAATATCTAATATTCTGAGATGATACTGTCCCGTTGGTAGAAAATGTCGCCTCATCAGTAAATAATATTTTACCAAATAGATTGTGGTCTTCGTAAAATTTTGCCTGCATGGTTAAACAGTACTCCATTCTTCTCTGATCATCACCTGGTTGTAACGTGTGCAAAAATCTTGGTTTAAACGGTTTAATACCATTTCTTTTCAAACATCTTGAAACAGTACTCTTCCGCCTACTATCAAAGCTTCTTAAACTGGATTTTGGGTTCACCCGGAAATGATTTACAATTCTTGCATCCTGTTGATGATTTCTTTGCCGTCTTACTTTCTCCTGTACCACAGAACCCCGTTGATTAAACATTCGATTCACTTTAGAAACCGTGGTGTACGATATTAAGTGATCAGGATGCCTCTGATTGAATTCTTGTGCGGCCTCTCGACAGTTTCGCGCACCATCTCCTACTAATCTCACTATTTCTACTTTTTCTGCTAAACTCAAACGCATATTTAGTTATTCTGCAAAAATGTTATTAATTTTAACAATGTAACAGGGACATATCAAGAATTTTGACGTGTGACTTAAAAATCATATTATTTTGTTTCCATGGCCATCTTAGTTTTTAAATCTTTCTAGTCTGTTCCTGACTGTTGCATTTAAACAGCACGATTCCAGATTATATTGCATTAATTAGTAGACTAACGGCATCCGAGTATATTACATCGATTTCTAATATATCGAAGAAGAAATCGATTATTATAATGTTGACATAAACCAGTTGTTTATCCAGTGGCGTCGTAAGTATTCACTTAAAAAAAATAATAAAAAAAATTAAAAATGTCATATTTTTAATGACACACCCTGTATCAATCTTTATCAAAATTAGAACTAAAGTATCTTGGATGAGGAGGATTCAATATAATTTATTAGATTTGAAATAAATACTGTCCTAAAGGTAGTTTACTCTTGAATAAAAAAAAATCAAACCCCATTAAAACGTACGTCTATGAGGTATCGCGTTTCTTACCCTGGGCAAAATGTGCGCCTTATAACCATACAGCCTCCTACCAAAAATGAAAAACATCGCTTAACAAACAATCAAGATATTGGCTTGTATCCATCTTAAGTGGGACACCCTGTATATATATATATACAGGGTGATTCAAAAATCGATCACGAAACTTAAGGGGGTGATTCTACTTGACAAAATAAGGGTAGAGCTTCATATAATTTTTTTTCAAAATGTCATTCGTTTTCGAGTTACAAGCCGTCCAAGTTCAAGTTTTTATTTTTTGTTTTTTGAATTACTCGCTTACAGGAAAACCGATTTGACTAATATTTGAAAGATAGGCTAAGTCTTCTGCGCTTCATCTCATTTTAGTAACAATTCACATTGATTGTTTGCCGCTAGAGGGCACTTTACCGACATTGAAAATTGTTTTTTTGTCATAATTTTTTAGTGTTGACAGCTACAGTAGTTTTTGGCATAATTTCTTAAAGACTGATGCCAGGCCTTTAAAAAAGGTGCTCTTTATTTACATCGCTAAACCCAACGGTTTAGACGTAAATCACCCTTAAAAATTAAGTGGTAAATTTACTTTTCTCATTTCATTACCACCAGCTACCAGGTAAATAGCTATCAAAGTATACTAGAGCTGTCAGTTTAACATCAAATAAATTCGCTTTTTAAACTATTTAATTTATAATCTAAAATAACTAATAATGGCTAATCAGTAAATATTCATATTATGGATTATTGCGATATACATTTAATTGATAAAAATTAATGAAACAGTACTAAACAAACTAAAAAAGATTCTCAAAATGTCCCCCATTTTCTTCCATACATTTCCTAACACTCTTCAAAAAATGTCGCCTAACTCGATGAAAAATTTCTGGTGTTTCTTTAATAATTTGGCACTTTTCGATTATCCTGAAGCGAAGATCCTCGACGTTGATTCCTGGAATATCGTACACCAATTGTTTCAAATGACCCCAAAAGAAAAAATCCATAGGATTAAGGTCTGGTGACCTCGCTGCCCATGCCAATGGTCCACTTCGTCCTATCCATCGCTCAGGATACGTTGCATTCAAATACTGTCGGACACGTATACTAAAGTGGGGCGGAGCTCCGTCTTGGAGGATCCACATGTTGGCCCTTACTTCCAATGGCACATCTTCCAGATACAATGGGAGACGATTTTGGATAAAATCTAAGTATACGTCACCAGTTAATGGGCCATCAAAGAAATGAGGACCAATAAGGTAATCTCCTATTATCCCTGCCCACACATTTAGTGAAAATCTACGCTGATGTTTCGTTTCTACCACATTGTTTGGGTTCTCGGTAAGCATATGTGTGGATGTTGTGTAGATTTGTTATGCCATCACGAGTGAAACCAGCTTCGTCAGTGAATAATATGACGCCAATTAATCGATTATCGTGTTCATACTTAGCTAGGATCTGATTGCACATTTCCAACCGTCTCGGCCGATCATCGTCATAAAGAGCCTGCACCTTTTTTGAATGAAACGGGTAGAGTTGTTCTTCTCTTAGTATCCTCCATGAACTAGCCTGACAGAGCCGCACTTCATTCCCAATTTTTCTAGTACTAATACCAGGATTATCTTCAATAATTTCAAGCACTCTTTCTTCTTGTTGCACGTTTCTAGCAGTTCTAGGTCTTCCCCTATTTCCATTATAACTTTTAAAGGAACCACATTCCGCAAGCCTCCTGTGCACACTGGAAAATGTTTGAGCATGAGGGATATTTCTTTCCGGATAACTCTCCATATAATATCTTCTTGCCAACTCTGCATTACCATTTGCTTTTCCATAACAAAAATGGATATCACAATATTCGATATTTGAATATTGGTGATTAGCCATTATTAGTTATTTTAAGATTATAAATTAAATAGTTTAAAAAGCGAATTTATTTGATGTTAAACTGACAGCTCTAGTATACTTTGATAGCTATTTACCTGGTAGCTGGTGGTAATGAAATGAGAAAAGTAAATTTACCACTTAATTTTTAAGGGTGATTTACGTCTAAACCGTTGGGTTTAGCGATGTAAATAAAGAGCACCTTTTTTAAAGGCCTGGCATCAGTCTTTCAGAAATTATGCCAAAAACTACTGTAGCTGTCAACACTAAAAAATTATGACAAAAAAACAATTTTCAATGTAGGTAAAGTGCCCTCTAGCGGCAAATAATCAATGTGAATTGTTACTAAAATGATGAAGCGCAGAAGACTTAGCCTATCTTTCAAATATTAGTCAAATCGGTTTTCCTGTAAGCGAGTAATTCAAAAAACAAAAAATAAAAACTTGAACTCGGACGGCTTGTAACTCGAAAACGAATGACATTTTGAAAAAAAATTATATGAAGCTCTACCCTTATTTTGTCAAGTAGAATCACCCCCTTAAGTTTCGTGATCGATTTTTGAATCACCCTGTATATATATATATATATATATATATATATATATATATATATATATATATATATATATATATATATATATATGGGATTTTTTGAAATAATAGCTAGCTTTATTTGAAATTTGACTTTGGCATCAATTTCTGCTTCGATCAAGTTTAAAACTAACCAAAAAAATTGTATTCACGTGATTGACATTATCTGTCGTATTTTAATTTTTTTCCAAAAAAAAATTGAAAGTGGGGTTATATCCCAAAATATCGAAAAAAGTTATTAGAAAAAGTTTTTCTAAATGTAATTTTTAGCCCACATCTTAAACATTTCAGTTGTATAAGATAATTAAAATTTTTTGCTCAACCAACGCAACCTACATAAAACTTCTTAGTTTCGACAATGCTTCATCCCAAATATATTTTGTTTAAAGTAGCGCCATATTAAATGTGTGTTTTTCTACAAATCCAGATAGGACTTTTAAAATTGGTAACATGTGAAACAAAGTTTATTTGTTTTTGACACTGTATTAGATAACAAATAACTATTCTTGAAAACAAAAGGCTATTTTAACTTTTTAAGAAACAGAGCTTCATAACAAATTTTAATAATGGAGTTTTAAATTAAATTGTTGATATACTTTACGTAGAGTTAAATAAAAATTTATTTTCCACCTAATGCAGACTTTACTAATGACACTGTGTACTTCATTGTTTTAATTATAATGTGTATTACTTTTAGACACAAACTACATTTTCAAAAATAGTTATTTTATGAAGTTACCTGATACAGGGTCAAAAACAAATTTATTTGTTTCTGACCCTGTATCCGGTAACTTCATAAAATAACTATTTTTGAAAATGTAGTAGCGTCCCGTGAGGTCAAATTTTAATAGACCTATTTGGATTTTTAAGAAAAATATACATTTAATATGGCGTTACTTTAAACAAAATATGTCTGGAATAAAGTATTGTCAAAACTAAAAAGTTTTATATAGGTTGCATTGAGTCTTTTTTTGCAACAGTGGTGCAAAAATCCAAATTATCTTATACAGCAGAAATCTTACGTATGGACTAAAAACTGCATTTAAAGAAACTTTTTCTAATAACTTTTTTCGATCATTTGAGATATAACCCAACTTTTCAATTTTTTTTGAAAAAAAAATAAAATTTGACAGATAATGCTAATGACGTAACTACTATTTTTTGATTAGTTTTCATCCCGATCGAAGCAGAAATTATTACCAAAGTTAAATTTCCAATAAAGCAATTAATAAAGAAATCCTATATGATGCGAACTTTACTGGTGACGCTGTATGTGTAAATATTCTTTCTTGTATTCTAGAGGTTAGGTTCATACGTGGATGGTAAAAAGCAACATGTTTTGACATTTCGCCTTCTGTTCAAGGCATTTTCAAAATTTTTTTTATTATATTACTTTTTTAAATTTAATAATAATGACATTTTCCTTAGTCAAACAACCCAAAATTTAAAATACATAAATTATATTGAAAATCTTACATATTAACAGAGAAAGTTATAAGACAATTCAGAAAAAAAAATTTAAAATTTTTAAAATATTCAAGTGTTCACAAAAATATTTAAGTATGCACATTGAGCTTGTTTTTCCTATTTCGATATTGTAAGAGAAACTGTTGTGGTGTTGGTAAAACAATTCTTTTTTTATTAATAAATATTACAAATATTTAATATCAATCAACCAAGAAAAAAATCAAAACTTTAGGTTTGATATATTCCCGTATCAAAACTACTCTGGAGTTGGGTGAAATTAGCAATGTTGTATATGGCATCCCTTGCCTAGAATGTGATTTAACCTATATAGGTCAGACAACCAGAAATCTTAAAGGCAGAATTACATCATACAAAAGTCTTGCAAAGGAGTAAATACCTGTTGGACTTCCTTTGTCTTTATTTTTGTTGAATATCACGACGTTTCGGCTAGTAGTTATCTCTAGCCGTTTTCAAGTGAAACTAAATAAATCCCTTAGCTACATGACTATTTATATTAAAAGTAAATGCAGTAGAGTATGACTGAGATGGGTGCAGTCATGGCTGCTAAGGCAAAATCATTTTTCTTTTTATGCTGCATTTAGTTTTATTTGCAATTATAAGAAGTGGTTTCCACACTTCTCTTATATCTAAAGATGGTTTACTAAAACAACTCGGGTTCTGATGTATAACCGCGGCTTCTTTGAATTTCCGTTTTCTCCAATGTTGTTCTCGGTGTAATATTTTAGCTTCAGACCATTTTATGTGGTGTCCATGAGTCCAGGCATGGTTGGCGGGACCAGATTTTTCTGTTTCTCCTCGAGATATTCATTTTTGATGTTCTTTGATCCTTATGTCAAGAGGTCTCTTTATTTCGCCAATGTAGGAATTGCCACATTCGGTTTACAGAAAAGCCACGTACACAGGACAATACCTTAATTATTCATCTAATCACTCCAACAACATCAAACAAAGAATTATAAGAAATCTCGTAGATAGACCCTTAACTCTCTGCAACTCCAACGAGAACTTGATGAAAGAGATAGATTGTATTAAAAATGATCTGACAGCCAATGGATACCCAATATATCTAGTGGATAAATTTCTTGAACAACGCACAAATAAGACAATATCGACAACGAATGAAGAACGGAAACCAGTATTGAACATCCCCTATGTTAAAGGCATTCAGAAAAGGTTAGGAAGATAGGAAAACGATAAAATCAACGTTGTTTTCAATTCAAATAACTCTCTGAGAAGTCGGCTCACTAGGGTCAAACCAACAACTCAAAGGGACATGAAGAACTGTGTATATCAGATACCATGTGAATGTGGCAATTCCTACATTAGCGAAACAAAGAGACTTCTTGACATAAGGATCAAAGAACACCAAAAATGCACATCTCGAGGAGAAACAGAAAAATCTGGTTCCGCCAATCATGCCTGGACTCATGGACACCACATAAAATGGTCTGAAGCTAAAATACTACACCGAGAACAACTTTGAAGAAAACGGAAATTCAAAGAAGCCGCGGTTACACATCAGAACCCGAGTTGTTTTAGTTAACCATCTTTAGATATAAGAGAAGTGTGGAAACCACTTCTTAGTAATTGTAAACTAAAACTAAATGCAGCAAAAAAAAAATATGATTTTGCCATAGCAGGCATGACTGCACCCATCTCAATCACACTCCGCTGCATTTACTTTTAGTATAAATAGTCATGTAGCTAAGGGATTTATTTAGTTTCACTTGAAAACGGCTAGAGATAACTACTAGCCGAAACGTCGTGAAATTCAACAAAAATAAAGACAATGGAAGTATAACAGATCTACTACTTCTCAAGAAACATTATTGTCTATGACCTTCAAACAAACAGTAGAAGCCCGGTATGGACCCGGTATAATTGACAAATTTCGAGGCTACTAGAAATCAAAAATTAAGCTTACGAAAGAGGAGACGCACATTCAGTTTGTACGACAAGCACGACATCAGGGAATAATACCAGATGGTTTTCGTATAAAATCTCCAGTTCCAGGACAACGGGCAAACAGGATATTGGAAAATGCTAGTCAGGCGTTAATACGTTCACAAATAAACTATCATCGATTCAAGAAAGCAACACTACTAGAGGACATTCGCCAACGGTTCGAAAAAATTAAAGAATATACATTAGAAGAAGATTACGCCCCCATCCTAAGAAAAATTGACGCTACTTGTGACAAAGTGAGAACAAAACAAGAATTCATACACCAAAAGAAATTTTCCAAATACCAGAGCAGACAAGAACGACAACAGCCATCTCAAAGCCCGAGGACATTTGTTAATATATCTGCCAAGGAATTAACCTCAGCAGAAAACTCACTACTTGCCACAGGTTTGAACTTCACGGTTGCCCCAAAAAGAAGTTCCCATTCTCGATATAATTAGCGCTGCAGACTCAGCGAATATCGAAGACCCTTTTGCAGATGAGTTCAGGTGGAAAATAAGTGAAACTCTACAAAAATCAAGAAAAACCGAAATAAACATCAGCAAAGACGAGAAAACTGCCCTAGCTAACGTACAGAAGGACTCCAATATTAAAATTCTACCAGCGGATAAAGGAAATGCTACAGTCGTAATGAATGCTGAAACATACAATCAAGAAATTGACGAAGTTTTAAGCAAAGGAAATTATACATCTCTTTCTAAAGATCCCACATCTGCAATTGAAGGAAGAATCTATCGCGTTCTTAAGAAACATGAACGGTATATTCCTGAGAGGATTCGGACTCAGTTGACGCCACACCATAGCAAAACTCCACATCTTTATGGACTCCCAAAAATACATAAGCAAGACATGCCCTTACGACCTATCACGAGTTCCCGGAACTCTCCGACTTCTGAACTTTCCAAATTTCTTCTTCCAATCCTGAGACCATTACAAGGAAATACATCGTCCTGGGTTAAGAACTCGCAACATTTCGTAGAAATTATACGTGAAATAGAAGTACAACCAGAAGACCATTTTATTAGCTTTGACGTGGAAAACCTATACATCAACGTTCCAGTTAAGGACTCACTGAAAATCATAACAAAGAAACTTGAAGAAGACCAGACCTTAGCAGAAAGAACATCTTTACCACCTCACGCCATTATGGACTTGTTGGAAAGTTGTTTGACTAATTCTTATTTTCAAGAAAAGGAAAAATTCTACATCGAGGATGACGGACTACCAATGGGATCTTCACTCTCACCGGTGGTCGCAAATATTTTCATGGAATAGTTCGAGACGTTTGCAATTGAATCCACAACTAAGAAACCAAAGTTATGGCTCAGATACGTAGACGATACTTTTATTATTTGGAGTGGAAACGACGAAGAACTTCGAAACTTCCTTTTTCATCTCAACAACATCAGCCCAACTATTAAACTCACCATGGAGAAAGAAGTAAAAAATAAATTACCATTCTTAGATGTCTTGGTTGAAAAAAATGGCAGACAAATTCGAACTTCGGTTTACAGAAAAGCCACGCACACAGGACAATACCTTAACTATTCATCTAATCACTCCAACAACACCAAACAAGGAATTATAAGAAATCTCGTAGATAGAGCCTTAACTCTCTGCAACTCCAACGAGAACTTGATAAAAGAGATAGATTATATTGAAAATGATCTAACAGCCAATGGATACCCAGTATATCTAGTGGATAAATTTCTTGAACAACGAAGAAATAGGACAATATCGACAACGAATGAAGAACGGAAACCAGTATTGAACATACCCTATGTTAAAGGCATTTCAGAAAAAGTTAGGACAGGAAAACGATATAAAATCAACGTTGTTTTCAATTCAAATAACTCTCTGAAAAGTCGGCTCACTAGGGTCAAACCAACAACTCAAAAGGACATGAAGTACTGTGTATATCAAATACCATGTGAATGTGGCAATTCCTACACCGAGAACAACATTGGAGAAAACGGAAATTCAAAGAAGCCGCGGTTATACATCAGAACCCGAGTTGTTTTAGTAAACCATCTTTAGATATAAGAGAAGTGTGGAAACCACTTCTAAGTAATTGTAAACTAAAACGGAATGCAGCATAAAAAAAATATGATTTTGCCATAGAAGGCATGACTGCACCCATCTCAGTCATACTCTACTGCATTTACTTTTAGTATAAATAGTCATGTAGCTAAGGGATTTATTTAGTTTCACTTGAAAACGGCTAGAGATAACTACTAGCCGAAACGTCGTGACAATGGAAGTCCAACAGATATCTACTACTTCGCAAGAAACATCATTTTCTATGACCTTCAAACAAACAATACAAAAGTCATTATAATAGAAAGGTAAAAAGTTGTGTCTGGTCACAGCATGCTATCGAAAACAATCACATGTTGGACTGAGGTAGAGCTAAAATTTTATATAGAGAAAATATATATTCCAAAAAGTCTTTCTTAGAAATTGTACACATACACCTCAACAAATGTAATATTAAAAAAACAGATACTGAAAATTTGAGCTCTATTAACTATTATCTTTTGAAATTACAAAAAGAAAAATATCCATCATTGATGAATAATAATTATATTAAATCGAAAGATAAGAAAAACATGCTTAAATTAATTATATTAATTAATAAGCTTATTACCCATAATTTCACACTACCCTGAAGGTACGATGAAGACCTGCATGTCCGGCACCTATTCTTAATTCGTTACTCCTTTCTCACTTTCACCTACATAATATATAATAGATCTATCTTTATTAGACATATTACTCATATTTTAACTTTCATCTCCTATTTCTTCTTTTCATACCATTTTTATAAGTTTATCTTCAATTTTCTATTGAGTAATGTTTTTTCCTGTTTTTAATTTAAATCTACATTGGTGACTTAACTCTAAAATATAATTAGTGTGATATAATAATTTCAAGTCAAACGGCTTCACACCCCCTCCAGGGAATATTGACTCGTACCAAATATACAAAGATACCAAAAGTATGAAGCTCTGTAGGAACCCTTTCCATGTTATCCGATCTTAGGTGACGTGGTCTGCTATATTTCCCATAAACTTTTGGACGATCCGCGCGGTTGCAAGGAGAACTGCTTTCTGAATAGGTTTATACAGATGCTCATTTATGCCCAGTTCCTCGATGTTCTGCAGGAGGTTCCTAAGTATCACTCCAGTAGTTGATAAAATTATGAGGATCATTTAGACGCTGTTCATTGCCCATTGTCTTCGAATTTGCTCCTCCAGATCTCTGTTTTTAGCAATCTTCTCATTGTATTTTGGCCTTAAGTTGTTGTTAGGTATAGCAATGTCAATTAATGTAGTTTGAATATAAATTGTGTCTGTTGATATAACGTCTGAGTTATTATAAGCAACTGTTTGATCCGTTAGAACCGTTAGGTTCCAATATAGCTTGAACTCTTTGTTCTCAACAATAGGCTACGGGTTGTATTTGTAGTAAGGCACTTTTTCTACCTGCAATAGTTTTAATTTATCTGCTAACTCTTGGTGGGGTAACTTAGCAGCTGAGTCGTGTCTTTCCTTAAATTCCGTTGCGACAAATGCTTGGCATTCTACAGTTATCTGCTGGATTGTCTCTGATGTTTGATAGCCATATTTACATTGATCGTTTTCTATTGAGAGAACTCTGATAATGAGCTTACAATAGTTCTTCGTCGGAATAACCTGGTTTTGTATAGCTAACAAAAAGCCTTCCGTTTCCGGAGACATCAGTCCTGAAATCAACCAGTAGTTCGACGCTAAGTTATCGACATTATCCTGATTGACCTCATTTGAATGCAGTCCTTGAAGTGGCTTCCGTAGCCAGGCTTGTAGCTTTTCTAAGTCGGGTTGGTGGTGAGAAGCAATATTCTATTCTCTATTGCTCGATATATTAAGGAAAAGTAAACTCATCTGAAAATATTAACGTAAATTAATTATTTGTCGATCGAACTGCTTACCAATATCCACCAATCCTCTTCTTCCTTGGTGCTTTGGAAGCATATGTTCATCAACACTCCGATGGTGATATTTGTATGTTTTTGTAAAGAGTGTTTTTATTGTCCTTTGCAGGTTTTCAATGTCCATCTTGCTCCATTTTACAATTCCAAAAGAGTAGCTAAGTGACTAACATGCATCCGTGTTGAGCACCTTAAACAGATTTCTACTATTTAGTTTAGTTCGTAATACCAGCCTAACCCTCCTGACAAATTCGGTTGTCAATTCTTTTAGCCTATTTTATACCTAGGTATTTGTATGTTTGTTCTTGTTCCGTTGCAGCTATAGTTTTCCCATTCTGTATCTCAACTGATCTTGATTGTATCTTTCCTTTAACGATATTCAAAATACGATACTTGTCAAATCTAAACTTCATTCCGATATCCCCGAAAACTCCTCTGTAATTTTAAGTATTTGTTCCAGCTAATTTCTACTAGCAGCCATCAGGTTAAGATCATCCATGTATAGAAGATGATTAAATCTAACTACCCTTTGTTGTTATTTCTGATACTAAAGTCGTATCTAGTGAAATTTAAGCGACATGATAGGTGGAACCACAATGGACTTAGTGAATCGCCCTGAAATATTCCTCTTCGTATTAGTTTCGATAGTATCGCAGGATGGTATTTACAATGGGATCCTAGTCCTTCAGGTTGATATGGTGCGTTCTCCATATAGTTGTGGGCCACTCAAGTGGCACTAAGACTTATCCACGTAAGCAGCAATGAGGCTTCTCTCAGTTGGTACTGGCTTGACAGAGTCAATAATCAATTTTTCCTTGCATCCCATTGCTCACTTCGTGCATCCTTTCTGTTGGGTTACAATGATGTTATTTTATTCACAATATGCATAAATGCGTTGTGTTAAGCAGGAAGTGATCACCTTATATAGTGTAGGAAGGCAGATGATTGGCCTATACTTAGCAGAGTCATTTGTATTATGTTGGTCCTTTAGCAAGAGATACGTAATACCTTTTATCAGGAACAATGACATTTTTGCTCGAAAAACATAGATTATCCAGTTGATGGTGCATATACCAGAATTTTTTTGTGTAAGTAGATCTTGATCACTGTCGAGACCTGAGCTTTCCAGTTATGGCACTCTTTGATTTTGAACTCTTGAAATTTCCTCGATGGTAAATAGTTTGAACTGCATCTGGATGTAGTCTTGGCAGAATTGATGTTTTTCGTTAATCCAGGTGGCTGCAATATTACAATTGGCGGATGTGGAAAGTTGGCTTCCCCAGAACTATTCTACCCGCTTTCTATTAGAAACATCTATTATCTGCTATGTCAAGAGGAGAATTTCGCTTACGGTTGTATCCATATTATGGTACTTTCTTTATCTCCAACTGTTCACTCTTGATCAATTATCTTCGCAGCTGTATCGTGTCTCTCCATGTACTCCGATGTGGTAAATGTTTAGCATCTTCCTAGACTATTCTAAATTGTTTCTGACGTTCGACATCCATATTGGCATTGGTCGTTGTAGATCGAGGAGTCTCTGATTATGTATTTTAGATAGTTTCTCGTTGGGATGACCTGATTATAGATTATTTCGTGTTAATTATTATTTTATTATTAAATAGTATGCAATACCACAAGGTTTTGTCTATTTATATTTTAAGACATATGGCTTATTTTATAAGTTAGTAATAAAATTATTTTTAAGTGAGAGCTAAAAAGTTAATTTACATTTATTAGTATTCTAAAATATTCGTTGCTTTTAAAAGTTGTCAAATTCAATTCCATTTTGTTGACGCACTCTTTTTTCAGCGATTAATGAGGTTAGACCATGATTGAATATTAATAAAAATTTGTTCTAACGATAAAATACGAGAGACATTAAAATAAATTTGTACCTAGCCATGATTGAAACAACTGACTGGGGTTTTGTCCATTAACGTTCAGTAGCGACAGCCATTTTCGACTTGTATGTCAAATTTAACTTCAATTCATTCATTATTTTTATGAAATATTTATGATAATCATAATTATTTTTAAATTATCTCTCAATATTTTTGGATGTTGCCAAATTTTGCGAATTTTCCTATTCGTCTTGGCCTTTCAAGGCTAATTCAAATGTCTAACAAAATTGTTAGCATTTTATAATTTGCCCTTAAACTATATACGTTTTTATCAGATTTTATTCAATACCTCTATCAGGATATATAATCATCTTACATCAAAATAACACAATCAAATAGATAACAGATACGATATACTCAAAGTTAAATACTGATTTTGTCACTAAAATAAAGTAGGCGATATAAAACAAATAAGAAACGCCAAGTGGTCATAGATATCGACGCGCCTTAAACTCAATTCGCTCTCTTTCTCTAATCTTTTTAAATATTCTTTGATTTATATGAGTACATTCCACTAAATGGAGGAATTGAAAAAATCACTCTGTATGTTTATTGTAAGCATGGGAACTGTAACAGTGTATTCCACCCAAAAACAGTTACTCATAAAAAAAATTAACAAGTTATCAAATTCAGCAATTTTTATTACTTTTGGGTCGTTTATCCGTTTTTCTGGATCAATAAATTTAAATATTTGATGGAGGGTCAAAATAAATAAGCAGTGAAGCTTACATAAATATTTAAGATTATATCGAAGAAATCCTGCCCTTGTAACTCAAACCGTTAAAGGTTAAGTGTCAAGGTTTAGCACAATGCGGTATAAACGATCTATGGGATGTTTTAAACATACAATTTTCCCATCATAAGGAAACAAGATAATATTCAAGTGAAATCTATATAATGCAATATATTTGTTTGATTATATGTACAAAGAATTCATATAATGTTTGTTTTTTCATGATTAAAGGAAAAAACGGTAGAAATATATCGAAAATATATAAATAAGTTTCATGTTCCATAATTGTAGTTTCAAGTGGTCTCTTGGTTTCTCCAATATACATTTGAACACACTCACATGGAACTTTGTAAACATATTTTTTCTTATCAATAGTTTTTGGTTTTGTTTTTGTTAAATGAGCTCTAAGTTTATATCCTGATTTAAAGGCTGTTTTTATATAACAACTGCTGAAGATTCGTATTATTTTCTCCGAAGCTCCCTATATGTATGGAATTGTGAAGAAGAAATGTGTTTCTTGCTGTCCAGTGGTCGTTATCCTAAGGTTATTTATAATATCGTCAATTAATTTTAAAGGATAACCATTCTGTTGTAAATCAGATTTAATGTTTGCTACCTCTTTTTTAAATGAATCTACATTATTGCATGCAGATATAGCTTGATTATAGAGAATAGCGTATAATTCTCCGTTTTGTTACAACAGAATGATTGAAACTATAGTTAAGATATTGGCCAGTATGTGTTTGCTTCTTGTTTACTGAAGTTTTAATAGTTTCGCTTATATGGTTCACCATGACATCTAAGAAAAGCAATTGTAGGTACAATGGTGTTTAGATGTTTCAAGATACCATTAAGTTCCTGATCATTGCCCTTCCATACGATGATGGTAACATCGACATACCTCAACCAGACTTTCGGTTTCACTGTTGATGTTTCTATGGCATGAGTTTCGAATCATTCCATATATATATATATATATATATATATATATATATATATATATATATATATATATATATATATATGTTTATACGGCTTTCACGGATTCCTTCGTGTGAGATGCATTAGCAGTGGTTATATCCACATTATGCTGTTGTAGTGCTGAAATTACATTCAGCAAACGTACAACTATATGCAACTCCGTATGTAAGTGAAGTAAAATGCGAAACAGTGAATGCAAACTTCACTCCATCATATCCTTTCTGTGTTAGAGGTTACACAGTTAGAATAAATTGTAATAAAACACAATTCATCCTATTCCACCACCATCGAGATAGTGGCCTACCTATACCACCATACCGAGAAGAAAGTCAAAGCTTACCCTCTCCGCCACAGTGATACGGCAGAGATACATGTTTCGTCTCTCACTAGACTCATCATATATATATATATATATATATATATATATATATATATATATATATATATATGTATATACATATATACATATATATATATATATATATATATATGTATATACATATATACATATATATATATATATATATATATATATATATATATATATATGTATATATATATATATATATATATATATATATATATATATATATATATATATATATATATATTGGCGACGACTGGAGAGAGTGATGAACTCATCAGAACCCCGTCGTTTCGAGCGTAAAACTTGTCCTTTACTTGAAGGTAAGCACTACGCAGGCAACAATCCAAAGAGTCCATCACTCCGTCTAGTGGTTCGATCTGATAATTTTGTGTCATTTTAAAGTCTAGTTTTGATTATGTCTAGTGATTCCCCTAATTGCACATTAGTATACAGACTTTCCGCATCAAAACTTATTAGTATGTCGTCTGGCTATAGATTCATGCTACTAATAGTGGTCACGAAATATATGGAATTTTCAACATATGTGTTCTTCTTACCTCCTAAAGGTTGTCTTCTTCTTCTTCTTTAGGTGCCCTCTTCATTACTGAAGGTTGGCGACAATGTTGGCAAACTCTTCTCTATCTATTGCTGCTCTCAGTAAGGTCTGTGTGTCCAATCCCGTCCACTCTCGTACGTTCTTCAGCCATGAACATTTTCGTCTTCCAGGACCTCTTCGGCCCTCTATTTTTCCTTCCATGAGAAGTCGCAGAATTTGGTATTTTGTTCCTCTGTATATATGTCCCAGATAACCCGTTTTCCGTCTTTTCACTTGCTGCAAGAGTTCTCTATCTGTCCCCATCATTCTAATGACATTCTCGTTCGTCATTCGTCTTGTCCATGGGATCTTCAACATTCTACGAAAGACCCACATCTCGAATGCCTCCACTCGTTGCATTATTCTTTTTCCCATTGTCCAAGATTCCGCTCCATATAAAAGAATAGAGTATATATATGTTTTCACAAAACGGTATCGAGTATCAAGTGACAGGGTAGTATTTGTTAGTAGTTTCTTCATTCTTATAAAAGCAGCTCTTGCATTTTCGATTCTTGCTCGAATTTCGACTTCTGTATCCAAGTTTTGGGTTATCCAAGACCCGAGGTATTTAAATTTTTTAACTTCCTGGATCGGTGTACCGTATATTTGAACGTTAACTCGTAAGTTTTGATTTTTGCTGATGACCATCACTTTTGTCTTTGTTGTATTTATTTTCAGGCCGTGCTGATCTCCTGTGTTCACTACTCTATCCAGCAGCTCTTGCAGTCCTTCTGATGTATCTGCAAAGATGACGGTGTCGTCAGCATATCTTATGTTGTTCAGTATATTCCCGTTCACCCTAATGCCGATGTTAACATTCTCCAATGCTTGTTGGAATATATACTCGGAGTATACATTGAACAGAAGAGGTGAGAGGACACAACCCTGTCGTACTCCCCGCTCTATTGGTGTGTTTGGTGTTGTAGCATCGCCAAATCGTACCCAGCCTGTTTGCATCCAATATAAATTCTTTATCAGCCTAACATCTTCGTAGTCTAAGCCCTGAGTCTGCAGCAAGTGTATTAATGTTGGGTGTTTTATGCGATCGAAAGCTTTTTCATAATCTATGAAACAAAGATATAGATCCTTTGATTGATCTCTACATTTTTCAAGTAACACGGTCATCCCAAAAAGTGCCTCTCTGGTTCCCAGCCCTGATCTGAATCCGAACTGTTCGGGGCTTATGTTTTGTTCACATTTCAGAAAGATACGTCGGTGTATGATTTTTAACAACATCTTGAGTGTATGACTCATTAGGCTGATTAGTCTGAAATCTGAGCATTTCCTTGCTGCCTTTTTCTTAGGGATCGGTATAAATACTGATTCTAGCCATTCAGGGGGAAGAGTTCCCGTTCTGTAGATTCTGTTGATGTAGTTGGTAAGTAGTTGAATGTTTTCCTGGTCTAGTAATTTTAACATTTCTATATACACATTATCTGGTCCTATAGATTTCCCACTCTTAGCTGATTTTATAGCCGCATTTACTTCTGATGTTAAGATATTTAATATTGGTTCGTTGCTATGTTCTATTTGGATTTCCCCCCTTTCTTCGTCAAACACTTCACGTATGTATCTCACCCATTCCTCTTTGATTTCTTCTTGGTCTGTGATTATTTTATTGTCTTCCGTTTGCAGGAAATTGGTTTGCATAGCACTCTTTCCAGTTCCGATGATTGTTTTAACTTTCTTATATATATTGAACTGGTCGTGTTTTTCCTGCATTTCTTCCAATTCTTGGCATTGTTCATTCATCCATTTCTCCTTCGCGTGTCTAATCGATTTCTGGATTGTCCTTTGGGTTTCTTTATACTTTTCAACATTTATGTTCTTGTATTTCCTTCGAGTTTCCATTAAATCAAGGATTTGATCGTTCATCCATGGTTTCCTTCCTGTTGTTGGCTCCTTTTTAAGTTTCTCGGTTTGTACTTGTTCGATTGTGTGTTGTAGAAAATGCCATGTTTTTTCGATCGGTTGTCCCTGTTGTAATGCTGTTTGTTTGATTGTGTTATTTAGCTGTTCTGATATTTCACTGCAGAATTCTGGGTCCTTTAGTTTCTCAAAATCAGGTCTTTGTTGTTTATGATGTTTGACTTTCTTCAATTTTATGTGCACTGTTCCTATGACGGGATTGTGATCGGATCCGATGTCAGCTCCAGGATAAGTTTTTACCCCTTTCAATCCATTCCGATAGCGTTTATCAACCAGTATGTAGTCGATTTGATTTCTAATTGTATTAATTTCTGTGTCTCCCGGTGATTTCCAGGTGTACAATCTCCTCTTAGGTAGCTTAAACCAAGTGTTTGCCACCGTAAAATTCTCTTACTGGCAGAATTCTACCAAGAGATCGCCTCGTTCATTTCTCTCACCAAGACCCCAATCTCTAACTATGCTTCCTACTCTACCCTCTCCTACCTTGGCATTCAGGTCACCCATGATAATGTTAATTTCGTTCTTTTTGTTATCTTTAGCATCTGTTTGACTTCCATGTAGAATTTCTGGATCTCATCCTCATGGCTTTCCGAGGTGGGGGCGTACACCTGTATAATGTTAATATCCTTAGGGCTGGCCTTTAATTGTAAGAGAGCTACTCTATCTGATAGCGGAACAAAAGATTTAACAGCTTTACTGTTTTCATTATCTATTATTATTGCTACTCCGTTGTAATGTTGTGTTTCGTCATTACCACTATAGTACATTGTATGTTCTTCTATGTTAATTTGTCCTGCTCCGGGCCACCTGACCTCGCTAACTCCCAAGACATTGACTCTCATTCTTTTCATTTCGGCGATTATATTGTGTGTTTTTCCCGCTGCGTATAGCGATCTAGCATTCCATGTTCCAATCTTCAGTGCAGCATTTCTATTCTTTAAGCGTTTTTTATCCTTGTATGTTTTCACTTCCGGGTGGTTCCTAGCATTCTTCGCGGGGATTCTTAGCACCCCTTGACCATTTAAGGTCTGCCACGGACTAGGGGCCTTTGTAGTTAAGCTTGCCATATTATCTTATCTAGGAATGTTCGATGAACCTTTAATGTAGTGGTTTTCCATTGCCTTCTACATCTCTATGCCGTTGACTACCTTGATAGTAGTTCCTCCGCCTTTGGAGTAAATTTCTTTACCCCAGGACAAAAAGGTGCCCTTATCACTTACCAGTTCATCCGCCAAGAGCCGTTGGCCAGTAAGTGGGGACTGCTTATTCCGGCAGTCATTCGGTCGCCAGAGCCTCGTTCGTTATCTAGCAGGGCGCACCAGGATGGCCGAAGTCATCACACGTGCAGGTGAGGTTGGCATTTGGGCTAGACTTGTAATTATGCTTTCGCCCCTTACACCCCCTAAAGGTTGTATGATTTTTAAAAGAAACTTCGCCAGTGCATTTGTTGAAGATCACTTGGAGCTAGTTATTGGTCTCAATAGGGTGTTCATTTTATAAATTTTTGGTAGCCCGGAAAGATATGGTGGCTTACTGTAGTGTGGTGTAAGCGCTGATCGTAGGCTTATCACTATTTTTTTTTATTTTGCAAAAATTTTAATTTTTTTTGTGTATGAGTGTATTATATTAGCCATAATTTTAAAATTTCCTTTTTTATTAACATTTTTTAATTGCTTGTAAGATTTATTTTTTAATCTTAAATTTTTCTATAGCTTTGACAATGAGAAAACAATACCTTGGACAATAAAGCCGTGTTTGACTTTGATTTCGACTTTGAATATTTTGAAGGCAAACATAAATCATATTTTCCTGATGAAGTGAGGTCGTTGCAAGACAGGTGCGGTAAGTACGTTAAAGGTAAGGGATGAAAAATAAAACTACAAAATAAATCATCTTTTGTTGTATTATTTGGGAGAAATTGTTTTAATCGTCCCTCGTATCTATTTAAGCATATCTGTATATTCCTGTTTTGCATTACAAATAAGTTGATTTTGTTTTATAAAAAAAATCATAATTATTTATTTCCTGTGGTTTCCTTTGTGTGGTTATTTCCAGTATTTTTAAACCAGGGGTTCATGTCGACATTTTTGATATAACTTCCCTATTAAATCATTTTTTTTTATTATAATTCATTGAAAGTAACGAATGTTGTAACAAAAAAAAGGCAAAATGTTTGTACGATTGTTTATATTAATTTGTGGTTTGGTTTTGTGTAGTAAAAGTAAGTATTTCCTATAAGTTATTTATTCGAAATTTAGGATATATAGAATAGATTGCATGCAAGTAAATAGAACCGCAAAGTGATTTATTTTTTGAATGACGGTATCCCACCAATTGCGCCATAAAAAATTACCCAGCTTCATTACGAAACCACGTTAATGCTCAATTTCTATTGAATTAAAAATTTATAGAATAGAATATATTTGAGATGAAATGGATGTTGTTTTTTAATAAAAACGATTAAGAAATAAAAAAACAGCGTAAATAGTTATCAATAAAATTGAACACCCTAATTCCCTAACATGGTATAAGTTTTAAACTGGTCTAAGATGACAGTAGAGGATTTAAGCTGACATAAAGTCTTATAAATTGACATATTTGCTAATCCAATAAATTGCATATTTAGATTTCTTGCATGTAGAAAATTGTTATGATACAGGTTAGCCGTACTCTAAATTATAGGATTCATTAATTTCCAATGATAACACAGGCCTACAAAACTTCCCCTAGCATCAAACCGAGAAAGTAGGCAATACTTTTCGAATTTTTTTTGCGCACTGATTCCAAATTTGACTTCTTATCTATCTCAACAGTTTTCGAGATTCTAACCTAAAAGCGCAGAAGATAGTGTTTTTTGTTACATTGGAAGTTATGTTTTGAGTAGTCGTTATATATATATATATATATATATATATATATATATATATATATATATATATATATATATATATATAACATATATGTTTATGCGGCTTTCACGGATTCCTCCGTGTGAGATGCAATAGCAGTGGATATATCCTCATTATGCCGTTGTAGTGCTGAAATCACATTCAGCAAACGTACAACTATATACAGCTCCGTATGTGAATGAAGTAAAATGCGAACAGTAAATGCAAACTTCTCTCCATCATATCCTTTCAGTGTTAGAGGTTGCACAGTTAGAATAAATTGTTATAGAACGCAATTCATTCTATTCCGCCACCATCGAGATGATGGCCTACCTATACCACCATGCATCTAGTTGTACGTTTGCTAAGTGTGATTTTAGCACTACAACGGTATAATGTGGATATAACCACTGTTATTGCATCTCACACGGAGGAATCCGTGAAAGCTGCATAAACATATATATATATATATATATATATATATATATATATATATATATATATATATATATATATATATATATATATATATATATATACATATATATATATATATATATATATATATATGTATATATATATATATATATATATATATATATATATATATATATATATATATATTCTCTTTTCAGGCAGAGAAAAGATAAGAATATATATAAACAGTTTACTTCCTGCAAGTACCCCTCTGGTCCTCTCTTCATACGCGTTTCGATCACCTCCTGATCTCGTCAGTGTAGCTGTATCGGACCGAGAGCAATATTAGCAGGAAATAACTGATATATGAAATATAAATTCCAAGGTATGTCGGCAGCATATTGCATCTGCCATTTACCTTCTTTGATAGCAGACTGAAAAATATCGCCAGTCGAACGACATCTATAAATCATAGAAATAACGTGAAATTTTAAAAAAATCAAAATTTCAGTAAGGAATAAAGAAATCTTTCCGCCGTATTTAAATAGTTTGTTATATATGTAATTCTCCTTTCAGGCAGAGAAGATGAAAAATATATATACAAACAGTTTATTTCCTGGAAATATCGCTCTGGTCCTCTCTTCATACGCGTTTCGATCACCTCATGATCTCGTCAGTGGAGCTGTATCGGACAGAGTGCAACATTAGCAGGAAATAACTGATATATGAACCATAAATTTCAAGGTATGTCGGTAGGATATTGCACCTGCCATCTACCTTCTGCTAATGTTGCTCTCGGTTCGATACAGCTCCACTGACGAGATCATGAGGTGATCGAAACGCGTATGGAGAGAGGACCAGAGCGATATTTGCAGGAAATAAACTATATATATATATATATATATATATATATATATATTCATATTCTCTGCCTGAAAGGAGAATTACATATATAACAAACTATTTAAGTACGGCAGAAAGATTTCTTTATTTCTTACTGAAATTTTGATTTTTTTAAAAATTTCTCAGTATTCCGGTGATTCATAGATGTCGTCCGACTGGCGATATTTTTCAGTCTGACATGAAAGAAGGTAGATGGCAGGTACAATATCCTGCCGACATACCTTGGAATTTATATTTCATATATCAGTTATTTCCTGCTAATATGGCTCTCGGTCCGATACAGCTACACTGACGAGATCATGAGGTGATCGAAACGCGTATGAAGAGAGGACCAGAGGGGTATTTGCAGGAAATAAACGGTTTGTATATATTCTTTCCTTTTCTCTGCCTGAAAGGGTAATACATATATAACAACTATTTAAATACGGCAGATAGATTTCTTTATTTCTTACTGAAATTTTGATTTTTTAAAAAGGTTACGTTTCAGTGTTGCATGAAACTTTTCGACATGACAAGACGGGACATCTGAAAATAACAATCACTACTTTCAAAACCCATTTTAGATCGTCTTAAAATCTTTTTCCTCTCTTTCGAAAACTATGTGACAGATAAAGTTGTCTGAAATGAACTAGGAGAATTGGGGGTTTTTGATATCGCTGATCAAGATTTTTTGCAGTACCCATATGGTGCAAGTGTTCGGCAAGACCATAAATTTCCACAAGCGATATCTCACAAAGAAAAAAGATTTTGAGACGAATCAAAATATATTTTGAAGGTAATTATTGGTACTTTCAAATGCCTTATCATGCCATGTCGGAAAGTTTCGCGCTACCCTGAAACATAACATCCAGTAAAACCAAAAAGAGTGTTTTTTTTTTGCACGTTTGCCGGTGTAATTATTTGATTGTGTAGTAGCAGATTTCGTTTATTTGTAGTAATTTAATTAGATGATTACAAAGAGCTTAATTAATTTCGTATAGTCGAAATGTGTAATTGATTCTATTGCTACGCATGATTCAATTTTTTTCAAAAATAGTTGATATTTTCGAAATAAACTTCCTTTTTAGATAATTGTCTAAAATATTTCAGAAATCGAGTTTTAGCTCTGAAAACTGACACCTGTCAAAATTTTGGGCCTACACAATTACTGGCTGGTCTGATCCTGACTTCCATGACAATGTCAAAAAATTTTTATTGCCTGGTTTCGTGAATCTTTATCGATTATATAACATTTTTTGAAATATTGGGGTTATCCGGTGAAAAAGGAAAATTTTTGTTTTAAGCAGTTAAAAACTCAAGAAGTTATAAACGGTGCAGGGGAGGATGGTGTCAATAGAATCACCGAGAATGCGGATTTGTTAGTCACAATACCGCAGTGGTTGGGAGAGTGCAGTTCATACGCTATTGAGGTGTTTTTAAGACTGAAGATTCTTACTTGCGAGCGCGCTGACAATTTTATTCTCATTACAATATACGGTGACTGAGCGATGGACCAAGTATTAATTTAATTCGTTCTTATGTGCAAAGGTTCCGCCAAATATCTTCGGCTCTGAATAACCCTCAGCCCGGGCCTAGCAGGACAACAAGGGTCACCGAAGACATTCGAGAAGTGGAACAAAGCTTTCGTGAAAATCCACGTCTCTCAGCTTTTTTATACTGTTTAGCGTGAAGTATATTCGGCTAAAATGAGTAATTAAATAGTCACTCTGTGGATAAATTTTATCCGTGAGAACGGGATAGTATATTTTATTTTATTACCACCCAGGAAAGTCTAAAGGAAAAATAAATCAACTCTCGTACTTAAGCATAATCTCAACTTTATTATCTCTGAGTCGTTTAGATGTTTTTTTCTTTAAATTTAAAATCCCAGAATATATTATTATATAAACTAAAGATCCAATCGCTGGCGAGGGAGGTCTTACGTATACGAAAAATCGTTAAATGTATTAAAATATTGAATGATTTTCCTATTATTAGGAAACAAAAGCATAATCAAATAACTCACTATAATATGATATATTGTTTGACCGAATGTAAAGGGAGTTTGTATAATGTCTGTTTTTTTTTTTGAGAAACTTGTTTGTTTAATTTAATTAAAAACCTTCTTGCGACTAAACTCGTGGCGCCGTTGTGGAAGCCACAAAACAAGAGACATCAGCTATCCAGCTAATTAGCAGCTTTTTCTGGGTCCTGAACTTGTGAAGGCTGGTTTTGGTAAGCATGAATAACCTGTAGTGTTTGGAACTAAAGCGGTAAGAGAGAAGAGGAATGTCCAGACTCCAGAGTGTCTTTGTAATATTCCTTATAGGATATTAAAATAGCTATTAATAGGGGACAACAGTTTAATTGGAGACAGAACGGCCTTACGCTACCAAAATATATCAATTGCAGAAGTCTACGATTAAATGCTGTTACAACGGCAAACGCACTGCCATGAAATTTTCAAAAAAGATTTAAAAATCCACCCTTTCAAAATCCAATTGGTGCAATAACTTAAAGAAAACAACTTCAATTTACGCAAAAACTTTTGTAAAACAATGTTGAAAAGATGTCTCATTGTAAATTGCATTTTTTGGAGTAACTAGACTTATAGTCATCTGAATGGATATGTTAACAAGTAAAACTGTCGCTAGTGGGCTCCACGAAGCATTTTTCTCTACTGAAACACCAACGACTTTTAGATTGCAAGCGAGTGACCGTTTGGTGTGCCTTATGCAAACGGAATTATCAAAGCCTATTTCTTTGAAAATTCTAGGAGACAAGCAATAACCGTGAACAGTGAAAATTACGGGCGCATGATTGTTTTTTACTAAATTTGCAAGCACCTTCTTTTTACTCAGTACACATGTGGTTTTAACAAAATGGAGCGATTCTCCCTACATTCAGCATGTCCACGAATTTGTTCCCTCAAGATTTTCCAAGAAAAATTAGTCAAATGTTTTCAGCATATCTTCTGGCCACCAAGGTCTCCGGATTTAACCCTGATGGACATTTTTTTTATAGGAATATCTCAAAAGCAAAGTCTACGGTAACAACCCTCAGTCCATCGCGCAGCCCAAAGAAAATATCCGTTTTGAAATTTACGATATCAAACCAGGCTCGCCGCTGCGCGTCACACGAAACACAATAGAACGTTTCCCACAGTGTATACATCTATATGGACGGCATTTTTAAAACTTAAAATTCGCATGATCATTCTTTATATTAAATTTTATAATAAAATAATATAAATCCAAGTATTTACTATTAAAAATATCAATCTGTCCATCGGACACCCAATAAAAATTTACTAAAAAGCTATATAGACCAGGACTTATCTGCTTTTAGGTGGATGTGAAATAGAACATGGAGATTTTTGCATGAGAGCCTTAAGAATAATCTGAATAATGATAATTTTGATATGCGTACTTTCAGAAAGTTGGGCAACATTATTTTTATTTATAAAAATATAAAATTACCGAAAAAAAAAGTTTTCTTTTCTAACTTTTCTCTCATGTAAATTTGAAGGTATTCATGTCAGAGGAAAGATGTAGACGAAAAAAAGTTTCATAATTAAATTTTCCATAAGACAGATTTAGTCGAAAATCTCAAAATATATTTCCCTTATTTTTGACTACTTTAATTTCTCTGAGGACCTTTATATAGAACAAAGGAAACGTTATGTCATGATACAATAACGCTCTGAAATTTGTTAGGATCGAATAGATAGTTTTTCCACAATAATTTTGCAATCCGATATCGTTTACAAAAATTGACCATTTTTCAAGTTTGTCTGGTCTGTCCAAAATATTACGTTAACGCATTTAAATTTATTTTCGACATATAGTAGGGAACCCAAGTTTTCCAACGCTTTTTCAGAACCAAAATCGGATGATTTGAACGCCCTCAGGAATTGTTTAAAGACATTGTTGATATTTTGCTCATAAACACATAGATTATCTCGGCGGATTTTCATTGGATTTGTTTTGCAATAAATGGTTTGAAAGTACTTGAAAATACGCTTCTTTTTGTGAAAAAATATCAAATCCATCAATTGGTTTCCGATATACAAACTGTCAAAGTTGACAGCCTGTTACGGTGAATCTAGAAAAAATACCGACCTGATTCTTAAACTAATAACTTTGTCTTACCGAGCTCTTTTTTGATACAAATATTTAAATGTTTATGTTATCGAAAACTAAAAAAAAATGTAAAGAATGTCGTCCACGCACGTAAAAAATGAAAAAAAGAATTTTCATTTTCTCGGCTTCTAATGGAGCGATTTTGATCATTTTTTTTAAACTGATGTACCGCGAATAATGAAACTCAAATATCATAATGCCATGTGCCTATCATATTTCATTTTTTTATAAACAAATGACGTTATTTATGCATCATACTTACAGCATACTGCACCTTATAGACTTTCCAAGCGAATATTTGTTTATTAATATAATTAAGCATACTATAACGATATATATTTACTTATCAAAAATGTTTGAACAATCATTGTTTAAATAAATTGAGAAAAATTTTGATTTTAAATTATTTTATTCGTAAAATACAGATAAAACAAAATAATTATTTTATATAAAATATATATGAAAACTTAATAGTTTTTAAGTTATAAGTAATACAATATTTCTAAAAATATTTGGAGATATAATATTTTCGGAGATGAGAGCATGATGCTTTAAAATGTAACCGTTAACATGAAAGTAGTGGGGCAGGAGTAAGAAACATCTCGTCAAACTAGCTTGCTAAAGGTATAGAATAGGCATCAAAGAGAGTTAGTCTGTAGTTATTATGTGTCCCTGTTTGTAGAAAGACACTGGTTACAATGTTACCAAAATTTGTTTTTTATAAATGTGCCCGACATGGTATGTATAATTAACATGCAAATAAATTTAATTTGGAAACAAGTTTTTCAGTTTGAATTAATGTCCTTTTCACCATTATATTTACTTATTAATCAAATATTTTTCTTAATTTTTCGTATAGGTGAATATTATGACACAATTCATTTTTGCCGAAAGGGTAACTGGGAATTGCATATAAAAAGTTCGCGTAGAATGTTGCTATATTTAAATGCCAGTGGTCATTTTCTTTATGCCAAATCTTTGGAAATATATATGCAGGATATGCACAATCCATAATGAACTCCACTGAATATGACAAATTCGTCGATCAGATTATTTTAAAGTTAGAAGATCTGAAAAATTCTGGTGTGGCTTTTGGACAGACATGTCTATAGAGCAGTTTGAAATATAATATTTAGTGTTAAGAGTGCTTTATTGAACTTTTTGAACATAATTTATATAGAATAACTATTTTAATTTTATCTGTATTTTACGAATAAAATAATTTAAAACCATTTTTTTTTCAATTTGTTTAAACAATGATTACTTAAACAATTTTGATAATTAAAGTAAATATATTTCGTTATTGTATGTTTAATTATATTAATAAACAAAATATCGCTTGGAAAGTCCAATTCTATAGGGTGCAGGTGCAACGTCATTTGTTTATAACAACATGAATGCATGATGGGCACATGACATGATATTTCAGTTCCATTATTCGCAGTATTCGAAGTACATCGGTTTAAAAAAATAATCAAAATCGCTCAATCTTTTTATTTTTTATTAAAGTTTCCGATAACATAAACATTTAAATATTTATATCAAAAAAGAGCTCGGCAAGACAAAGTTTTTGATTCAAGAATCAGGTCTGTATTGTTTATAGATTCACCGTAACAGGCTGTCAATTTTGACAGTCTGTATGTCGGAAACCAATTGACGGATTTGAAATTTTTTTCACGAAAAGAAGCGTCTTTCCAAATACTTTTAAACCATGTATCCGCCAATAAAAATCCGCCGAGATAATCGATTTGTTTATAAGCAAAAATATCAACAATGTCTTTAAACAATTCGTGAGGGCGTCCAAATCATCCGATTTTGATTCTGAAAAAAGCGTTGGAAAACTTGAGTTCCCTGCTATATGTCGAAAATAAATTTAAATACTTTAACGTGATATTTTGGACTCAGACAAACTTGAAAAATAATCATAATCGTGTTATTTTATTATGGAATATAGTTTTCTTTGCTCTAATATGAAGGTCCTCAGAGAAATTCAAATGGTCGAAAAAAATTGATTAAAAACCTGCTTTTTTACCTTTTTTTTTAATTATTGTTATTTTGCAAAAGGGAAATATATTTTGAGATTTCCCGCTAACTCCATCCTATGACAAATTTAATTACGAAACCTTTTTTCCTTCTCAACTTTCCTCTAAAATCAATGCCTTGAAAGTTACATGAGAGAAAAGGTGGAAAAAAACGTTTTTTTTTCGTTAATTTTATATTTTTATTAATAAAAACAATGTTGCCCAACTTTTTGAAAGTACGCATATCAAATTTACCATTATTCAGGTTATTCTGAAGGCTCTCATGTAAAAATCTCCATGTTCCATTTTAAATCCACGAAACCCCGATGTTTTACGAGTAAGCCCTGGGCTAAGAGCCCAAAAGGTAAATCACACATTTTTTATATCGTCGCTATAATTTTATTTCATGTGCTTCAGGCTTTCCCTAAAGATGTTTACTATCCCTGGGTTACCTTAAATTTGAAAAAAGTTATAATATCATTAAAGACTTTATGAAATATATATTTTTTTAGATTTCGGCCTACCAGGACCAAGTTTAATTCTAGCAAAAGATTTTGAATATCATGTTTATCAAGACCAGGTAAGTATCACACAGTTGCACTAATTAAGGAGGATTTTTAGGGTTTATTAATAATTTCTGTCATGTCCAGCCGCTCGTCTGTAAGCTACAGCTTTGTCATCGTTATTCTTTCATGATGAATTTTACTCATATGCTTCCAATTAACCGAGTGATGTATAATTATACACAGCGTGGCTCACTTGAAACCAACTCGTTCTTGAAAATTTGAAAGTATACTAATATTGTAAATACCCCTTACGGATTAACAAGTTTACAATGGAATGAGAAATTGCATAATGAAAAATCCAATCGATTACCGCAAGATTCGTCGCGATCCGACGGATAGAATGACGGTAATCACACAATGCAATTTTCTTATATAGTTCCGGCGTAAACGAAAAAGTGTCCAATCAAAAGTTCGCTTTGTTCTGATTGGTTACACACAAGAGAGCAGAGCCAGCTCTCGGAAACTATATAAACTCCATGTTTTGTGCAATAGTCAGCCAAAACGTCACTGCCAACATTTTATGCTCAAGGAAGAGACAGAAAATCACGAAACATCAGTTTTGAAGAGAGAAAACATCAGTTGTGAAGAAAGAACGTTGGAATTTGTCAGATATCGCAACTTGTTGAAAGAAATTCGCATTTTCTTATAAGAAATTCGTATTTTAGGGGAAAGATATTTGACAAATTCGAGAAGATAATTCTGCAGGAAGGCTCAATAGCCCAGAAAAATATCAACCTCGACGATCTTTTTAGACGGCTGCGTAGCTGAAGGATTATTTCTGCTAATTTTAAGTTTAAAACAAAGTACCTCCGAGGCCCCTGGACGAACTAGTAGCTTTTTCCCGGGAAATTGCCAAAGGCTGTGGCGCCTGAAGACTCTAAAAATAATTTATTTTTGTTTTTGCTGAAATCGGATTTAAATACGGTATATCGGGGTTCCTCTGATTAAATTTACAGGTTAAGGTAAGCTAGGTTTTCTAAACCTCAGAGCCCGATATACTAGAGTTCGAAAGACGGGTGTTATTCGTTTGTATACACGAACTGGGGTTGCAATTACGGATCACCGTCATAAACTTCGCGAAAAACAAATTAAATAAAGAGTGTTCCCAATAAACTCACCCTCCAAAGACATTAAAGGTTTGCAAAAGCCTTGAACCATCCCCATATATTAAATAATACCAAAAAAGTACTTAGAAAAACATTTTTCTAAGGTTGGTCCCGCACGCATTTTTTTTCTAAATTGGTAAATACTTAGAAAAATTTGGCACAAAAATTCGAGCGCGAAAAAATTTACAGAAAAGTCCCATCAAATCACCGTGACATAAAATATCGTGAAATTCGGAGAAGGCAGCGGATTTCGGATACAAACGAGAAATACAATTAAATTTGCGAAAAATCTTTTCCGACCAAAAGACAAACACTTGACAAATTTAGATTGACTTTCTCGCACAAACAAACTCCCACACAGTACATTCAAAAGTTGCAACCAACCAATCTAATTTTTCATTAATTAGATTACCCCCATCACATTGCACAAGGCCCGTAGGGCACTTCAGCTCACCTCCATACGCGTCTTGTATAAAATTAAAATCCTCATTTGACTTTTGGCTCACACAAAACACAACAAAACTTCAAAACTCTTCCAAATTTAAGAGCATACAATGGCTCAACAATTCCCAATGTCACAAATAAACAGCAAGAAAGGTGAGGAGGCCTGGATCTTTCCTGGGTCGGGAGGTTACGGTGGGTCCTCTCCGGCACCCCTTGGGTGCCTTTCCTTTCGCCAACAAACACAACAACCACAGCACCACAGTAAACAGATTCAGAGGAATCTTATCGATTTAGACAACCCCGTTACGAATACTGCAAGACTCCGCAGACAATTTATCGATTTCAAAAACGAATCGTACTACGAGGTTTCTTCAACAATTACATCGGTACATCCCCTGGAAAATCTTTCACAATCTAACCACTTCCCTGGTTTACGACCTTTGGGTCATCGAAACCAAACGCTCGCGTCTACAGAGAGACACCCCGCTCACTCATTTGATACACATATGGAATTTACTACGATCGATTCACTTCAAGAGTCAAATCAATTCCATTCACCACAATCGAAAATCCAAATTAAAAAAAAATCGACGGAGCCAAGTAGTGCACAAATGAGAGAAGCACAAAATCGAAGGCGTTCCCTGTTCCGATACTAATGTCAATAGGGGCAACTCGGCTTAAATATTTTCAAGATGGTGGCACTTTCGGGTATATGTAGGATGTAGGTGTCAACTGGCTTATTTTAAGCGGAACATCCTATATATTATTACATTTTTGAATTCTGTACGAGATTCGGGGTACATTTTGTGACTCATATTCTATATCTAGGTCTAAGCGTTTTCATCATATTTAAGTTCTTATTTCAAAAATGATGTTTACAAGCCCTAAAATAATTATCAATTTTTCCCATAAGGAAGCCTTTTTTATTTAATTTGGGTTGGATTCCTTGTTGGAAAGGGACTACTTTATTAGATTTTTATAGCATTTTAATAACCAATAATAAAAGGGTGTTCGTACTTGATAACAAATCCAACAAAAAAATCTGTTTTTCTCAATCTCTTCGAATTTCCAACACAATTTTCTGAAAACTCGATGATAATCCTCACTTCTGACACCAATTGTTGAGATCTTGTCTCTTTAAAATTGTTCACAGAGTTCACAGAATAAAACACAAGACATTCCACTAATACTTCCAATACTTATATCAACGATTTCTTAACACAGTTAAAACATATAAGTAACTATCCTATCCCTCTTTATACATCTATAGAATTTTCTGTATAAATCTAGAATATAAAAGTGAGGTCTGTCTAGAAATATGAATCATCGATATAATATTCCTTTCAGCACATTACACTAAAGATAACAGATCACCTTGGAATACTTGTATACGAGGGCGTATCAATAAGATTTTCTTAGTCGTTCGTAACAATAGCTTCCGAAATATAGAATGTTAAAAGTATTTTTTTAAACTTTTTTGTAAATATTTTTTAGGACAAGAAATCTGATTACAGTTTCGATGTATATTGTAGAGGGTGCCCTCAGCAGCACTTCGCCTATATTTATACCTTCATTATTTTTTGTGCCTCAGCATTTTAAACTTCTAATTAAAAATTCCGATTTCCTGACATCTTTTACCCCAAAAGTTATATCTAGTAGGTGTCGCTCGAGCAGCCGTTTCTAAGATAATCGAATATAAATGTTTTATTGCGTACTAAGAGTTGTCGGAGCCTCCCTTCACTCTTTATTTAATGTTAGAATTGGTCCAAGAAATTTGGAGTGTATTTAAGAACCAACGAGCTGAAAACAAAAAAAAATTATATAGCAGCGAACTAACAACGATAATAATTTTTTTGAAGATTGTAGATAATGCTGAAAATTTACTAAAATGTGGTTGTCGGATTTCCATTGTCTTTATTTTTGTTTGTTTTTACGACGTTTCGATCAGGAATATTTTATCGAGCTTATACATATAGGGACCGTGTCCATTGAAGCACAAAGTTTCGCTTCATTGTACACATTTCAATGATTTGATGTTACGAAGTAGTGGTTGCCAAAGATTAGGTATCTCAACACTGGGTTTACTGAAGATTCCATTATTATTTTTAATGTAAGCTGCTTCTATAAATTTTTATTTTTCATGTTGGATTCCATATATATTGCCGCAGCTTCAGACTATTTTATATGGTGTTGTTTATCCCAGGTGTATTCTGCAATACCTGATCTCGACGTTTCCCCTTTTTGTGTATGAGTTTTATGTGCCTTAATTTTAACTTCTGGTGGTCGTTTGGTTTCTCCAGTATACATTTCACCACACTTACATGGAGCTTTGTAAACATATTCTTTCTTTTCGGTGGTTTTTGGTTTCGTTTTTGTTAAATGAGCTCTGAATGTATTTCCTGATTTAAAGGCTGTTTTTATATTATAACTTCTGGCAATTTATCTTATTTTCTCCGAAGTTCCTTTAATGTACGGAATTGTGAAGAAGGAAAATGTTTCTTGCTGTCCAGTGGTCGTTGTTCTAAAGTTATGTATAAAATCGTCAATTAATTTTAAAGAATAACTATTTTGTTGTAAATCGAATTTAATGTTTGCTACCTCTTTTTCCAGTGAAACGGCATTATTGCATATAGATATAGCGTGATTATAGAAGTTGCCTATAATTCCCGGTTTTGTTTGAACAGAATGATTATAACTATGGTTAAGATATTGGCCAGTATGAGTTGGCTTCATGTATACTGAAGTTTTAGTAGTTTCGTTTGAACGATTCACCATGACATCTAGGAAGGGTAATTGATCATTTTCTTCATTTTCCATGGTTGTGAATTGTAAAGAAGGAATGTGTTTCTTGCTGTCCAGTGGTCGTTATTCTAAAGTCATCTATAACATCGTCAGTTAATTTTAAAAAATAACCATTCTGTTGTATCAAAACGGGAAATTAAAGGCAACCTCTATAATTGAGCTATATCTATATGCAATAATGCTGTTTTACTGGAAAAAGCGGTAGCAAATATTAAATCTGATTTACAACAGAATAATTATCATTTAAAATTAATTGACGATGTTATGAATAACCTTAGAACAACGACCACTGGACAGCAAGAAACACAATCCTTCTTCACAATTCCATACATTAAAAGAATTTCGGAGAACATAAGATGAATTGCCAGAAGTTACAATATAAAAATAGGTATTAAATCAGGAGATACGCTTAGAGCTCATTTAACAAAAACAAAACCAAAAACTACCGATAAGAAAGAATGTGTTTACAAAGTGCCATGTAAGTGTCGTGAAATGTACATTGCAGAAACCAAACGACCACTAGAAATTATAATTAAAGAACATAAAACTCATACACAAAAAGGAGAAACGTTGATATCAGGTATTGCAGAACTCGCCTTGGATAAACATCACCATATAAAATGGTCTGAAGCTGCGGCAATATATGTGACAGAATATAATTGTGAACTACTGAAAACGGATTGTCCTAGGTAGCGTGTGGCCGTTCCGCTCACAATTTACTACTGTCCATATTATTTAGTAACTATCATAAAACCTAAGAGAAAGAAAAAACTAATAGATTAGACGAAACCGCTGCGACAAAGGCACTCTTGTAGTCTGGTCGATCTTGAAGTTTAGTTCTAAAGGTCTACCGTTAGTTATCGCTTACCAATACCAGGAACACAACTGCAGGATTCAGGAAAACGACTGTCAGCTGGCCAAAGTAGGATTCTTCTTAGGCTTCTTGGTACACAAGTGCACGCCCGTGTGTTTACCCACAAAAAGGTTTTTATCGATAAAAGAAAGACTAGTTTCTCTAAACATTTATCTCTATTTAACAAAAATAAAAGAAAAATAAAACAGTATTTACAAATGAGAAACTTAAGAGTAAATTTGGAGTATAATTAAAAAACTTAAAACTACAAGCTCTCTAGGCCGTTCTGATATTCCCCTTAACGAAATAAACCCAAATTTGAACTGATAATGTTAATAAATTTTTGATAAGTCCGAAAAATAAAAACAACCTTTTAGAAATAAAAGAAATATCCCAAATTAAATTGTTTAATTAAAAGTTAAAGGGATGGTGGACTCCCTTCCCCGGTAGAAAATAAAGTAAATTTCCCCTTACTATTTGAAATGCTGTCTGGAAGAATAAAAAAAGTATAAGACAAAAAATAGCAGAAAAGACAGCAGAGAAAAACCTTCTTACACTGGTAAAAGACTAAAACACACGTCAAACTGACTTAGACGGATTCTAAATCGTAACTGCCCTTAATTAATTTCTAAAAATCAAACTCATCTTTCATCCCATAGAACCGCCCTTCTCCCTATTAGATGCGTTGGTTCCTACATGCGTGCTTTTCCAACAATTGAACGCACTTACGCGATGCATCCCCGCGTGCGAAAAGTAGTTTTCGTTCCCGAGCGTCGGTATGTTTTCGGTTCCCTGGTTCATAGATGGCATAAGTCATCCATGCGTCGAATTTAATTTAATTTAGTATTAAAACTGACCAGAGTTCCAAACTAATAATTACTTTATATAAAGGTCAATATCTATTCTACAACTATTCTAAAAGATCGAGAAAGAACCCATAAAAAAACCCAAGGTTTACTTTTTACCACTTTACGACTTAACCATAGACTCTTAACAATGTGGTTTTTAAGATTATTAAGTTACTTTGACAGATTTATATTAAAAACTTCGAGAGGGTGGAATAGTTTAGTTTTTGTGTCACATAAATTCACTAAGTTTATGTTGTTTTTTTCAGAAAAATTAACTACCCCAAAAGTAATAAAACTAGGCTTAAGTTTGTTAATGGATTTATATTTCCCTGATATTTGACTATTTTTGGCCAGACATAAGATATACAATTTAACGGTCCAAATCTTTATACAGAGGGGGACTCAAGTAAATTCCTCCATTTAGTAGTATTTAATTTAGAGTTAATAAAGGTTAAAATTAGTAAAAATCACAATAAACTTTTGTTCCCTTACATATGCATGGAACCCAATAGGAAAAAATGAAAATTTATAGAAGCAGCTTACATTAAAAATAATAATGGAATTTTCAGTAAACCCAGTGTTGAGATACCTAATCTTTGGCAACCACTACTTCGTAACATCAAATCATTAAGGTGTGTACTGTGAAGCGAAACAATGCGCTACAATGAATACAGTCTCTATATAAGTTCGTAGCCTTAAGACAAAACATTCAGTTTATACTTGATAACGATTAGAGATACAATCTAATCGAAACGTCGTAAAACAAATAAAAATAAAGACAATGCAAGTCCGACAACTACATTTTAGTCAACGATAGTAATGTAAGAATGATTGGCAAAAAATTATAACACATAAAATCAATTGAAATGTAGTTTTAAGCAAATATTCAAAATGACTTTATATTTTATGTTTACAAAGACTAATTACAAAGAAACTAGAACTGCAGACGTTTCTAATCATATCCACCATTCTTCGATGATTACAGGTCTACAATATACCAGCTGTTTAAGACTTCCCCATAAAGAGTAATTAATAGGCGTTGAATTCCTTGAGCGGGATGACCAGCCTGCAGGAGAATTATTTCCTCTACCGATCCGTCAATTTTGAAAATTATCACATAAATTATTTCTAACATTTAATGTGAAGTATGGGACGACTCATATAGATGTTTGACCTCAGAATAAGTCCAGACGACAAAAAAAATCTGAGCGTAATGAGACATGTCAAATTTCAAGCATTGTGGTTTGTTAAATTTCAAAAAAGAGAAAGACCGAAGATTTCCAGCCTAAATCCACCTTTTCCAAGGTCATTACGCACGTTGATATTGAAATTTTCTGCGGACTGTTTTAAATATGGCGGAAACTGTTTATTTTCAATATTTTGTATGACCATAACCCATGTTTTTTTTTTTTTCAGACGTTTGTTGTTTTATTTTTTTTTTTTATTTATAGTTTTGAGATAATGGATATTTATGACGTATGTTAAATTGTTTTAATTAATTAAAAATACTTCTTATAGAAGATTATTACTGCTTCATCCTCAAAAAAAAACAAATACTTCCTGTTCGTTTTTTTATTAATTGTATAACAATTGCAATAATACAATTGTTTGTTATATAAATTAAATCTTATGCAATAACTGTCCTTATATAATACAATCTCTCTTCAACACCAGTCTCTGATATCGAGACGCTAACCCACAGACATAGCCTTAGCTAGGATTATCAGATTAAATAATGAGATTTCCTACAATATTCCTGACTTTTCAGTAAATATCCTGACCTCTTGCCTGAATGTTGTATGTGGTATGTTAAGGGCAGTGAGATTTTCAAAATAGTTGCAACCGAAACACAAAATTTGAATATTCAGCGAGCGTTGTCATTAATGGGAGCACGGTGGACTAAGAAGAGAAATAGGTTGTCTATATTGTTATAAGCTTTGCTTTTTCGCTCCCGCCAATGTTATAATTTGCTGGTTCTACTTTTGGTTTATTACTGGTTTTAATGAATTCAAATAAATCTTCTAATATCACTTTTAATATTTTATTAAAATAGTCACTAAATCAGGAGGCAACAACTCTTCTTACTTACTGATTTAATGTCACTATTGTAGTATTTTAGTTCCCCTCTCTCTCTATGTTCGTGTCCTAGTTATATCCTATTTCTGTATCTAAATTATTGTCTTACACTCATAGGCGTACTGACAAATATAACTTATAACTATTTATTTACATGATTACTGAAATGACAATGTGTGTATTTATGGAACGATAAGACAATATAAGCAAAGCTAATGGTTTCTGTAAAAAGTAAAGTTTTACAGTTTCGGAGATTAAGGCATGCTTTTGTTTGAGTCGATTAGAACATAAATTTCCTTAGGATATAACTTCTTCTTAAGAGAGTATTAAATATTAGATTATAATTATCTATTAATCCATAAGATTAACTTAAAAATATTAATATATAGTAATCTAATAATTAATAATTTGTAGTAATAATTGGTTTACAACAATATCTTCTGTTAAGGTTCTACTTCTGAAACAATTTAATTAAAAGAACATATCATGTGAAGAATGTGATGAAATGGTTATAAAAGGTCAGCCAAAAGAAACATCAAGCAATAAAAAGTATAAAACTAAATTTATTAATATACTAAATTAAAAATCCACACATTTTGTTCAAGTTTAATTAATTTATTTTTTTCTTACTAGAATGATTAATAATTTTTTTTTATTACTTATATTTTTCTCTTTTAATTTTAAAAAATACTGACAATTGAAGTTTTTTCCTCTTTCTCTAATAGGGGGCTAAAACTCCACATATGTCAAGAAAATTCCTGTCATCTGGTAACCCTACCCTTAGCAAACTTTATATAAACCTATTATAAACAATTAAAAAGTAAAAATTGACATCGATGGAAATTTAATAACAGAAATCCAGTATCATATGTAATGTATTCTTCTAAAAATTACAAATAATTGTAATTATTAAAGCGATTGTTAAAATTACACTGCTATATTGAAACTCTCGTCTTCAAACTACTTGCCAATTCTTTACCAGGTAGAAGTGGTAAACTTTGGAAATAAAATTTCTTTTAAATAGTCCCTTATTACCGCACAAGTAACCTGAATAAATTCAGAAACACTGTTTACCGACTCGGAATTCGCACTGTTGCTTTCACATACTGATTTCATCAGCTAAATATCGCAATGTAATTTCCAACCTACTGATAGGGGTATAGCTCTACGCATTTTCATATTGTGTTTCCTAATTATGCGCAACAAGAGCAAAGAGCTCTTTAAATTCGTCGATAGTAACATGAAAATATCTTTAAAGAAACAGGATCATTTTCTCGCATTTCTTGAATGAAATTATTAGTATTGTTATGGTTAAAAATTGATCTTAAATAATAAATATTTTTGTTTACATTTTTCAAGATTAAATTACAGGTTCAGATTAATAAAGTAATAAATAGATTTTTGTTTTGTACGTAAATTTACAGTAAACGATGTTTTCTACTATAAAACTAATGATTACCTTTTGTTTTTCATTCATTAATATTGGTTTCATCTATATTCAGATCATTCCTTTTGTTTACATTTTGAAATTTTGATTGACATCGAAACATAACATATTTCTGTAATTTGTAAATTTCATTAGGTACCTCGAGACAATGTATCACATATTAGGAAAAGCGTTTTCTTAATGTTGGATAAATATAAATAAGGTTATTTGCTTTCTTGTTGATTTTCCTTTTTCAGAAGGTGTTTATTTATTGTCACATATCAGCTGTTAAATATTCAGCTCCACGAGATTGAGTGAAAGTTTTTAGGGTTGCCTATAGGATGGCACATCGGTTGAATATTATCGAAATGCTAAATTCGAAATAAAGTAGTATCGATTTTTTTTTCATTATGTTGTTTTTAGTTTATTAGTTGAATATTTCTCTTTACTTTACTAATTAGAATTTTTGGTAAATAAAATATTTGAATTAGACCCTCGAACTAAGTTGAACTAATTGGATTTAATTTTTCAATATTTCGAACCCATTAAGTAGTTTGTTATTGGGTATTCATTTTGTAGGACGAGGCAGGTTAGATTATTAAGATATTGGTTGTCTCTGTCTGATTTCAGTACTGGCCAGTTTAAAGTTGAGATAGAAGAATTTTTGTATATATTTTCCGGAAGTAGTTAAAATTGTATGATAAATTTCAAGGGTTCGAGATTATGGCTAAGAGATTAAGGTTATTTTTTTTTGGATAGATTTTTGATAGACGTTTTTATAAAGTTTTTTTGGTAACTTCCGTTGGAAGAAATGTGCTAGTGATTTGAGAGAAATCGTTCTCTTTTGGCTATCTGACGCAAGAGCGTGAAGATGTGGTTTTAGTTTTACTGCTTTCCCAAGTTAAGGGACTTGGTCATAAATGGCCGATTAAGTAACAAAACCGAGTCGGGGTGCAAACAATTTTTGGTGATTTTGGTCGTTTCACTCTACAGCCAGTTTGGCGATTATTTTCTTCAGGCAGCCAAAAAAAACGGCTTATCATATAGCAGATGCCACCATCTTCTTGAGTTCGAGGGTCTTAGGAATAACTACAGTATTGTCTTTGGGATAAGTACAATATGTCTGGAATAATTATGTCTTTGGAATAATTACGTCTTTGGGTAAACTAAAGTATGTTTTTGGAATAGTTATAATGTACAGTTTGTCACAGGCCTTGTTCAACCACCTGTTTTAAAGTGATTCAGCTAAGTGCCTAATTTTAGCCAAAGTATGTACACAAGAGTTTCTGACTGTTAAGCCTAATGGGTATTAAACATGTATTTTGAATCGTTTAGTTATCTAAACACAGTTTTCTGTTCCATTACCTAGAGGGCTAACAGGTAGGGGATTCTTGTGTATACGTTTTTGAACCTTTCTAATTAATAGACTTTAAATATCTGGACTTTAATATTTTTTTTAATGGTATTTATCTTTTGGTAATTTACCATATCATATATTTGCGGCGAACCAGTAAACTATGTAAGGTAAAACGCAGTCGACTTCGTTGCGCTACAACCTCAAATTTAAATGTTTTATTTTTGCGATAATCTACTGTAATTGAGGTTTTTTTATGGTTCTGTTTTAGAGTCCCAGAGTGGCCAAGTACCCATTTAATTATTGTTTAAAATAATGATTATGATAATGATACCTCTATTGAAAATTTTAATTGCTTAATAATTGAATATTTTGGAAACTAGTTATTTTGTTCAAAATTGTAACATACTTTTTAGAAAAATTTTATTAAGATTTTTACCACTTGAGCGACAGTTATAAATTGATTTCTATGATCTAATTTTTGTAATTATCTATCATTTTTTTTTGTAATTTTCTACTGCTTATATTTTTGTTAACTGTCATTTAAACACTCATTATCTCTCTCCTTATCAATTTTCTAATTCTTTCTCTTTGCAGATATTTTTGTAGTTTTTTTGGTATTGCTAATTTTTTTTTATTACTGCAAAGTTGATTGTCTCCTGCATTGTTGGGCTTATGGAACTTCATAGTCCAGTTTAAAATAGAGTGTGTTCTTTTCTTCTATAACTGGGCTATGTCGACGTAAACCTTCCAAAGGTAGTAGTTCATTTGTTTACTTTTTGGATCGGTTTGCCGTTCACTGTGCAGGACACTGTCAAGTTTAATTTACTATTCTTTTGTTTTAATATTCACATTTTGCTACGTCATAGAAAGACAATAACTCTCGACTAAGTCAACAAGGTTTCTCTATTGCAATTTAACATTTGTAATCGCACTTCTATTAGATAGCCCCATTAGAGGAGCTTGCAATAATTCACACTGGTGATAACTTTTTCCAGGGGTGGACTTATTATCTGGGAAGGGGTATACCGTGAGGAATAAATGTATTGGCCTCTATTTAATTGGTTTTATTTCCTATAATTTTAAATTAGGATACTTTTAAGTACTTAGACTCTGCGATTTATTTACCCGGATATGACATATTAAATATTTATTCTTTTCCAAGTTTTCTTTACTACAATTGCTCGTAGTAAAATCATTAGGGCTCATTCTAAAGTAAAATTTGGTGGCGCTTTTTTCCCGATTTAGACATTTATAAAACTTACACAGGCAATATATTAAAAATAGTGGAAAAATATAAAAACAACGAATCTACCCTGAGATGAGCTAGCGTATAGGTAAACTCCAGTCAGCATTAGGACAATCATTAGGTAAGTCTGAACTGAGGTACCTTACAGGGTGTTGCCAGGATTTGGTAAGGCGTTCATAGTTGATAATAATATAGTATATTTCATGGGAAAATTTTGAAATTTCATTTGCGACAAAAAATTCTAGATTTCAGTATGTACAAGTCTTTCTCTAGTGTTTTCCTCAGATATAGACTGGACCCAGTAGCGAAGACTATTCTGGTTTTTTACTCAAGAATATATCAATCACCTCCTTGCATTTTTTAACTTTTTTTTTCTAGATTATAAAACAGCTACAATTAATTTTTTATTTTGCTTCATTTTAATTTTTAGATAAAATATAACCAAAAATTCTGATAAAAGTTAGGTTAAGACAAAACAAAACAGAATGAAACGGTCCGTGTGGACGGTACATTTTTAACATAAAAAGGGGCAATACGCTTACGCTCAAATTCTTCTTGTCCTCTGAACTCACCCCCAGAGTTTTAATTGCTGCTTGACTATCTGGGGCCATATCCTCGAACTGAGGAACGTGAAGTGAACAGTGAAAATGTGGCGAACACGTATTCTTGAAATGTTCATCATTCATTTCCTCGTTCGTCCGGTGGAAGGTAAGCGAACGGTGAAACATGCGCAAATGGAATGTCAGCCGCTAAATGACATACTTTACGCACTGATTTCAAAAAATAAAATAGAATTAAAAATTTTTATTTTATTTTTGGTTGTTCAAAATAACTCGCCATTAAAAAAAAATATGTTGATGAACCGTTTCTTTAAGACGTTTTATTTTTTTTGAATAAACAGTTGAAACGTTAATTAGGTGGTACCCCGATATTTTTAATATTTTCAAATTTTTTAATAAAATATCCTTAGAAAGTTGAATATGTCTCGCAAATATTAAGTAAATTTGAGATTAGAGGCATATAAAATTCTTTCAGGAGATTTTGTTCATAACTCAATTGTATAAGCGTGCTATTTAAAAATGTTTTTCTTGGGCCAGTTCTGCTTATGGATTTAACATAAATACTTGTGTCCATAACAGCCGAATATATTAACTTTAAACAGTTAAATCTAACATAATTCTTTTCACGACGCAACTTATAATAAATTTGAGAAATAACAATTTGTAAGCTATCTGAACCTTTTATTTATATAAGTAACAAATTTTATATTTAAATTATGTTAACTACAGCACTTAACTTAATTAGACTGTGTTAAACACTATACGACACTAGAATTAAATAAATGTTATAATTATAATTTATCGGGGCATTATATATGAACCCAACAGACCAACGAATGAGATCCTTCAGCATAAAAACCTTATTTATGGTACATTTGATCTTCAAGCCTCTACAAATCTTTATAAAATAAAAAAAAACTATATTAAAAGTTGAATGTGAGATCCGCCAGTATCTTTAATGTACGTCTTCTCTCTAGCCTTTGGTTTCAGTCTCTGGTCTTAAACAGTTTCTCTATCATTGTTCAAGTTTCAAGTTTTCTTTCAAATTTAGTTGTCAGGACAGAACATCTTGCAGTAAGAGGCTGGATATGTTGTGAATTCATACAATAAATAACTGATTGGACAGTTTCCGTAGTGGATTGGGATGATGGCTTTTAGTCATACTACGTAGAGGTGTAATTTCCACCGTTTCAAGGTTTATCGGTGCTGGCTTTCTGCATTTACTGTATATAGGAGGCATATATTCCAATTGACGTCAGTTTATTACTTTGTATATATGAGTTGTTGTTTCTCTTGATATCCCTCTTTCTTTATATATTAGAATCCTAAAATACTTGGCTCTGTGTATGCATTTTTGTTTAACAGTTCAAGAGTGGCAATTTAAGATAAATTTAATCCAGGCAAAGTACAAATATTGTAATTGCAATTAATAACTTCACAACAATAACAGCAACAGCACTATTTTTTTTTTACTTTTGACGATTAATTTAACGCACCAAAACTACTTTTTGCCTAAAATGGCGACAAAACTTACTACGGACATTTTCGGTCTGACAGTTCAATTCAATCTGTTATCCATTTTATTTTTTTGAAATCCGCGGGTTTTAGCACGTTCATATCTTGCAACATTGCCTTTTCAAGAATACGGCTTTTACTGTCAAAAGTTCACATCGCCATTTACATCACCTTTCACATCACACTTTCAAGGATACGGGCCCTGACAATATATATATTATAGTCTTCTTAATATTTCTGTTGAGTCACTCATCAGCGCAGATTTGGATTGCATGCATTTCTACTTGGAGGTGTCCCGTAAGGATTTGGCAAGTCCAAAACTCGGGCTCAATACTCCCATTCCAACCCCGTCTTTCATTTTGGACCTGTCAGTAAACCACACCATTGTTTCTTCCTCTAGTCGAGATAATCCCCTTTCGTTCCCTTGGTAGCATTTGATATAAATATTACTATCATTGTTAGTCCATACATATTAGTTTTACATAAAAAAAAATTTGTTTTATTTTTAGTTTACATGGGATGATGCAAACGATTATTGCAGAGACAAAAATTTAGCTTTGGCCTTTGCTTTAAATTCTACCCAACTGGGAAATTTAAGAAACTTTATAAGAACTAATTATCTGAAAGATGCTGAGTGTAAGTATTACCACATACAGGTAAATCTGAGTCATTCAAATAGTCTATTAAAAAGATATCTTCTGCCTCTATTTTATAAAAGATGTTTAAGCAATGTCTTAAATTTTACCTATTAATTATTTAGTCAGCCATATTGAAAATTTAATATAAAAATTTGCTTGGAGGACTTCATTGAAAGATGAGTTAAAAGATCGGGTGTAAACATCTCGGCTGTGAGAAACAGTGTTGTTGAACAACCCAACACCTCCATCCGGCATGGTTTCCAGAAAATTAACCTCCGAACTTGAACTTTTATGCCTGTAAGATCCAGCCGACTCAAGAATTGCAGCCTCCTGACATGGACAGCACAGAAAGTTTACCTTCCGGATTTCAGAACAACTACAATGACGATGAGTTCCATAGCGAAATCATTTTTGGTGATGAGGCTCCCTTTTTCCTCAACAACTTCATCACCAAGCGAAATTCTTAAATGAAAGAAGAAGATCCTTGCATTGCATCAACAAAAAATAACAGTATGATGTGCCACGTACGTTAAAGAGAGATGATTGGACCATACTTTTTTGAAAACGATTAAGGTGCTTCCACGACTGTCAATAGCGTTCGCTACGGTACCATGTTGACAATATTTTTTGATAAGAATTTGATGAAATAGACGTAACTGAGAGGTTCTTTCAACAGAATGATATCACCCGTCACACCGCATGCAAAGCAAGTACATTATTGAAAAACAAAGTTTCCAGGTCGTGTTATATCTCGTCTTAGAGATCAAAACTGGTCACAAAAGATGGCGTGATGTTTGGAATTCTGCCTCTCCATCTGATGAGTTGACTCATCGAGTTGAATAGAAAATTTGCATGTCGTTAAGTATATTGGCATTTCAATATCTTTATCTTCTTCTTCGGGTGCCTATCCACTACTACTGGATATTGATGATGGCAGTTTCGTACGCTTCCTTGCCTACTGCAGTATGTACAAAGCCTCCGAAGCTTCTCAAACTAGTCCATTCACTTAGATTTCTGAACCAAGATAAACGTTTCGTTCCCACACCACTTCTGTCCTCTATTTTGCCCTAGACGATCAACTGAAGAAGTCGGTATTGTGAATTTCTCATTGTGTGTCCAAACTAAGACTTTTTGGCTGTTTTATATTTCTCTGTCTTTTTCCATTCTTCTCACAATCTACTCATTCGTAACCCTATCAAGCCACGTCACCGTCAGCATTCGACGGTAAGTCCACATTCGTAAGTGTATGTTAAAATCTGCAGTAGTAATTACTGGCCACAACAATTCTGGACTTAATTTCGTTCTTCTTCTTCTTCAAGTGCCATCTCCGCGGCGGAGGTTGGCAATCATCATAGCTATTCGTACTTTAGAGGCGGCTGCTCTGAACAGTTCATTCGATGTACATCCATACCATTCTCTCAAATTACGCAGCCATGATATTCTCCTTCATCCCACGTTTCTCTTTCCCTGTATTTTTCCCTGTATAATCAGCTGAAGCAGGGCGTATCTCTCCCCACGTGTAATGTGCCCAAGGTATTGCAGTTTTCTAACCTTAATTGTATTCAGGACTTCCATCTCTTTACTCATTCTTCTCATAACTTCGTCATTTGTGACGTGGTCTACCCATGATATTTTTAGAATTCTTCTATATACCCACATTTCAAATGACTCCAATCTTTTAATCGATGTCGCATTCAGGGTCCAGGATTCTATTCCATAAAACAAAATCGAGAAAATGTAGCACCTCGCCAACCTAATCCTCAATTCCAACTTTAAGTCTCTTGTGCAGGGAACTCTTCTCATTTTATTGAAGCTTGTTCTTGCTTTTTCTATCCGTGTCTTGATTTCCTGGATATAATCGTTTGTGGAGTTAATCATTGTACCCAGATATGTGTATTTTTCTACTTGTTCAACGTTGGTTCCATTAATTGTCAGATTTTCGTTGTTTCTTTGTGTTCTTGATATTCTCATAAATTTCGTCTTTTTGACGTTCATTGTTAGTCCATACTCATGTCCACATTCCGCTATTCTGTTTGCCAGTCTCTGAAGGTCCTCCATATTTTCTGTAATTATGACCGTGTCGTCCGCATATCTAATGTTATTAATCGGTACTCCGTTTACTCTTATTCCAGCACTTTCTCCTTCCAGAGCTTTTTTCAGGATTTCTTCTGAGTATGCATTAAAGAGGAGTGGTGATAATACACATCCTTGCCTCACTCCGCATTTGATTTCCATTTTCTCTGAGTGATGTTCTTCGATGCGTACCTTTGCTCTTTGTTTATAGTATAAGTTTAATATGATTCTAAGGTCGTTATAGTCTAACTGTTTTGTCTTGAGAATATTAATTAACTGATCGTGGCGGACTCTATCGAATGCTTTGTTATAGTCGATGAAACATATGTACAAATCTTGGTTGACATCCATGCACCTTTGAATCAGTACATTAAGTGCAAAGAGGGCTTCCCGCGTACCTAAGCCTTTACGGAAACCAAATTGTGTCTCATTCACGTCCATGTTTAATTTATGGTATATGCGTTTATGGATGACCTTCAGGAAAAGTTTTAGTGTGTGTGACATTAAGCTGATAGTGCGGTGATCGCTACACTCTCTGGCGTTCGTCCTCTTGGGAAGACAGATAAAGATCGAGGTCAACCATTCTTCTGGTAATATACCTGTCTTATAGATTTGGTTGAAAAGTGTCACTATGGTATCGAAGTTCTTCTCCTCTATGATTTTCAGTATGTCGATAGGAAGTTCATCAGGTCCGGGGCTCTTTCCATTCTTCATTGTTTTTAGTGCATACAATATTTCCTCTCTCGTAATATTCGGTCCAATTTCTTCCGGGTTCAGTTCCACCTGGTCCAAGTCTTCCCTTTCATCATCAAACAATTCCTCAATGTATTCATTCCACCGTTGCACTTTTTTGTCTGTCTGTATTATAGTTTTTCCATGTTTGTCCAATAATGCATTAGTTGGATTTAGTCGTCTTATCCCTGCCATTTCTTTAACCTTCTTATGTAGGTTAAATAGGTCGTATCTATTTTGAAGGTCTTCGATCTCTTTGCATTTCTCCTCAAAGTGGCGTTCTTTGGCCTCTCTTATCTTTCCTCTGATCTCGAGATTAATTCTTCTGTATTTGTGAATGTCTTTGTTCTTATGTTGCCTTCGTTGCTTCATCATATTCAGTATTTCTTCGTTCATCCATTCTTCTTTTTTCTTTAGAGAGGGCCTTAATATCTCTTTACTTGGATCCAGTAGGCAGTTTTTAAGTTGTTCCCATTGTTCTTCAATATCATTGTTGGTTGTGTTCAGTTTGTTAATGTTTTCATTTATCTGTTGTTGGAGGTTTTCTTTTATTTCAGGTTCTTTAAGTTTCCTTGTTTCTATTGTAGGTCTTTTTTGATGTTTTTTAATGTTTTTGAGTGTAAGTGTAATCCTGGCAATCAGTGGATTATGATCTGAGGCGACATCCGCTCCGGGGTATGTTTTTACTGCTTTCATAGCGTTCCGGTATCTTTCATTAATCATAATATAGTCTAACTGGTTTCTGACTATTTTGTCTGGTTTATCCGCAGGTGATCGCCATGTGTATAATCGTCTATCTGGTAGTTTAAAAAAGGTGTTTGTGATTATCATGTTTTCTTCTTGGCAGAATTGTAATAGACGGTCTCCTCTTTCATTACGTTCTCCCAGTCCATAGTTTCCTACATTTCGACCACTCTTTCCCTTTCCGATCTTTGCATTAAGATCCCCCATGACTATCGTGATTTCTCTGGTTTTCGTTATTTTTAACGCTTCTTTGATTTGTTGGTAAAACATTTCTATTTCCCCTTCGTCTGCATCTGTTGTGGGGGCATATACCTGGATCACGTTTAGTTTGGCGTGGGTTGTCCTTAGTTTTAAGCTTATTACTCTATCGGAGATCGGGAAAAAGCCCTCCACTGCTCCGGAAGATTTTTTGTTGATCATTATTGCCACCCCGTGTCTATGTTGGTTATCATTGTTACCTGAGTAGTAAATTTTTCCTTTTTCTGTTGAGATGCAACCTGAGTTGGGCCATCTTGTTTCACTAATCCCCAGTATGTCCACATTCAACTCACTCATTTCCTGAATCACATTATGCATCTTACCAGGTTGGAACATGCTCCGGACATTCCATGTAATTTCGTTATCGTTGTCTAAGTCTTCATGTAACTAACTTACAAGGTACCTTTATCTTGTAAATCATTCCAAAGTTATTCCGTCGATGACAAGTGACGTATTTATGTAAGGCCCTTTGCAACTACTAATATTATTTATTTTCAGTTCATAATCCTTACTGACGTCGTTTAGTTCATCAATCATTCTTTGCACATCTTCAGTGTTATCCGCCATCAAGACAGAATCATCCGCAGATCTGTTAATATATACTATATGGCGTACGTAAAATGGAAATAATTTAATTTATTAAACTCGACAATAGAATATAATTACCTGATTTTGATGTAAATTAATCAAATCAAATAATAATATACACAGATGATCAATGATTTTCTTCTTTAACAATTTTACACAATTGCTAGAACGGCCAGTTGCAAATAAAATGCCTGAATACCAAAATTTCAAACTGGGCTTATCAATATGCAAATTTTAGATTTTCTAAAGTCACGTTCCTAATTATTGGAAAAATATTCGACACAACCTATCCTCAAAATTCAATACTATTTACCCAAAAATTGCAACGGAAACAGATAATCAATTTATAGATACCTAAGAATGGTAGGGATACTTACACAGAAAATCCGGTTGAAATCGCGACTCCAGTTAAGAACGATGCCGATAGATGGCGAGAGGCAATACAATCTTTTTCGAAATTTCAGGTCAAAATTAAATAGACGTAAAAGTAAAAAAGGCTGTTGCAATGTGTACCAAGTTTTGGCTTGATCAGAGAGTCGAAGTTGTCACGGTCCCATTTTGCGCTTAAGTTCATTATGGTTAATTCAGTTAATTTAACCTTATTTTGCAAATACTGTCGTTATGGGCAACACAGTATCATTTTCCTTAAGTATTTCTCAGCGATTCTTCGAGGAAAAGCATTCCATAAAGTACAGTTTCGATTAATTTTATTTACCATTATTTTGTCTTGCTTTGGTATTTCACTACACTGTGTTTAGGTATTTTCTTATCAATGTCGAACTTACTGCTACCATTTTTTATTTCAGAGAGATGGTTTTTTTTCCCTGCCATTTATATTTATTTTGAAAGAAATTGTATGTATATTGGGTTGCAGAAATCAGGAAATTTCTATTAATGTACTAGTATGTGTTTCTTGAATTTAAAAATAACAACTGGCATGATTGTTCGATTTATTTTTTCTGTTTTGAGAGGAAAAGTCTAATGATTAACGAATTGGCTTAACTAACAAATGCATTTCAACCGACTGGTGTTGCCCAGTGTCATTCTTTTGAGCTGTCATTTCTTTCACACGTGGCAATTGAACGCGGCCAACGGAAGTTGATTAGTGCGCAAGCTGGACTATATAAATCGAGGTAATTTTGCCTTGATTTTTCGTTTTTTTTTGGTTCGATTCGGCCGAAACAACTGCAGACTTGCATCTCAATTTTTCGTTGCTAAATTTTTGTGATTCTGAGATGGAAAGTCGAAAATTATCCTGGTAATTTTGTTTTGGAGTACCGTATTTTTTGGCCAGGTTGACAGTTATGGCGGAATAAACCAGGAGACAGGAATTTTGGGCAGTTTCTACGTATTAAAGAAGGAATGAGTCTAGACCCCAAAATATCGGGTAAGGAACTTTAAATTAACAAAGATTTCAGGTCAAAATTGATTTTTGCCGAGTGTAATTTAAGCATATTTTAAAATCAACCGTTATGTTATTCTAAGTCTTATTTAGATCCAAAATTAACCACTTTGGGATATTATTAAGATTTATTTTGGAGTTTTAGGGCCGATTTGTGATAAATATGTATTTCTGGAATTTTAAAATTTGTAAGTTTCTGGGTTTCCGATATCTGCCACCATGAAGTGCCTAATTTTTTCCTTTTGTTATCAATTAGAGTTAATTTTGAGAGTACTTTTATTATCAATTTTAGTTTGCACCATATTTTGCTATGTTTTGCCTCCCGGACGTATCACGATGTTCCCAATTTTTTGTTAAATTAATTAATTAGTAGTAATATTGAAGTATTTTGTATTGTATACAATCTTAGGGCACCATTCTGGATCTATTGTTGACAGATTTAAAGTTTTTGCATCGTGATATGTTTATGGCTACATTAACTTTCAGTTTGACTCCAGCAAGTTTTTTTATGTGGTCGATTGCACTACTTGGGTATTAGAGACTGGTTTATTTGGCGAAACTAGGAATTTTTTCTGATCTTCTAGCTTTTTCTTAACAAAAAGTTAATATCTAAACGCGTATCCTGGCTTTTCATATTGTATTGTTGAAATTAATATGATCATATTTTAAGTATATCTATTTTATTGTTCCTGCCTTAAAGTTAATTAAAACGCGTTCTATTTTAGACAGGTTTAACCTAATTTATTTGAAAATAATTAATATTAATAAACCAAGTATTGTAACGTCATCATTTAGTGGTCTAGAGTTATGAATTTTATGTACAATTTCGTGGTGATTGATTTAATTGAAGAACTAATTATATTCTATAGTAAATCCTTTGTTTAATATTAAAATAATTATCGGTATCGTTAACTATGGATTGATTAATTTTTTTAATAAAAGTAATTTTTTTAATGAGCTTGTTGTATTATTGCTGGATTATTTTGGTGAATACTTGGAGTCATGCTGATAATTTTTACTTGTGCATATATCATATTACTACTCTTATGTAACTCGAGCTCAATATTTAGAGCAAGCGACTCCTGCAAGTTCATGATCTGTTTAATTTTGCTATTTCTTACACTATGAACTTAAAGTTTTACCTTTGATAATTTCTTTCTAATTACGGTGTGAATTTAGAATTTTGGATTTAATAATTTCTTGACATTTTGCCGATAGTAAATAGATTCACTTGTTCTTTCTATTATCTACTATTCACTATCTTAGGCATTGCTGTTTTATCTTAGAGACCATCCTACCGGGTGGAAAACTACGCTCCACCTTACCGGTTAGAATACCGCAATCCACCCTCAGTGGATTTGTTACGCTGCAGAAGGACCTTGCGGTTTGAAAATTATTTTCTAGTCAACAAGAGTTTTATTTTGATTCACAAGCTCCTTGCTTTTGGTATTTCATTTAATTTTCTTTCATTTTTGTTGTTGTTGAGTTGAAAGCTAGGTCCAGACAACATCGTGGAAGGTCTCTGCACTCGACTTAGCTAGATGCAGTGGCGCCCTTAAAATTTTACCACCGCTGGTTAGGCTACTGGCCTTCGGCTCAGCTTTGGCCAAATTATTTCATTTATCTTACACTTCTCTGTGAGGTCTAGCGCCATTCGATTTAAATACCAGTGTAGCAAAGTGAATTTGATTTTGAAATGATCTTGAAACACAAGTTCAAGGTCAGTTCCAAGGTGATAACATTGCATTGTTATTTAGTTCTTAACTTTCAAATTTCAATATCTAACTCATCATTGCAAAATTTGTCCCGGACAGATACACTAACAAACAAACAAACAGACAAGAAGGCGAGTTAATGAAAACTTGGTAATAATAAAAAGGGATCAATTTGACTCGAAAATGTAATGTAATGTTATTTTAATATAGTTTGAAAACACTTAAAGGCTGTAAAATAACTTAGATATTTTCCTAGATTTTATTTTTAAAATTTAAAAGAAAATTACACGAAAGAATTTTTCGTTTTGTAGTAACTTCGACTCACCGTGAGTAATTGATACCATAAATTATTTTAGCTGGGTTCTGGATAGGTGGAAGAGCTGAAGGAACCATATGGCATTGGGACTTTGGTGCAAGAAGTGTTACTATCAATGGATGGCATAAAGGAGAACCAGTCTATCGTAAGAAAAATGGTACGTTACTTCTATAATTTTAATACTTAATTTTAAAGTTTCTTTAATAATAGCAAAAGCATTGGCTAAATAAACACAGACTGTTACTCCAATGCTATAATTTTGACGCTAATAAAATGGACACAACTCATTCATCATTACAATGTTGCGAAAGATTGAATAAAGTAATAAAATGTTATATGCATGCCTTTGTAACAAGTATAAAATAATTTAAATTATTGGATTTCCATTGAAAACGTGGAAATGTTGCATATCTCTTCTTACCGACTAAAGAGGACGAACTTCTCCTTATTGCCACTTCCTAGCGAAGGAATTGTCTCCAGGGTCTCTGAATAAGAAACATGTGGTATGTTCATATCATTTAAATAATGAATATTTTATAGATCCAGAAATTAAAAAACTCTTTGACTCTGCGAGTTCTTCAAATGCCAGCCTTAAATAAAATTGAACAAAATAAAAATTTATTTCGTATTAAATCCTTTGTCTTGAATTTTAAGAAATTAATTTTTGATTCTTAATTTACGTCCCCTAAATCTCCCAATAGCGATTTTGAAAAAACTTGTATATATATATATATATATATATATATATATATATATATATATATATATATATATATATATATATACAGGTGAGGAAAATCGAGAACAGAACCTCTTAAAAAAAGGGAACGTAACAAAAAGCGACGGACAACCCGTTTAGCTATGTTGAAGCAGTGAAATAAAGCATACTGTTGTATCGTAGCTTGCTTCTTGGTTTCTAGCAAAAATGGCGTCGGGCAAGGACTTTTCGCTGGTTTCGGGTCGTCAAAACACAGTGGGTCGAAAGCACGGAAACAACAGCAGACTGAAACTAAATCATGAAAATAAATTCGAAAAACGTCTAATGTGGTTCAACGCTTTAAAAATAAAATAAAAAGAATAATTGTATTTCCATGAATAAAATATTGCGCTTGACTTTAAGGTACATTTTAAATATAATACTATAATAATAAATACATGGATATCGATAATCTTTAAAAATGCGAAAGTAATTTTTCTTGTATGCATAGGACTTCTTAACAAATACCAATGCAAATAATTTGTAATTAGTATAATATTTATTGATTAACATAAATGAATAAATAATACGACTGTAATAAAAATAATAAAAAAAAAACATTTTAATCATTGCCTTTTTTATTAACAACTCTTTTCTCATGTCCCAATACGTACGAATTATTATCCGAATCATTCTTCTTCTTAAAGTGCCTATCCTCTTTGGATGTTGGCGATCACATTGGTCCATATTACTTTATTCACTGCTGCTCTGAACAGACCTGTTGATGTCATTCCAGTCCATGTCCGTAGGTTGCGCAGCCATGATATTCGTCTTCGTCCAGCTGATCTCTGGCCTTCCATCTTCCCCTGCAGGATAAGTTGGAGCAGGCGATATTTCTCATTCCGCATATGTCCAAAGTACTCCAATTTTCTGCGTTTGACATTTGTAAGATATTCCAGTTCTCCACCGATACGTTGTAAAATGTTTTCGTTTGATACGTGGTGTATCCAAGGAACCCTAAGCATGCGTCAGTAGCACCACATCTCAAATGCATCGAATCATTACGACTTCAAAAAACAGTGTAAAGATCCGTCGACGCCATAAAGTTTTGGAACAGATCCTCCATATTTTTTTCTCGAGAAGATTTTCGGGCAAAGTCTAGGTGATAGTGTCTTATCAACTTGTCCGTTGAGTTTTGTGCATTTTTCGACTATTTAGCTATCGGTAATATTACAAATGCTAGGATGTCTGGTCAATGAAGTAAGTAATTTGTAGATTCCTGTTAGCATGTTGTACCAATATTATTTTTTAAGAACAATCTTGTTATTTGAAGTATGTATTCCCTAATCTTCTCTATTGCAGTTTAATGTCCGCCTCCAATAGTTTACAAAATGATGGGAAACCGAAGGATCAGTTTTCGCTTTACTCTTGTTATAATAGCTGACTCATCACTGTTCTCGAAGAAACGTCGAGCCGCGTTGTCATCTTTAGTGCTTTCTAACCCTTTCTTTGGCATGTTAACGAGAAGTCCTAATCTCTCTCCTTAAAGGCCTATTGGATGGTAGCCTTTGTCTGTGCTTTCACCTTTTTGCCTTTCTGCTTACGGGCTTGCCACTTCTGTGTGCCACGTTGATACGACAAATACAAGCAGCACTCGAAGAATACATGCGTGTAGAGTTAACAGTCGTCGCTAGAAATACTCTGTATTTACTGGAACACAGTATCAATGTTGTTGAACTGAGATGTTGTTTGGCAGAGGGAACAACGTTGGACCGATTTCGTTCCAACCACAGCATTCACCTAGCCGTCTATCATCGTCAAAAATAAGTTGTACTGTACTGAAGGTGGGGTGGCAAAGGGAACTCTTTTATATGGTGCAAGTTGTCTAGTTCATAATTTTCTTTTTTCTTTAAAGACTTTTTCGGTTTCTGTTGAGTTTCCGTGTTAACACCTTCTAATTGAAGTGGAACAAGAGAGGTGAGGAATAAGTCTGCATCAGAAATAATCGGATAAGTAAATTTCATTTTATACTGGCTCTGATCTGACGTTCCATCGAAGCCCCATTTGCAAATGAAACTCATATTTACAAATCTAATTTATCGATTTGTTCAAGGGCGTCTAATTGAAGCAATATAATTCGATCTACTGTGTGATCCAGTAAGCCTTGAAATTTATCCTCGGCTTTTGGTTTAGTAGAGGTTCGATAATTGTCATTGAATACCATGCTTTTTTTGTATTTTACACACCATATTTGTCTCTTGACAATCCAATGTCAAATAGAAGAACGGGACCTTCATTGGCATTAAGCAAGTTCAGAAAAAACTGGATATTCTGCGGAATTGTATAGTAGTCGTTACCTATACTTCAATTGTCATTGCATTTTGGGATAATTTGCTTAAGTTTTCGTATAAAAGTTAAAAAAATATAAATAGCTATTTTTAATTAAGTGCCTACCTCCTGAAGGAGCCTGGCCGCTCATATTACCGAGATTTAATAGAAACAGTACTATAACCAAACTTCTAGTTTAAATTTCTTAACTAGATTTTTTTTTTTATTTTCGCCACGTTTTCTTAATTGTGACCCACTAAGCCTTTCGAGTTAGTTCGGGACAGACGTTGTCGGGAAACGCCCACACGACATATAACCCCAACCATCAGTAGCTGGAAACGAATGGGAGGGTGTATTGCTTTTGTCTAAACTTATAACGTAATCGACGGAATTTGGAATATTTAATGACTCTTTGATACATTTATTGTTTTAAATGCATCAAATAGTCGAAATACAAAAAAATTATTTTTTGCTGGCCGTTGGGCGTAAGGAAAACTGGTATTTCTGTTACAAAATAATCATTGATTCTAATAAAAATAACGGTAGTTTCTAAGTAAATAAGTTAATAAACCACATTAAAAAAATCATTCTCAAAAATAAACTTTGATTCGGGTAAAAAATAAAAGTAACATATTCAGTAGATTTAAATAAATAAACAAATAATAAATTCTATTTAAGTAAATAAAAACATCTAAAATTCTACAAGAGGTGTTCAAACAGGCCTTCACTTTGAGCGAGACAATAACCCAATCTATTGTAAAATCCGGGTCGCGTATTTGCCAAAACTTCAGGTGTTATATTTATAATAACTTCATTAATTTTTTGTCTCAATTCATTCAAATTCATAGCCCGATCATATATGTGCCGATAAATTTTTTGGGAAACATGACTCCAAAGAAAAAAATTGTTTGGGGCCAAATCGAGAGACCTGAGTGGCATTTGAATAGTTCCCCTTTTGCAACCATCCTGCTTAAACCAAATTTCCTCAAAATTAATATTCAATGCTCGAACAGCTAGAATGACGTGATTTCGCAAAAGGTCCAAGTATTTATTGGCAGGTCGGTTTCCATTAATATAAAAGGGTCCAATGATAAAATTCCCTAACATACCAGCCTATACATTAACCTTTTGCGGATATTGTGTTCTCTGGGGGATATTGAGATGTTGATTCTCTCTGGCGTATCCTACGGCAATAAAAGGATTGTGACGGCCGTGCAAGGAAAATGAAGATTCATCCGTAAACAAAATGCTGCTGATGAATCTGTCATCCCTATTAACCCTTTCCATCATGTCCTCACAAAACACCATACGATTTCCGGAAAATTTCTTGAGTTGTTCGCAATTTGTAACAGCGATATTTGTTACGCTTTAAGATATTTCGAACCGTTCGAGCGTTCATATCAAGTTCTTCTGCAATTGCAGTACTATTGCAAGGAAAATTAATTTCCGCTAAACCACATACGTCAGTCTCCCGATTTGCTCGTTCTTCAGTAATTTGAGGAGTCGGTTGCTCCTCATTGTTATCAGTGCATTTTTTACAAATTTTTAGACAACCGGTTGTCTAAATTTTTTTAATAATTTCTGAAATTCTAGATTTTGAAGGGATAACAATTTCCAGAGTTCAGTTCTTTTAATGTCAGGTAAATCCCGATCTGCGTTGATTTTAGGTAGAATTTTGTCGACGGTTGGGATCTGCTCCTCATAATAAAATATATGTACAACTCCTTTTATTGCAGTTTACATCTCTTCTTCCAACGAGGTTTTTCGTCTGCCTGTGATCGAATGTTGCTTGGGAGTACTAACAATTCCAGTCGTTTTTGTCTCCTTCAGTATTCGATACATAGTAGATTTTCCAACTCCGGTCATGTTGAAACACATCTAAATAGAGCTTTTAACATTATTATCTAGATACTGATATCTTAAGGCATCATAAACATTCATCGTAATGTTTTTCGTTGAGGAAAAAATGCCTTGGTTTAACGATTTTGGAATAAATATAGATGTGGAAGCCATATCTTTTGGGTATCTCACTAATCTCAAATGATATATAAAAACAAGCACAAACAAGATAAATCACTAAGGACACACTGTAAGGTGTACTTTGCTCACTGACAGAGATTAAACTGATTATCAGAAATTTTATTGTTGCAGTAAATTTATAAAAGCTTATAATATTTAAATATAATTAAATATAATTAGATTTACAGCAGTCCTCAGTTACCTGCGGCACTGGTGCAGATACGTTGGAGGTTTCGGTAATAGTTTTATTACTCTCTCTCGTTCTTGAATAGAATATAGGAATGTGTATGTTTGCAATCGCCCCTCCGCTTCCCAAATGTTTTGAGTTCAGGGAAATAGAACCGATTCTGCCTTTTATATTAGGAATGTGTATGCTGCTGGTACTCCTCCCTGTTGACAACTTGTTTTTTGTGCGATAGTTCCTCCCCCCAAGAGCTTTGAGTTCAGGCAAGTAGACCCTATTCTACACTTTTCTGATATCACCGCCCCCGCCCCCCCCCCCCCAAAGAGAAAGACTGGATCCGCCCCTGTGTATACCAGGTAGGACCGGTCAACTTACTACCAAAGAAAGTATTGTGAGTTACACACAGCTGCAGGGACGGACTATCTGTGACACTCATGACCCCATTTTTTTTACGCCTTGTATGATAAAAACTTCTGACAACGTTTTTACGTACCTTTAACTATTGACAAAAAATTAATTACTCTTCAGTCATGTCGCCAATTCTAACCGTTTTCTAAAAACGTCATTTAGTTTACGTCCTGTATTTGACGTATTTCGATAAAAGATACATCTTTGTTCCTATCAAATGTTCAATCTTCAACGTTAAGATAAAAAAAAATTCGACCAAAATTAGAGTTTACTACTTAGTTAAACACACCTAATTCTGTGAATTGCAGTTCGACCTAGGTTCGCAAAAAATTTGCGTTTTATTTTATCAGCATCAAATACAAAGTATTGTTGTTGCAAATGTTATTAGGTATGAAAAAAATAAATATCCTGCATTTTAGAACATGGTGAACACATTGACTTTTACTTAGATATTAATTTTCGTATTTATGGATTTCGTGGTGAAATGAATTGAGAAATAATTCGAAATATGGAATACACATTTATTGAGTATGTAGATATGCATGTGATGTATGGTCTTACATCTTGCAAAGTTATTGAAACCAGGAGGTTATATCACGACAGATATTCAAATCGTACTATTCTAGATTAGAAAACATTTTAACGAGTCAACCAACGTTTAAGGGTGAATGGTAGACGATTCTATTTAATATGATAATATTATTTAATTTCTTCGGAATTTTACGACATTTTGGGAAAAGTAGTACTGATGCTGATCGGGAAAGAATGGTACGTACGCCGCAATTAAAATAAAATATATTAAATGCTGTAGATGACTCTTCTTCAACAAGAACTGGAAAATTTTCAGCGCAGTTTAATACCTCGAAAACAATAGTACATGAAGTTCTTCATGAACTGATTCTCGAAGATTTTTCCCGTAGAATATAAAAATGGAATCATAAATTTACACAACTCACATGTATGGGCTGATGAAAATCCTCATGCAACTATCACATCGCATCATCAACATCAGTTCCAATCAATTAATGTCTTCCCAGGAATCATTGACAATTTTTTGATTGAACCATTCGTATTATCGGCACGACTGAATGGAGAGCTTTATTTGGAGTTTCTCTAGAACATTTTTCACGATTTAGTAGGCACTTGAAACACGCCCAAACATGTTTTACATGCATCTTGAGCACCTGAATAACATCTGTCCAAACTGTTGGATTGGTAAAGGAGAACCTATTGCCGGGCCTCCTCGATCTCCTGACCTAACGGCGTTGGATTTTTATCTGTAGAAACACCTCAAAACCTTGGTGTATTCTGCCCCGGTCGATAGTAGAGAGGAACTTCTACGGAGAATTACGTTACATTATGATCAAATAAGGAACAATGCTGCGTTTATGTGGCGGGTATAGCAGTCTTCAATTCGTCGTGCCCGCAAGTATATCAGACTTCGCGGAGCCCATGATGTACTCTCTTACGAAGTTTTTAACTGATCAGCTAGTTTAACTTTTTATTAAAACTATGATGACAAGGGAAAATTTGTCTTTTTCATATTCAACCCGACAGAAAGTAGGGGACTAACAGTGTTTTCGAAAACGGTTAGGATTAGCGACATGAATGAAAAGTACTTACTTTTTAGTTAATAGTTAAAGGTATGTAAAAAACTTTATCCAAAGTTCTTATCATAAAGGGTGTAAAAAAATGGAGTCACAGCTAATCCGTCCCTGCGGCTGTGAGTAATTCAAAACACTTTCTTGGATAGCAATGTTAAGGGTCTTCCCTGTTATACATCATATTAAAAAAATTGAAATATACCTGGTAGTTCAATGATTACGTGTAAAAATTTGATTCCTTTGCAGCTCTTCGGGAGCCCACATCTCCGAAGAGGAGGCCAATGCGAAAAAAGTTTATACGAACTTGTAGTATTCCTTTGACGTTTTTTCTCATATGCGAAGATTTCCCACATTTTCCCGGACACCTTGTATATATACAGGTTTAAAAAATCCAAACCGGAACCTGGACGTTTCTTAAGTAAGATAAAGAAAATACTATATTATTCATCAAATCAGAATGAGACAGTAAGCATCGACATACGTGTAAATTACCAGTTTAGCCCTAGGGTGAAGGGAAATACAATGCTGGCGCGGTGAAAACGGGCGGCAGCATACGCCACGCCCTAGCACAACATGTGGATTCCAAGTTATATCCTTTCATTCAGGCCGTCGAAGCGTAAGTACCATGTTTTGCGCCAAATTTTTTTGTTACAATGGTAGTTTGTTCCACGGAACAAAAAGAACAGATTATTTAGTGGTACACTATTCTGGTAAAAAATCGGCAGATTTGCATTTACATGCGAAAATCATCCTGTTCCTTGAAAATTTAGAATTTTGGAAATTATTGAAAAATTTGAGACAACCGGTTGTCTAAAAATTTGTAAAAAATGCAATCATAATAATGAGGAGCAACCGGTTCCTCAAATTACTGAAGAACTAACAAATCGGGAGACTGACGTTTGTAGTTTAGCAGAAATTAATTAGTACCGTAATTGCCGAAGAACTTGATATGAACGCTCGAACAGTTTGGAATATTTTAAAGTGGAACAAATATCGCTGTTACAAATTGCGAATAACCCTATAAATTTTTCCGCAAGACCAGGAAGCACGTATGGCGTTTTGTGAGGACATGATAGAAAGGGCTAATAAGGATATAACCACTGAAGTTTTGGCAAATACGCGAACCGTATTTTACAATAGACTGGGCTATTGTCTCGCTCAAAGTGGAGGCCTGTTTGAACACCTCTTGTAGACTTTTAGATATGTTTGTTGATTTAAATTGAATTTAATTATTTATTTATTTATTAACAGTTACTAAACGTGTCACTTTGATTTTTTACCAGAATAAAAGTTTATTTTTGAGAATGATTTTTAATTTTAAAGTGGTCTATTAGCTTATTTACTTAGAAATTACCGTTGCGTTTCACTAAAATAAATGTTAATTTTGTAACAATTTTCTTTACGCTCAACGCCCAACAAAAACTATTTTTTTTTGTATTTCGACTATTTTATGTATTTAAAACAATCAATGTATCAAATGGTCATTAAATATTCCAAATTCCGTCGATTACGTTATAAGTTTAGACGAAAAGTAAATACACCCTATCATTCGTTTCAAGGTACTGCTCGTCTCCGTGTCACACGGAAGTTAGCGGGGGTAATATTGCGCGTAGGCGTTCCCTATGATCTTCTGTACCGGACTCACCTGAAAGAAGTTAGATGGGTTTAGTGGGTCAGAAATTAGAAAACGGTCAAAATAATTTCTAGTTAAGAAATTTAAAATAAAGGGTTGGCTATAGTAACGGTTCTATTAAACCTCGGTAATATGAACAGCCAGTCTTTCCTTTCTAAAGTTTTGTCTCAGGTCAAAGGCAACAGTGTTGTGGTTTTGTCGCGCCCAGTTACATTTGTGCGCCGCTCTTCTATTTGACATTGGATTGTCGAGAAACAAATATCAACGCTTACAAAATTGGGCTAAACAGAAAGGCAGTAATATATTTTCGCCATACTCTGGTGTGTAAAACAAAAAAAAAGCATGTTATCCACATGACGAGTATCTAACTTTTACTAAATCAAAAACCGAGGTTAAATTCCAAGGCTTTCTGGATAATACAGTGGATCGAATTATATTGCTTCATTTAGACGCCCTTGAACAAATCGATAAATTAGATTTGTTGAAATGAGTTTCATTTGCAAATGGGACTTCGATGGAACGTCAGGTCAGAGCCAGTACAAAATAAAATTCACTCATCCGAATATTTCTGATACAAACTTATTCCAAACTCAACAAGAATAGATTGTGTTGTACAATTCCAAACCCTCCTCTATGATGAATTGCTGGCCTCTGAAATTTAAAGTTATTAAGAAAACCGAACAAAGATCTTTAATGAAAATAGAAAATTATAGACTCGCACCAGACAACTTGCACCATATAGAAGAGTTCTCTTTGCCACCCGAGCTTCAATACAGTACAACTTATCTATGATCATGATAGACGGCTAGGTGAATGCTTTGGCTGGAGCGAAATCGGCCCAACGTTGTTACCTCTGCCAAACAACATCTGTGTTCAACAACATTGATACTGTGTCCCAGTAAATACAGAGTATTTCAAGCTATAGCCATTATAACAAGAGTAAAGCGAAAACTGATCCTCCGGTTTCCCGTCATTTTGCAAACTATTGGAAGCGGACATTAAACTGCAATAGAGAAGATTTGGGAATACAAACTTCAAACAGCAAGATTATTCTTCAAAGGATATTCTTGGTACATCGTGCCAACAGGAATACACAAATTACTTACTCCATTGACCAGACATCATAGCATTTCCAATATTACCGATAGGTAAACTATCGACAGATGCACAAAAATCAACGGACAAGTTAATAAGAAACTATCGCCTAGACTTTGCCCGAAAATCTTCTCGAGTAAAATATGGAGGATGTGTTCCAAAACTTTTGGCGTCGATGAATCCTTATACTGTTTTTTGACATCGTAAGGATTCGGACAACAATTCGCATGTATTGGAGAATGAGAAAAGAGCTGTTAACAAAGAAGGCAATGATTAAAAAGTTCTTTTTATTATTTTTATTATAGTCGTATTATTTATTCATTTGTGTAAATTAGTAAATATTATATTACTTACAAATTATTTGCATTGGTATTTATTACGAAGTCCTAAGCATAGAGGAAAAAATACTTTTGCCTTTTTAACGATGATCAATATCCACGTATTTATTATTATAGTATTATTTTTAAAATGCACCTTGGAATCAAGCGCAATATTTTATTTATGGAAATAAAATTATTCTTTTTATTTTGTTTTTAAATTGCATATTTAACAGCTATTGAACCACATTCGACGTTTTTCGAATTTATTTTCATGATTTTAAAGATTCAGTCTACTATGTTGGATCCGAGTTTTATTTTTAATATTAAATCCGAGCTTTCAACCTACGGCGTTTTGACGACCCCCCCCCCCTCCCCAACCATCTTTGCTGGAAACTAGAAAGCAAGCTACGATACAACAGTATGCTTTATTTCACTTCTTCAACATAGCTAAACGGGTTGTCCGTCTCTTTCTGTTATATTCCCTTTTTTTAGAGGTTCTGTTTTGGATTTCCACACCTGTATATATATATATATATATATATATATATATATATATATATATATATATATATATATATATATATATATATATATGTATATGGCTGCTGAAATTAGCAGGCAACGCGTTTCGTGTACCATTTGTCGGACCCGGGGTTTTTCCATATTTTGGAGTGCTCCGCACTTTTTAACACGATAATCATGTACATTGACAAATTTTCATGTCCGCATCGCCAATATTTTATTCTATTTTATTTTAAATTACTCGAACAAAAACTTATCTATTTATTTATATATGTATATATATATATATATATATATATATATATATATATATATATATATAAAACAGTTGCATTCGATACAAACCATCATCTCGCATCTGTGTCTAATAAATATATTTTACAGTTGAAAAATAGTAAATAACACACAATCGCGACATCTCGATGGATCGCTCAATAATGCAAGAGCAACATAAACCGAAAATGTTGTATAAAACCGCCACGTGATGGCGCAATATTAAATTTAAAAAGGAATATATCAAAATTCGATACACGAAACGTGCTACTTCAAGGATATTCGGCATCGGCAGACAAACCAACTACGAATTCCGCAGTTTAAATTAAGTGTTGCACCAACGATCTTCCTAATAGATCTGTTGCGTGTTCTTTAAACCAACAGATATAAAAAAATAAGTTTGCGTCCGTGTAATTTTAAAATAAAATAGAAAATTCGGCAATACGGACATAAAGACCGTTGAAAAATATTGCTCTCATGTTAGAAAGTGCGGAGATCTCCAAGATAATGGAAAAACTCCGGATTAGAAAAATGACGACAGCGTTGTTTCGTCCTAGTATGGGACTCATCTGGCCTCTGCGTCTTTGCACCTCGCTCGTATATCCAATACTGATACTCCGACGAACGGCCGTTACTTATATACCCGTTTCGTATATCTGGGTAGCTATTCTGGTTCTTCATAGGAAGTGATCATTCTCTTGAGAGAATAGGGACAATCCCATACCACGGTTATTCTCTCGGTCGTGTACTACTATATTGCCGGACGATATGATGGGAGATGGAAAACGAAATCTAGTAAGCTATGTTGCCAAACGTATAAAGTGTATGTAACCATATAAATAGTGCATTTAACCCTAAAAAAGAATATGAATATGGACATAACCCTACTTAGCAAGCAAATTTTCGAATTTAAAATAAATATAATTAAAATTTTTAATCTATTTAATATTCTTAATGAGAGAAAATAACTAGAAATGGAGTTTTATAGAGAAAAAAATAAATATGTCAAAAAAAAATCGAAATATTTTACTGAAAAAATATCCGTTATGCATGAAATTAGTATCACCGTCAAAGATCTAAAGGATACGCGAAATAAAATTAACATTTTCATTTCATAAAATACAAATTTAGTTTTTCTACAGGGTTAAGTAAAACAAATTTTCCTTATTTTTGTAAAAATGTTATTTTTTATACTTCCCACAAATAGCAGGGAATGAATATCCAAAGTAAGTAAACAAAATGAAATCCGTAAAAATTTATTTCATCAATAAAATACATTTTGCATACTTGATATACGTACATAATATTACGCTAATAGAAAAATTATTAATTTTCCCTAAAGTAGTCATTGATAATGTGTTTTTAGATATGTCTTGCTTCTTGTAGATCAGGGTGTATCTCTTGTTCTTGATGAACATTTCCGATAACAAGAAGTTATTATCAATCAATCTTTTGGAAAACATCTAAATCTATTCTTCTAGACCTCACAACATCTTTCAACGGTACTCCGCAATGAACAGGTATCTACTAAATCTTTCCTCTGGTATTCCCAGTTGTAAAACGTCTCCCAAAGGCCATAGCCTTAAAAGAAACCCTGAAAAAATTAAACTTAGTTCACTTACCTGTATATATTTAAACATATTCTAAATTAATTATAAATTATCAGTTTATTGTACAACAATTAATTTACCTGAATCTCCAATGAGGAAGAATAAATCCTCTGGGTTTCTTCTATAGATCATTTCCATCATATTGGAACTGTTAGATTCATTACAAATATAGGAATCATGGGTACAACAAGGAAATGTAGCATTCTTTTTCAAACAAATTGTATATCATTTTTAAGTTTGTAAAATACACATATTACTACTAGCTGTTTATAATTTAGGATTTAACAGAAAATTACACAGATGGACAAGCTCATAATTCATTTAAATTTTATAGCAATTAGATCTACTCTGAAATAGCATCTTCTCTGTTTAAAGCATCTGGGTTTTCCTTTCTGATACTTACTCCAACTGACATTTCCTGACTGACTAGTTCCAGAAATACATTCAACCCAGTAATTTCGTGGTAGCTGCTAGTCACAAAAAATCTACGAAACTACAAATATTAATATTTTAATAAAATTATATTAATGTGTGTACCTAAATGTAAAAAGGAAAATTAATATTAGCTTAACATCCTCCAAATTTTTTAACAGTAACTAAAGCAGATAATATATGACAAATATGTATAATCCAATCAAGTAAAAATCATTAATGGCTTACTGATCTTGTATATGCTAACTTTATAGTTACAAAATATTACCATGACTTCTGGCAAAAATGATGTTGCCTTCATTCAAGCCCTGAGAATTCTAGAAATTTTTAGTACAAGATATCTTCACAGATCTTTACCAAGCCGTTAAAATAACAAATATTTATATAATAGGTACTTACCTAAACAGCCTTGCAAATTCCGAATCATTTAAATTTCCAAATCGACGCAAACGTGGTACAAATCGATGATTATAACTTACCACTTGTTTTTCCCCTAATCTAACATCCTTTGGTCCATCATGGATCAAAATTACTTCGTCAATGCCCATTTTATAAATGTGTATATTTGTAAACAAAAATATTTTATAAAAATTACAATATTTTATTTTTAAAACGAATTTGAATTTTCTTGAACTTTTATAACCTAAAAATAACGCATAATGACAGGAACAACAGTATCGTTCTCTCAAAATCTCGTCGTTCTCTTGGTTCGGACTAGTAGAACAAGTTCTCTCAAGTCTTTATTTTTGTTGGATATCACGACGTTTCGGCTAGTGGTTATCTCTAGTCGTTTTCAAGTAAAACTCTCAGTTTCATGCAGCGTTGCTAGATTTTGCATAATTTCCCTAAACTTGGAAAAAACGTAGATTTCAGCAACGTCGCACCCCGGTATGCTGTAACAACTTATTTAACGCATAGGTACATCCTTATACCTGATTTGCTATCAATTAAAACATTTTTGCTACGTCATAGATCAATATACAGCATTAGTTTGGCGGGGAGGATTTTAATGCAGAAGAGTGTTATTAAATAATTATCTTTTACACGGTATCATTTTTATAATGATGAAATTGTCATGAAGTATCATTTTTACATTTTTTAAAAATCATAATTTCAGTAAGAAAAAAAAGAAATCTTTCTGCCGTACTTAATAAGTTTGTTATATATGTAATTCTCCTTTCAGGCAGAGAATATGAAAAATATATATAAACAGTTTATTTCCTGCAAATATCGCTCTGGTTCTCTCTCAATACGCGTTTCTATCACCTCATAATCTCTTCAGTGGAGCTGTATCGGACCGAGAGCAACATTAGCAGGAAATCACTGATATATGAACTATAAATTTCAAAAGGTATGTCGGCAGGATATTGCACCTGCCATCTACCTTCTTTGATGTCAGACTGAAAAATATCGCCAGTCAAACGACATCTATGAATCATTGGAGTAACGTGAAGTTTTTAAAAAATCAAAATTTCAGTAAGAAATCTTTCTGCCGTATTTAAATAGTTTGCTATATATGTAATTCTCCTTTCAGGCAGAGAATATAAAAAATATATATAAACAGTTTATTTCCTGCAAATATCGCTCTGGTCCTCTCTCCATACGCGTTTCGATCACCTCATGATCTCGTCAGTGGAGCTGTATCGGACCGAGAGCAACATTAGCAGGAAATAACTGATGTATGAACCATAAATTTCAAGGTATGTGGGCAGGATATTGCATCTGTCATCTACCTTCTGCTAATGTTGCTCTCGGTCCGATACTGCTCCACTGACGAGATCATAAGGTGATCAAAACGGGTTTGGAGAGAGGACCAGAGCTATATTTTCAAAAAATAAACTGTTTGTATACGTACATATATATATATATATATATATATATATATATATATATATATATATATATATATATATATATATATATAATTATATATATATATATATATATATATATATATATATATATATATATGTTTATGCGGCTTTCACGGATTCACCCGTGTGAGATGCAATAGCAGTGGATATATCCACATTATGCCGTTGTAGTCCTGAAATCACATTCAGCAAACGTACAACTATATGCAGCTCTGTGTATAGAATGAAGTAAAATACGAACAGTAAATGCAAACTTCTCCCCATCCAATCCTTTCTGTGTTAGAGGTTGCACAGTTAGAATAAATTGGTATAAAACGCAAATTTATCCTATTCCACCACCATCGAGATGATGGCCCACCTGTACCACCATACCGAGAAGAAAGTCAAAACTTACCCTCCCCGCCACAGTGATACGGCAGAGATACATGTTTCGTCTCTACTAGACTCATCAGGGTACCGACATGTACCTGGCTGTGCAAAGGACAGATCGGAAGGAAGCATGCAAGTACTGAACGCGGCTTCGCCGACCTCCCGCCGGATGGCGTATATATGTTTATGCGGCTTTCACGGATTCACCCGTGTGAGATGCAATAGCAGTGTCTAGTAGAGACGAAACATGTATCTCTGCCGTATCACTGTGGCGGGGAGGGTAAGTTTTGACTTTCTTCTCGGTATGGTGGTACAGGTGGGCCATCATCTCGATGGTGGTGGAATAGGATAAATTTGCGTTTTATACCAATTTATTCTAACTGTGCAACCTCTAACACAGAAAGGATTGGATGGGGAGAAGTTTGCATTTACTGTTCGTATTTTACTTCATTCTATACACAGAGCTGCATATAGTTGTACGTTTGCTGAATGTGATTTCAGGACTACAACGGCATAATGTGGATATATCCACTGCTATTGCATCTCACACGGGTGAATCCGTGAAAGCCGCATAAACATATATACGCCATCCGGCGGGAGGTCGGCGAAGCCGCGTTCAGTACTTGCATGCTTCCTTCCGATCTGTCCTTTGCACAGCCAGGTACATGTCGGTACCCTGATGAGTCTAGTAGAGACGAAACATGTATCTCTGCCGTATCACTGTGGCGGGGAGGGTAAGTTTTGACTTTCTTCTCGGTATGGTGGTACAGGTGGGCCATCATCTCGATGGTGGTGGAATAGGATAAATTTGCGTTTTATACCAATTTATTCTAACTGTGCAACCTCTAACACAGAAAGGATTGGATGGGGAGAAGTTTGCATTTACTGTTCGTATTTTACTTCATATATATATATATATATATATATATATATATATATATATATATATATATATATATATATATATATATTTCATATTCTCTGCCTGAAAGGAGAATTACATATATAACAAACTATCATTTTTACATGTCTAGGTGTCTGCTAGCAGTACACCTGTGGCCAACATTTGTGCAATTGAGTTAGTTTACGAATTTTTTTTAGGAGTTGTTGCAGCTTGCATGGAATTACAACTTAGAAAGTCGAATTTTGATGATTCCCTGTCCTGGACTAACATGTGGTGTAATGAAAAAAGAAAAATTATTTGTCAGACCTATGACTGATGTTACTATTTATTAAAATCTTATTTTGTATAAGTTTAATTAATATCGTTAAATACGTTTGTATAATATTGTTTTAATTTACTTCAGAACGATTGTATTACTTGTTACGAAAATTATTAAATATATTATTTTAGGACGTAGTTATCGATTCTATATGCAAATAATGCTTTTCACCCAGGTGTACTTAAAAATAATAACCCTATGTTCCTTCAAGATCCTCTCTCCAAAATCAATGGGTATTCTGTAAAAGTCTACCCTAGTTAGCCCAGATCGATTTTGAAATGCATATGTATCACAATAAAATTTTGAGGGAGAGAGCTAATGATATCAAACAATGTTAAGTTGCTTACTTTTTCCGTAAGCCAAAGAATGTTCAGATGATATGGCAACACTGCATGTGAAATATTTAAAATTAAGGACATTAACTCCGCCATCTTTGCCAATTTATCATTCATTCACAACTAGTTCCAATATATTATACTAAATATTACCGCTATGTAGAACAGAAGCAATAAATTTCTTAGAGTAAAATATAGTAAATCGTTTCGTTTCGTTCGATCCGTTCGTTCAAAAAATCATTTTCACGACGTTTCGCCAAAATCTCATTTGGCATTTTCAAGTGCGGTTCATCTCTTTACTTGCTGAGAACTAATGGTGGCCTCTGATGAATTTTGAGTTTTGTTTAGCTGGCTCGCTTCCTGATTGGACGAGCGGCATCGCAGGCTCCTCCCCTCAGCCGAGTGCGATATATTTGGTTCGTGTGTGCTGGTCTCTCGTGTACTTGCTGATTTTTGTTGTTTTCTTTCTTGATTTTTTATTAATGTTTTCCATGTAGTTGGAAAATGTACAGCATCGTCTCGTTTATTTAGCTGTCCCGCTTTTTCGATTTCTAAGGGCCTCTCTTATGACGCGTACCTTGTAGTTCTGTACCGGTGCTATTTCTTTTACTTTTACAAAATCGATGGTATGTCTGGTTGTTTGATGATGTTGAAGTAGGGCTGAGGTTGTCTGTTTGTTTTTGAGGCTATTTTTATGTTCTTGAATTCTTGCTGATATACGCCTGTTTGTTGGTCCTATATATGATTGATGACAATCTGCACATGGAATGCTGTAAACGCCATAATTGTCAAGGTTGGTCTTATCTTTGAGATTTCCCAGGATGTTGGCTATTGTCTTTTATGGTTTAAATATGGGCTGTATGTTGATATATAACATTTTGCACCTTTACGGGGAGGAGACCTTTTTAAATGTTAAACGTTTCGAGAAACTGAGATCTAAGAAATCAGCTCTCCTCTGCGATATAACTTTCCTAACAAGATGCCGCAACAATAATCTAAAATCAACTTGCGCCAAACTCTCGTACCATCTAAAGACCAGAAGAACTATTTCAATCCTTAAGATCGCTGGAAAAGCTCTCCTTCGAGAACAAATCCGAGAAAGACGATGAATCCTCTCAAGCACTGAAACAGAACTTTATAATCTCCAACTAGCTTTAACCCACATAATCAATCGTATCCTGTGGAATGATATAGAAAAGGTATCCTGTTGGAAAACGGAATCAGACACCCAGCTTAAGGCAAAAAACAACAGAAGAAATTTGAGGCACTACAACAACGCAATAATGCCCACATACAGCAAACTCTGAACTGCAACAAAGTTGTCCATAACATCTCCAACTGCCAATTAACAGAATCCGAGAAATTAGTTCTTTCTAAAGGTTTTAATTTTGCCGTAACACTAAAAATAGTCCCCATAGAAGAGATAATTTCGAATATAGAAGCTGTCCTAGAGAACATCCCTAAAGAAAATGCCAAACAAGTCAGACAAGACATAACCGAAATTTTGAATTCAAACCGGTCTCCCAACTCAAACTTAAAGCGAGCTGAACATCCTCAAAAAAAGAATAAGGAAATAACAATAATACCAGTAGATAAGGGAAATATCACGGTTATAATGAACACCAACGAATATATGGAAAAAATGTCAGAAATTCTCAAAGACGCCTCTTACAAACAATATACTTTGAAAAAACTACGAAAGCCAAGATTAAAGCCTCAAAACTAGATCCAGAAACTGAAAAATCTATAATACTAAGAGAAAAAACAAGCAGATGTCCAAAACTATATGGCCTACCAAAAATACACAAAACTAATGCATTACTCAGACCAGTAGTGAGCAACGTGGCATATCCAACACAAAAACTGGAAAATATTTAGTATCATGCGACCAAGAGTGGAACTGGCCGATTTCTTCGTGAAAAACTCCGAACATCTGACTAAAATGATCAAGAACATTTACCTCAAAGAAAATTACATCTTAGCAAGCCTCGAAATAAAATCGCTATATCCAAGCATATCATTGGATGAGACTTTGGACAAAATCGCCATGAACGAAGGTTTTCCACTGCACTGCCTAAAGAACACATATCTCATGTTCAAAAACCAAATATACAAACAAACAGATGACGCACCTATGGGGTCCTCACTTTCACCAGTTATAGCCAACCTTTTTATGACATACGTCGAACAAGAGACACTGCAAAAGGCACCTTCAAAACAGAAATTTTGGAAATGGTATGTTGATGGTATTTTTATAATATGGCCACATGGAAAAGAATACCTGAACGATTTCCCCATATACCTGAACAATATCCATCACAAAATCCAATTCACGCTAGAAATCGAGCAAGAAAAGAAACTTCCTTTTTTGGACTAGTTATTAACTAGGAAACTCAACAACACCCTAGGTTTTAGCGTATACCTGAAACCCACACATACTGACTGATATCTCAATGTAGCGTCACATCATCATCCATCTCAAAAGCAGGCAGTAGTCAACACACTACTATCAAGATCTCTCCGCCTAACAGAACTCGACACCAAACAAGACGAAGTAAGACACATTTCAACAGCTCTAGAACCGAATGGTTTCTCACAATCAGATATAAAGAAGGTCATAAAAAGACAAGAGAAGACCACAACAAATACCAAAGACCAAGATTAAACAAGGAAGCCATAATCCCATACCTAAAAGGAATAACAGACAGAATCGGAAGTATTTTAAGAAAACACAACATACAGCCCATATTTAAACCACAAAAAACAATAGGCAAGATCTTGGGAAATCCCAAAGATTAGACCAACCTTGAAAATCATGGCATTTACAGCATTTCATGTGCAGATTGCCATCAAACATATATAGGACAAACAAATAGGCGGATATCAGCAAGAATTTAAGAACATAAAAATAGCCTCAAAAGCAAACAGACAACCTCAGCCCTATTTTAACATCACCGGACATACCATCGATTTCGTAAAAGTAAAAGAAATAGCACCGGTACAAAACTACAAGGTACGCGTCATAAGAGAGGCCCTAGAAATCGAAAAAACGGGACAGCTAAATAAACGAGACGATGCTTTACATTTTCCAACTACATGGAAAACATTAATAAAAAATCAAGAAAGAAAACAACAAAAATCAACCAGTACACGAGAGACCAGCATACACGAACAAAATATATCGCACTCGGCTGAGGGGAGGAGCCTGCAAAACCGCTCGTCCAATCAGGAAGCGAACCAGCTAAACAAAACTAGAAATTTATCAGAGGTCACCATCAGTTCTCAGCAAGTAACGAGACGAACCGCACTTGAAAATGCCAAATGAGATTTTGGCGAAACGTCGTGAAAACGATTTTTTGAACGAACGGATCGAAACCCGGAATAGCCAAACCATTCATTCTACCATCCATGAAAACCTACGATATAACATATATATATATATATATATATATATATATATATATATATATATATATATATATATATATATATATATATATATATATATATATATATATATATGTTTATGCGGCTTTCACGGATTCCTCCGTGTGAGATATATATATATATATATATATATATATATATATATATATATATATATATATATATATAATATATATATATATATATATATATATATATATATATATATATATATATATATATATGAAGTAAAATACGAACAGTAAATGCAAACTTCGTTCCAACCATGTTCTTTCCGTGTTAGAGGCTGCACAGTTTAAACAAATTACTAAGGAACACAATTTATCCTATTCCCTCACCATCGAGATGATGGCCTACCTATATCATCATACCGAGAAGAAAGTCGAAACTTACCCTCCTCGTCACAGTGATATGGCAGAGGTACATGTTTCGTCTCTACTAGACTCATCAGGGTATCGACATGCATCTGGCTGTGGTATGGTGGTACAGGTAGGCCATCATTTCGATGGTGGTGGAATAGGATAAATTGTGTTCCTTAGCAATTTGTTCAAACTGTGCAACCTCTAACACGGAAAGGATATGGTTGGAACGAGGTTTGCATTTACTGTTTGCATTTTACTTCATTCATGCACGGAGTTGCATAAAGTTGTATGTTTGCTGAATGTGATTTCAGCACTATAACGGCATAATGTGGATATATCCATTGCTATTGCATCTCACACGGAGGAATCCGTGAAAGCCACATGTGACAGCCTTAAACAAATTCGACCTGGGTAATGATCCAGACGCGATCGAATAAAAATCAATATCAATATTAGGAAAGAAGTAAACTTATTAAACTCCAATATTTTCCGACATCAGAGAAATTAAAACACAAGACACATGTCAAGAGTATATCAAGAAAAAATTTACACCATTAGATAAACTTAATACATTGACAATAAACGAACTGGAAAATAATATCCAAAAAGATATCCAAATTTCAATAAAAAAAAATCTGCACAGTAAGAAGACAAACAAACAGTAAATTATCACAACAGATTAGAGATCTGATAAATAAAATAAGAAACACGCAAAAAGTAACAACAGACTACATACAACTAAATAAACAAACCAAAAAAAAATAGACACGATATCAGAAAGCATAACACGGAAAGTATTAAAACTATCATAGAAAACAATAAAAATATTAAGGTACTACTCACTATGGAGAAAGAAGTAGAAAATAAATTACCATTCTTAGATATCTTGGTCGAAACAAATGGCAAACAAGTTCGAATTTCGGTTTGCAGACAAGCCACGCACACAGGACAATACCTTAACTTTTCATCTAATCACTCCAACAACACCAAACAAGGAATCATAGAAAATCTCATAGATAGAGCCCTAACTTAATGCCACTCCAACGAGAATTTAATGAAAGAGATAGGTCACATTAAAAATGATTTGACAACCAACGGATACCCAGTATATCTGGAACAACGCAGAAATAGGACAATATCGACAACGAATGAAGAATGAAAACTAGTATTGAACATCCCCTATGTTAAAGGCATTTCAGAAAAAGTTAGAAGGATAGGAAAACGATATAAAATCAACTTTGTTTTCAGTTCAAATAACTTTCTGAGAAGTCGGCTCACAAGGGTCAAACCAACAACTCAAAGAGACATGAAGAACTGTTTATATCAAATACGATGTGAATGTGGCAATTCCTACATTAGCGAAACAAAGAGACGTCTTGACGTAAGGATCAAAGAACACCAACAATGCACATCTCGAGGAGAAACAGAAAAATCTGGTGCCGCCAACCATGCCTGGATTCATGGACACCACATAAAATGGTCCGAGAACAACATTGGAGAAAACGGAAATTGAAAGAAGCCGCGTTTATATATCAGAACCCGAGTTGTTTTTGTAAACTATCTTTAGATATAAGAGAAGTGTGGAAACCACTTCTTAGTAAATGTAAACTAAAACTAAATGCAGCATAAAAAATGGGATTTTGCCATAGCAGGCATGACTGCACCCATCTCAGTCATACTCTACTGCAAATACTTTTAGTATAAATATTCATGTAAGTAAGGGATTTATTTAGTTTCACTTGAAAACGGCTAGAGATAACTACTAGCCGAAACGTCGGATATTCAATAAAATAAAGACAATGGAAGTCCAACAGATATCTACTACTTCTCAAATCAATTTATCTACCAAAAATGCTTATTTTATCTGCTTTGACGTTTCTAATCTTTTTTCAAGTATGCCTGCTAAAGATTTAATATAACTCGTATATAAACTTCTAACCATAAATAAAATAAATTTGATTAAAAAGAATGAGATTTTAGCCACCTTTGAAAATTGACTAAAACAGAATTACTTCGAATTTAATAGCCAACTTTACACTAACAAAGAGGGTTTTATAATGGACAACCCTCTTAGCAGAAATTTTTATGGAGAGTATTGAAAAAAAAAATAACTGTTTAACAATTTCCTATATTGGCACAGATATGTCGACGATGTATTAACTTTATTTAGAGGTACTGATAGACAACTCAACTCCTGTATAGAATCTATTAATAATTTACATCCTAACATAAAATTTATTAAAGACTCGATCTTCAAAAATGTAACAACAAACATGAATTTTCTATTTACCATAAACCAACACATATCACTTTTCTAGATATATTTCAACTTTTATGTTACTAAGTTCTAGATTTGTATAGGAAATTCTGTAGGTATATAAATAGGGATGGGATGAGAGTTTTAACAGAGTTGTTCAAGACAAACAAGAAGAAGAACGTCGTCAGAAAGAAGAAGAACGTCATTAAAAAGAAAAACAGGAAGAAGAAACTCATCAAAAAAAAAACAAGAAGAAGAAGAACTTCGCCAAAGAGAGAAACAGTAAGAAGAAGATTGTCGTCTTAACGACAAACACGAAGAAGAACGTCGCATTAAAAATGGGGATAACCTATACAAATGGATACATAAGGTTACTGTACACGAAAAACAAAAGATCGATCGAATTTTACAAGGACAAACACTAAAGTTAAAAAATGAGATAGGCGAAGTACGAAAAGACATAGAAAAAGTACGTCAAGAAGTAAATACAATTGAATCTATTGTGCGACAAGACGCAGGAGAAGAGTAAGAAGAAACTAAAGAACACGTAGAAAAGTTAGAATCTAAAATGACAAGCCTGTAGATAGAAGTCAATAAAATAAAGGTGCATGGACCTTCTGATAAAGTAATAATCACCGGACAGAATATCAAACCCCCAACTTATGACGGTCAAACATCTTCAATAATGTGCAAACGACAATTTGAAGCTGCAGCTACTACAAATAATTGGAACTTCGAGGAAATGGATACTGCATTAGTAATTGTACCTCATGGACCAGCACTAGAGTTATTGCAAACAATCCCCATAACACAACAAAAAGACTATGGAATCCTTGGTGTTGCGTTAGAAAGAAGGTTTGGAGACCAGCATCGTTGCCAGTTATATCAGTCACACCTCAAGTCTAGACACAGTGAAATTGGGAAAGTTTGCAAAAATATGAAACAGATGTTCGAGGCCTTGTTCCTTTGGCTTACTCAGGAGCTCACAATCCAGTATTTTATTGATGAGATAAGAGATCAGGAAATACAGCGTATATTGCATATAAGCAAGTTTAATAATTAAAGTGAAGCGTTGGACAGGGCTTTAGAAATTGAATAATTTATAATGTGTCAAGGCCAACATTAAGAACTGTTACCTCAGAGAACAAGGACTTACAGAACCAAACCATGGGGACAAAGTTATCTGAAATTCTTAAGAAATTAGATACTAGAGGTGATACGTCAGATTATAGAAGAAACCAGGAAGAATTGAGCACAAGCGGTGATATTCCACATTATAGCCAGATCGAATGCTACAGATGTGGGCCGACTGGATACACCAGAAGGGACTGTCAGGTGGAATTAAAAAAGCACATAAAGTGCTACAGATGGGGACGAACTGGATACATAAGATGAACGTGTCAGGTGCAATTAAGGACTAGTTCACCATTCAGAGACCGCATAGAAGAGAACCAAGAAAAACTACAAGAGTCAATTCTAAAATCAAAGATAGAATAAGTGATACTTCACGTTATAGTAGAAATCAGATCGATTGCTACAGATGTAGACGAATTGGAAACATGAAAAGGATGTCGACTGCAATGAAAGATAAAATGCTACCGATGTGGACAAACTGGATACATGAAGAAGGCATATAAAGTGCTACGATGTGAATTAACTGGACACATAAGATGGGACTATCAGGTGCAATTAACTTCTAGTTTATCATTTCGAGACCACACAGAAGAGAACCAGAAAAAACTGCTATCAAATATAGACTATAAAGACTGCATAACAACGCAGATACTTGTCGAGAAGACCATGTAAGGAAAATACAAGAAATACAGCAAAATAGTCAGTTTTGATGTTGATCCAGACTGGAGTACAGCTTAGATGACGAAAGATCAACTTCAATTGAAAGGAAAAAAAGTCAATGCTACACCTATTATCATAACTGTTAATACTGGTGTTGCAGTATATGTGATAAAGTCAAGTCTTGTTGATAAATTTAGAATCCTACCAATGTCCAGAAAATGTAACTGGAAAAGCATCTGATTTGATTGAAGAAAAGCAAGTTGAGATTCAACTTTTAAGGCTAAAATTAAACCATTCGGTGTTAATTGCTGACATTGAAGATGAGCTTATACTGGAACAGGACCTGATTCATCAACATGAATTTTCCTTCGATAACTGGCTTAACATTCTGAAATTAAGCACCGAAGAATTTATTCTTTTAAAGAACTATAATAATAACAATTAATCATTGCCGAACAAACAACCATAAGAAAGGGATGCACAGAGAAAATAGTTTACGGAAGACTGGACGAGACTTCTAGAAGCAACGTCGGATTAGTTCAACACAAACTCGGCACAGTTCCAGAGAGATGATAGAGTTTGGTTATGGAACCCACAGAGAAACAAGGGCAAATCGCCTAAGTTGATGCTATCATGAGAAGAACCATATACTGTTCTGAAAAGAATCAACGAGGTTATTTATAGAATTAAACTATGTTCCAAAACTAAAATGAAAGTAGTACATCTACACAGGTTAAATCCATACCACGGAGATATCGAAGCTGATCGACACGATGAGAATTAGGAGGGGGGCAGTGTCACGACCGACTAAGAGAAATTTATTGGTACATCGTCGTATACAAATATTCCGATGTGATGAATCATCGTTATTATAATGTGCCAAAAGAAATAATATATCGATAAATCATATTTCTAGATAGATCAACTTTTATGTTGGTAAGTTCTAGAATTGTATAGAAAATTCAATAGGTATATAAATAGGGATAGGATAATAATTTTAACAGAGTTGTGTAGTTGTACTTGAATAGTGAAGGTATTAACAAGTAGTAATTAAATAGTTCTGATTTAGTTGTGCCAAAAAGTAATTAATATAATATTAGAAGTAATTTAATAAAAAGTGTTTTATGCTGTTGGCCCAGTGAGCGATTTAAAGAGACAAAATAAATACTAAACTATTTAGAAGTTTTATCTACCTGAAAAAAAATTATTTTTACCTGCTTAATCAAAGAAAATAGAGCATTAGTTAGCGTTTAGTAATTGAAATATATTAATATAAGACACATCTGTTACAAAAAATGGTTGGATCCAGCCCTGACTACAATATATCATCCCGAATGAGTCCCAGGTATAAGACTATTAACTGGCGTTAAAAAAGAAAATGATAGAAGTTGAAACACAATTTACCTGTACTTGGAAATCCCATCCAATAACCTTTAAATAACATCTTTATCATAACATTGTCACATTTATCATGTTTCATTTTTAGTTATACTTCTGAGGAAGCTGCAGTGTTAGCAAAACATGTTAAATAGTTCATCAATACAGTGGAAATATAAGTAAATAAATTTGAGTTTTACTTTATCATACCTAATATGAATTTTGTTACTCCCTATTTATAACAAGGGCACCCTGTATGCGTTGAATAAACAGATCAATATTTTCCAATTACAATAATTAATGTTCGCATGTACTTTCTGGAAAATTAGTAATAATTAGTATATTTTTGCCGCTACGTTATTAAAAAGCCCAGAAAGAATATGTCCTCAAGCCAAGAAGTATTGTTTTTGGCTGCAACAGCAAAATTTGCTAATTTTATCTGTATTATGCCATATTTCGATTTTCAAAGTAATGTTTTAATAAGTGAACAACATTTCAAGAAAAACGTTATTTTATTAATTATTTTCATTGTTTTTTTGTGCGGAAACCTATATTGGGGAATAAATGCAAGTATTAACCTTCACGTAATTTTCACAATTCTTAACGTACCTTCAACTGTATGCCAATATCTACTAGTAATTATTTCCATTATTAACTCTTACAAGAAACGGTTTATATGGCAAAAGATTTTTTGTGGATTTTCCTCAGTTGATAAAATTCTTGCCAGCAAGAGATCAAAATTGGAACAACATATTTTTAAATATGCTACTCACTATTTCTTATCTGTAACTTTAATTTTCTCTTCATGGATGTATGTTTTTAATGTTATAAACAGTCTTGTAGAAGAAAGTGTTATAAAAAAGATAATGATATCATCTTTTTTGCCAGTATCAGTTATAATATTAAATATTTATAATTTTTGGAAACGCGTTATTACAGTACTGTTGCTGTTAGCCTTAAGAAGCAGATACCAAAGAGTAAAATATCTTGTTACTCAAATTAAATTTGAAGAGTCTGGAGAGAACATATTCGAAATAATTAAGAAAGTGGACATGTTAACTTTTCGTCTTCACAAAATCGGAGTAAACTTGAAAAATCTTCTTGAAATTGAGTTTTTCCTGATAGTAGCTAAAGTTTATCTAATCTTCTTGTTTCTCTGTGTTGTTGTACGAACTGCTGATTTTTTCTTAATATTAAACTGCTTCGTGTGGATGGTTTTTCTCACGGTAAGTTTTAATTAAGATAGAACTTTCTTTTTAAAATTAACGTTAAAAGTATCTGCTTTAGAACTTGATAATAAAAATGAAATAAAAAATTTAAGTAAACAGGGTGTCTCTAAAAGGTCCGTACAAAACGCTAGCACTAATTCATGAGTTTAAAATATGAGGATCTAGCTTCATTTATTTTAGTCCAAAAGTTATTACTTCCTGAAATACAAGGTATCAAGATTATAATTATTTAAAACCTTTTTGTAAATATTTATTTTATTATTAGCTTGATTGACACTAAATTTAGTTTGTTACACACGTCTAGTAAGATATTTTTATGCTGGCTAGGTAAATATTTTCCCTAGAATTCCTTCTATTTCACCAGGCGTTAAAATGATATATTCAATAAATTAGAAATTAGAAAATTTGATGTTTTTCAATCATCTTTATTTTATGTTATAATCTTTGTAATCCAATTAACTTCTATTTTGTTACTACGTATCTATAATAATGGACTGCCCTGAAAAAATATGTCCTTAAGACAAAGTATTTTTTTTTTGTTGCAATAGCAAGATGAGCCAATTTTATTGGTATCATACCGTACTTCGACTTTTAAAGTAATGTTTTCCCATAGAAGAAGTATACTTCGTCTATGGTTTTAATAAGTCAACAACATTACAGGAAAAAATTGTAATATTATTTATTTTGATAGTCTTCTTGAGTGGAACCCTATTATGGGAGATAACTGAAACTATTAGCCTTCATGTTATTCCCACAATTCTTAATATTTTCATAATTCTTAATATAACTTCAATTGTATGGCAATATAGGGGAGAGGTCCCTATATTGGACCACCTAAGAAAGTTCCTCTGTAAAATGGAAATTTTTGAACTAAAACAAAAAATTTTGAGGGATACTCTAGTAGATAGATTTAACAAAACAGGCAAAAAACTATTTGTGATTCGGAAAAAATCAAACCAAAATAGATCCATCGGTCAAACATTAAATACTTGTGTCTTATTATGAACCTTAGATCCCCTAAATTGGATCACATCTATTTTTTACTATTTAGGGAAAAAAGATTTATTAGAATGGTAATTACATTTTATACTGAACTAAACATATGATTCTGAGATGGATTAAGTAATATATTCGCATAAAAGATTAGGTATATAACACACTCACAGTTTATACAACCAAAGAAAACAGTATTGCGGACATTGACGCCACTTTTTGCACGAAATACAGCGAGTTCACTCTTCTCCTCTATCGGATTGCGAAAATGGAGATAGACAGACAATACAAAGACAATCTTCTTCTTCTGATTCTGATTCGCTTGGAGAATTCTGTAGCAAAGGGCGCTTTGCCTTGTCAGATTTAGACGCAGAAGTCTTTCCTTTAAACACTGACTTCAAAGTAAAAAAAAATATTATGACAGTTTTGGGAGGAGCCATTTTCTTACGCTGTTTTCCTTCAAAATCATTTTTGTTGGGGCTACTAGTTATTACCGTAGTAGAACTAGAAACAGATGTACACGATTGCCGCTTTAAAATTGACAGGAGAGATATTTCGGAAAGAAATTTTCTTTTTTGAAGCGATGACGTGGAGCATTCTGCTTCCAATAATCCCCATATCGAAGTGTCTGTAGATGTGGATGCGTATTGGGATAGGTTGTTGATATAAGTAAGAGCACTATGGGTCACTTCGTTTGCTGAAGAATTATCTTCTGACGCATTCGTGGGATCCATATTCACAATGAGAAGACAAACAAATTCACTATCATGAAACACATTTTGATCTAAAGTCCATATGCCGCATTTCGCAAATCCGCTATCAACATTTCCTACTGATACAGCTTTGACATATGCTTCTTTAGCTAATCTTGAATACAGAAACTGCGTAATATTTTGGCCAGAGGGTACACGAAGCAACTTATCAGCTGCTTGGTTGTGATATGTACTAAGAGCTTGAAGAATAAGTCGTTACAAGGTTATAACCTGTGGGTGACATGTGTTGGTAGTGACAACTTGAGTATTCCTTTTTCGCCGGATAATTTTTAACCATACGAAGGTATATTAGTTAAAATATTGGATTTTTAAAAGCAATCATATGAAACATCCGACATTATTGTGAAATACTTAACCAAGGTTTTAGACAAATATAATTTAAACACCAAAAATTGTGTTCTTTTGTAGAGAAAATGCAAAATACAATTTTAGCGGTTACACTATGCAACAAATTTTAGTTTATTTATTGTCTCTTGTATGAAAAGTGCATTTTTTGTTAATTTTGTGGCACTGAACACAAAAATTACAATGAAATTAAAAACTTTTGCAATTTTCAAGAACAGATTTTTCTTTATATTATTTTTAACAAAAAAAATAAAGAATGCATATTTTTACATTTGTAGAAACAATAAATATCCCATCTATTTACTTTCTTTTTGTAAATTGTTTCTGGAGTATATCTAACGAGAGTCCAACAATAGTTGGTAATTAAGGAAGCATTCCACTTTCTCTGGTTAATTTTCCCCATTGTTGATATATCAATATTTTCTGGCTTCTAGATTTTTTATATGGGTGGTACGACTATTCACTATTAAAAATATCCTCTTATGTTTAGATGGCTTCGTAAAACTGATAAAATGCCCTAACCATTTTGCTAATAACTCACTCGTTGTACAGCCCGATTCTGAACAAGCAAATTATGTTTCTGGAGGTGCACCTTCTTTAAATTTATTTTTTAAACTTATGGCTTAAATATAAATATCCGAGGGACGTACATACCAGCAGCATTCATACAGCAAACACATGGCGTATTTATTTCAAGTTCCCCGCTTGCAAGAGATCCTATTTGATGTTTACCTTTTAGTGGTTTCTAGACTGTTGAAAGATCGGTCTCATCGATATTATATATCTTAGATAGACTGAAGTTATGTTCATTGTAAAGAAAAGTGAGGCAAGCAAAGAAGGCTTTAACTTTTTCTTTGCTAAACCCTACAGCCATCGCTGCTGAAGTGATCTCCAATTAGCAAAGCGACAGCTCTTTCTATCGAGACATAAAACAATAATACCACTTCTTGCCGGCTTGTCCGTTCTTAAACCGATGAGTAATTCCACTTGCTTCTGCGACATCAAATGTGAGTTTTCTTAAACCAATGCGAGTGATTCAAAACAGATTTCTCTCAAGCTGTGGTACATGATTTAATATATCTTCCTCAATTTCTGGTGAAATATCTGCAGCACGCCCAAATTTTTTCTTACTTTCATGAACATATTTATTCTTATCGTCAATTCTCCATCTTTAAGTTGCCTTTGGTATTTTATATCATCTAACTATTTCATTTAAACCTATAACACCATTTTGGTGGGCAATTAAGATTTCTTTCATATTTTTCATATATTTGTGACATATTCACCTTGAAGAAAAAAGTGGCTTAATTTGTATCGGTTTAACTTTGGAACTAGTAGGTGGTTCAGTTTAGGAAATTATAAGCTTACGTTCAAAAATTCGCTTTTAAATGGGTGTTGTCGCGAAATTTAGTTGTTTACCTTTTTATATAAAGATTTTGATTTTATTGATAGTTTTATACTATCAGACGAAATAACAGATAAAAACGTACTTAAAGTGTACTCCTATGAGAAAGAAAAAGTTAATCACTATTGAAAAAGTCATAGCTGACAGAAATTAGCAGCAAAATTATATCAGGCAGCACAATAGTATAACAAATGTGATTCTGCTAATTTCCTGAACTGTACAGATCTCTCTTCCCGTGCTGCGACTAAACCACATATTAGCTACAACTACCAGCTAAAAGAAGGCGCCCGACAAAATTAATATTTACATAATGGTGATGGTCCAATTTAAGATCCGGTCTAACTTAGGGCCCTTTCCCCTCTAACAGTATTAATTTCCATAACTAACTCTTACAAGGAACGGTTAATATGGCAAAAGATTTTTAGTGAATTTAACTCAGTTAATAAAACTCTCTTTAGCAAAAGATCAAAATATAGCAACACATTTTTAGACATGCCACTTATTATTTATTATCTGTAACTTCCATTTTCTCTGTATTGATATATATTTTCTATTTTATGAACAGTATTGTACAAGAAGGTGTTATAAAAAATATATCGATATTATCGTTTTTTTTTTCGGTAGCAAATAGTATAATATTAAACTTTTATAATTTTTGTAAACGTATTTTTACAATGCTGTTGCTGTTAGTCTTAAAAAGCAGATACCAAAAAGTAAAATATCTTGTGGCTCCAACTAAATTTACTGAGTCTGGGGAGAACACATGCGAAACAATTAAGAAAGTGAATATATTAACTTTTTGTCTTCCCGATATCGGAGCCCATTTGAAAAACCTTCTTGAAATTGAATTTTTCCTGATGATCGTTAAAATTTATCTAATATTCTTATATCTCTGTGTTATTATACGAACGGCTGATTTTTTTTAATATTAAACTGCTTCATGTGTATGGTTTTTCTCACGGTAAGTTTTAATAAAGATAGAACTTTTTTTTAAAATTAACGTTAAAAATATCTGCTTTAGAACTTGATAATAAAAATGCAATAAAAAACTTAAGCACACAGGGTGTCTCTAAAAGGTCTGTACAAAACGCTAGCACTAATTCATGAGTTTAAGATATAAGGATCTAGCTTAATTTATTTTGGTCCAAAAGTTGTTACTTCCTGAAATACAAGGTATCAAGATTATAATTATTTAAAACCTTTTTGTAAATACTTATTTTATTATTAGCTTGATTGACACTAGATTTAGTTTGTTACAGACGTCTAGTAAGATATTATTATCCTGGCTAGGTAAATATTTTCCCTAGAATTCCTTCTATTTCACCATGCGTTAAAATGACATATTCAATAAATTATAAATTCGAAAATTTGATGTTTTTCAGTTATCTTTATTTTATGTTATAATCTTTGTAATCCAATTAATTTCTATTTTGTTACTACGTATTTATAATAATGGACTCTGTATGCGTAGAATAAACCGATCAATATTTTCCAATTACAATAATTAATATACGCATGTACTTTTTAGAAAAATACTTAGTAAAATATTGGCGCTACATTATTCAAAAGTTCTGAAAAATTATGTCCTCAAGTCAAAGTATTTTTTTTGGTTGCAATAGCAAATAAGCCAATTTTGTTGGGATCATACCTTACTTCGACTTTTAAAGTAATGTTTTGACATAGAAGAAGTATACTTCGTCTATGGTTCTAATAAGTGAACAACATTACATGAAAAAATTGTAATATTATTTATTTTGATAGTTTTTTTGTATGGAACACTATTATGGAAGATAACTGAAAGTGTTAACCTTCACGTTATTTCCATAATTCTTAATATAACTTCAATTGTATGGTAATATAGGGGAGAGGTCGCAATATTGGACCACCTAAGAAAGTACCTGTGTAAAATGGAAATCTTTGAACTAAAAAAAAATTTTGATGGGTACTCTAGCGAATAGATTTAACAAAACATACAAAAAACTGTTTGTGGTTCGCAAAAAAATTCAAATTAAAATAGATCTATCCGTCCAACATAGAATACTTGTGGTCTATTATGAACCACAGGTCCCCTAAATTGGATCACGTTTATTTTTACTATTTAGGAAAAGAACATTTATTGGAATAGTAATTATATTTTATACTGAACTAAACATATGATTCTGAAATGGATTAAGTAACATATTATCATAAAAGATTAGATATATAACAGACTCACAGTTTATATGATCATAGAAAGCAGTATTGCGGCCATTGGCGCCACTTTTTGCACGAAATACGGCGAATTCACTCTTCTCCTATATGGGATTGCGAAAATGGAGATAGACAAACAGTACAACGACAATCTTCTTCTTTGGATTCTGATTCGCTTGGAGAATTTTATGGCAAAGGGGGCTTTGCCTTGTCAGATTTAGACGCAGAAGTCTTTCCTTTAAACACTGACTTCAAAGAAAAAAAACTTTTATGACGGTTTCAGAAGGAGCCATTTTCGTACGATGTTTTCCTTCAAAATCATTTTTATTGGGGCTACTAGTTATTACCGCAGTAGAACTAGAAGCAGAGGTACACAATTGCTGCTTTAAAATTGACAGAAGAGATAATTCGGAAAGAGATTTTCTTTTTTGAAACGATGACGTGGAGTATCCTGCTTCTAATAATCCCCTATCGAAGTGTCTGTAGATGTGGATGCGTATTGGGATAGGTTATGGATATAAGTAAGAGCACTATGGGTCACTTCGTTTGCTAAAGAGGTGTCTTCTGACGCATTCGTGGAATCCATATTCACAATTAGTAGACAAACAAATTCACTATCATGAAACACATTTTGATCTAAAGTCTATATGCCGCATTTCACTGTTGCATTTAAATTTCCCAGTTTGCATCAATGCTACATGTTTTTAGTAATATGACATAGTCTGTGTATTTTTACCTGATTAAATTTAATTATCTATACTGTAATTTAAAATTGTAAACATGGAATTTGTTTTTTTGGTTCCCAACTCTTTTGGTCGTATAACTTATCACTCTTTCTTCTTAACAGAGTTTGTAAATTGCTGTAGTTTATATATCACATTATTTGGTTTGAATTTAAAAGTCATAAATATTTTATTTTTAATAAATTCTCATTTATTTACGTTCCATTTCAGCATTAAAAATATAAGGTTATAGTTAGTAATATAGTTCAGTTAGCATTTGTTGTGGATGTATACCCGATTTATTTGACACGAGCACGGCATGTACAGTCTGATCATTTAAGGTTGAGTATACAGTATGGAATTTGTAGCAATTTTTTTTGAACTTTGTTTTAATCATGATTAGTAACTTTGGACTGTTTGATCATAATTTTCTTTTTGATAATTTTCCATGGCTTGCCACCATTTGATGAATTACCTAGTAATCAGTGTAAGTTCGGAACTAGGATAGAGTGCTTCAGGTTGAGAATAAGGTTGGCAAAAATTAAAAACAAATATGCCTAAGATTTGTCACGTCTAGCTGCCAGAGAGATTTTCATTTTCGTTTCTTTTACAGTTGAACCGTCGAAGGCAGTAGACAAATCCTGCCATTGGATTTGAAAGGGCAGACTGTCAAGTGTTTTTTTCGTTACAGTCCATTAATCAATGAGATAAGATTTTGACCCTTATCTTTACAAACATGTAGTAAAAATAACAATTTTTGTTTCAGGGCTATCTGACGCAAGTTTTTTTTTTGTCTTTGGCGTCGACTTATTTCTTTTCCTGTGTTTTTCCATTCGGATTTTCTCTGGTGTTAAGGCTTTCTGCTTGTTCTGGCTCTATTTTTCCTGGCCGTGTTACCACAACGATTTTGACCTTCACGATTGGGCTAACCCTGCGTTTGGTTAGTGAGTTGGGATTGGTCTTGTGAAACCCCATTCATCTACGAACAACAACAAGGATCCTAACCACAGCGCCGGATCAAATAAACAGAAGTGAGAGGTATCATTCACATAAGCATAAACCAGGTAGGAGAAAACTTTAATTTAGGAAATTAGAACTATACATCAATTTTTTTACATGCAAATAAAACATAACATATTTACATTTGACATAATATAAAATGTAAGAACATCTTGATAACTTTCCTTATAATAATTACTTTCTGTACTCTTGGCAATTAAAAGTCCTAGAACGTTGCGGCCAAATTTCTATATAACCTTTAAAAACGATGTAACACCAATGTTTACCAAGAAAGGGTATATAAAAAAATTGTAGGTACTATTTTGATTTATGAACATAATAATTTTCATTGGAATAAAATGGAATTGTTATTTTGTATTAATTGAGTCGTTTTATTATGGAGCTATACACCAGCAGTCAATAAATTAAAATTATTCCTAATACCTATGTGTTTTCCTGTTTAATCACTGGGTAAGTAACACAGATAATGTAAAACAGTTGGCGCCTATTGAGTAATCAAAGCAGAGCACAACTATCTTTAAAAAAAAATACGGACCTAGCCTCCGACAGGGGGATTTTTGTTAGTGTTAATTACGAAATTAAAATATTTTTTGGCGCATTCAATATAGTGTCCTAAAAATTTTACATTTTTCGACTTTCTCCAAAACTGATGTAGAGGTTTATTGGGGAAAAAATAGGAATTTAATAGTATTTTTTCAGGATTCATTATGGCGAATGCAATATAGTTACAACGGCATAATGTGGATATATCCACTGCTATTGCATCTCACACGGAGGAATCCGTGCAAGCCGCATAAACATATATACGCCATCCGGCGGGAGGTCGGCGAGGCCGCGTTCAGTGTTGCATGCTCCCTTTCGATCTGTCCTTTGCACAGACAGGTGCATATCGGTACCCTGATTCTAGTACAGACGAAACATGTACCTCTGCCGTATCACTGTGGCAGGGAGGGTAAATTTTGACTTTCTTCTCGGAATGGTGGTACATGTGGACCATCATCTCGATGGTGGTGGTGTTTTATCGCAATTTATTCAAACTGTGCAACCTCTAACACCGAAAGGATATGATTGGAACGAAGTTTGCATTTACTGATCGCAATTTACTTCATTTATATACGGAGTTGCATATAGGTGTACCTTTGCTGAATGTGATTTCAGCACTACAACGGCATAATGTGGATATATCCACTGCTATTGCATCTCACACGGAGGAATCCGTGCAAGCCGCATAAACATATATATATATATATATATATATATATATATATATATATATATATATATATATACAAGCGTGGATCTAAGGGGAGGGAGGCGGTGGGGGGTGATCGCCCCCCCCCCCCCCAAGAACTTTGAGTTCAGGAAAATAGACCCGATTTTGTTTCTTATACTATTCAAGAACTAGAGAGAGTAATAAATCATTTTTACCCTTTTTTTCTTCTCAAACTACCTGTGTTCTTTAGTTCGGTGTGCGTTGCAATATATATATATATATATATATATATATATATATATATATATATATATATATATATATATCATAGGAATGGGTTAGAAATTTTATAATCAAAAATACCTGTCTGCAATAATGGACTATTTGGTTTATATATATATATATATATATATATATATATATATATATATATATTTCATAGGAATGGGTTAGAAATTTTATAATCAAAAATACCTGTCTGCAATAATGGACTATTTGGGTTGGATAATAATAGTTATTTGGAAGTGTGAAGTGTTAAAAAGGATTTTAATCCTTGTCATAGGCGTCGGAAGGAGGTTTACTTTATCACTAAGTATTTATGGCACAGAATATTATTTCAGTAATAAACTTAAAATTAAAAGCTTGTATAATAATATTTATTTTTTTTTATGATTCCTTAATAAATCACATACATTACAAAATATAGATAATTTTGACATATTTAACACAAATTACAATCGTATTTTTGGCATAGAAACTGTTTCAGGCACATTCAGACAAAAACGTATCCCTATTCTCTCAAAAAATTCTAAGTTATAATTTAAATACTTACAAAAATACAAGAAAGAAACATGTACAAAAAAATTAATTCATCCATATAATATTAAAATTTTTTTGGGGCATTTTTTATTAATTAAAAACATTTTTAGGACCTTTTCACGTTTCAGTTTATTTATTTTTTCAGAATTATAATTAAACACTAAAAAGGGAATCAAATGTAATTAATTTTTATATATTACAGTTAAAATTAGACCTACTTATTTTAATTTTTATTGCACTGACCTCTTAATTTAATTTACTTTATTATATGGAAAACCGATAGCCCCAAAATAACAAAATAAACATGTTCATTACACACGCCTAAGACAAAGACACAAATACAATAATAAAATAATACAAAAATTACTACTAATTCGTATTAAATATATATAAAATTAAAGAGTACGACACACTAAAATAAAAATATTTAAAAAATAAAAAAATATGTAAACAACATTAAATAATGAAATACAATAAAAACAAAAATTTGAATAATAAATTGTGTTTACGTTGGTAAACATTACGTATCTAATTCGTAATCAAAGTCAGTGAAGCTATCTTCGCTCAAATTAATTATAATTGGTTCCTCTCTCTCACCGATCGTGAGATCGAATTTCGAAATTTTGTTTTATTTTTTTATTCAATTTTCCGTAGTAACTTTATTCAAAAAAATCTTTCAAGAGTTCCGTTAAATTACTTATCTTGTAAGTTGTGTTATTTCTAGCAACTCTACCTTTTACTTGAGAGAGATATTTCCTTCTCCAACGGACAGTGTCCGGACGATTTATAAGGACTAATTTCCTACCTAGTTTTTCCCAGAAAAAATTAAGTTCTCTGAGCAATTTCCAGAGCTCAGTTCTTTTTTGATTTTAGTTAGAATTTTGTCAACGGTTGGGAGCTGATTCTTATAATAAAATGTATATACAACTCCTTTTATTGCAGTTTTCATCTCTTCTTCCAATGAGGTTTTTCGTCTGCCTGTGATCGAATGTGTGGCTTGAGAGTGCTAACAATTCCAGACGTTTTTTTCTCCTTCAGTATTCGGTATATAGTACATTTTCCAATTCCTGTCATGTTGGAACACATTTCAGCAGAGCTTTTAACATTATTATCTAGATATTGACATCTTAAGGCATCATAAACATTCATCGTAATAAGTTTTTCGTTGAGGAAAAAATGCTCTGGTTTAACGATTTTGGGATAAATATAGAGGTGGAAGCAATATCTTTTGGGTATCTCACTAATCTCAAATTATACATTAAAACAAGCGCAAACACAATAAGTCACTAAGGACACACTGTAAGGTGTACTTTGCTCACTGACAAAGATTAAATTGAACTATCAGAAATTTTATTGTTGTAGTAAATTTTTAAAAGCTTATAATATTCAAATATAATTAAATATAATTAGAATTACGACAGTCCTCAGTTACCTGCGACGCTGGAACTGGTGCGCTGGAGGTTTCAGTAACAGTTTTATTATTCTCTCTAGTTCTTGAATAGAATATAGGAATGTCTATGCTTACGATCGACCCCTCCCCCTTCCAAGAGCTTTGAGTTCAGGAAAATAGAGCCGATTCTGCTTCTTATACTAGGAATGTGTATGCTGCTGGCATCTCTCCCATTGTCGGCAACTTGTTTTTTCTTGTGATCGCCCCCCCCCTCTCTAATAGTTTCAAATTTAGGAAAATAGACCCGACCCTGCCTTTTACACTAGAAATGGGAATGTTGCTGGTCTCTACCCCCCCCCCCGTAGACAATTTGCTTTCTCTTGCAATACTGTATTTTTGTGATATATAGAAGCTGAATCCGCCCCTATATATATATATATATATATATATATATATATATATATATATATGTTCATGCGGACCTCACGGATTCCTCCGTGTGAGATGCAACAGCAGTGGATACATCCACACTATGCCGCTGTAGCGCTGAAATCACATTCAGCAAACGTACAACTATATGCAGCTCCGCGTATGAATGAAGTAAAATGCGAACAGTAAATGCAAACTTCTCTCCATCATATCCTTTCTGTGTTAGAGGTTGCACAGTTAGAATAAGTTGTTATAAAACGCAATTTATCCTATTCCACCACCATCGAGATGATGGCCCACCTGCACCACCACACCGAGAAGACAGTCAAAACCCACCCTCCCCGCCACAGTGATACGACAGAGGTACATGTTTCGCCTCCACCAGACCCATCAGGGCACCGACATGCACCTGGCCGTGCAAAGGACAGATCGGAAGAAAGCATGCAAACACCGAACGCGGCCTCTCCGACCTCCCGCCGGATGGCGTACAAATGTTCATGCGCCATCCGGCGGGAGGTCGGAGAGGCCGCGTTCGGTGTTTGCATGCTTTCTTCCGATCTGTCCTTTGCACGGCCAGGTGCATGTCGGTGCCCTGATGGGTCTGGTGGAGGCGAAACATGTACCTCTGCCGTATCACTGTGGCGGGGAGGGTGGGTTTTGACTGTCTTCTCGGTGTGGTGGTGCAGGTGGGCCATCATCTCGATGGTGGTGGAATAGGATAAATTGCGTTTTATAACAACTTATTCTAACTGTGCAACCTCTAACACAGAAAGGATATGATGGAGAGAAGTTTGCATTTACTGTTCGCATTTTACTTCATATATATATATATATATATATATATATATATATATATATATATATATATATATATATATATATAGATATAGATATAGTCGAAAGCTTGCTATATACTTATCGGATACCCGGTATGATTTTATCCTTTAAGTAATAATTTGAATAAAATGTTCAGCAACCATCGAACTTATAAATTGTTTTCGATTAACATAGTTAATTTTTGTTGACAATTGTTTCCGATAGTAATCAGTAAACATTAGGTAGTGGCCAGTTATCAGGAAAATCTCTTCAAACAACAAGGATTTCCTTTATATTTCATTGGCAAAAATGGCTAGTTTTGTTGGTATTGTGCCCTATTTTGATTTCCATAACAATATTTTAATAAATGAACAACGCTACAAGAAGAAAATTGTAATACTAGACTTCTTAACTGTTTTTTTGGATAGCACTCTATTGTAGAGGAGAACAAATGAGAAAAATTTTGCATTTGACACTTATACTTTGCAATTTCTTCGCTTATTGGCGATAGTATTTCAGTATTTATTAAAGTTAATGTCCCTTATTAATTCTTACAAGAATCGCGTAATATGGAACAAACTATTTTATGAATTTTTTCACGTTGATAAAGTTATCTTCACAAAAAAATCTAAATTTGAAAAACACGTTTTAAAATACGCCATTCGTTATTTGGTATCTTCTACTTCCCTTATTTTTATATGGGTATATTCTTTCTATATTACTAATATTATGATGTCTGTTGATGATATTGTAAATATATTGGAATTACTATGGTTTCCTGCAAATAATATAATCGTAAGATCGTATAATTTATGGAAGTGCATTATAATGATAGTGTTGTTGCTAGCCACAAAAAGCAGGTACAAAAGTCTAAGAAGTCTGGTTGTCCGAATTAAATTTACAGAATCTGGAGAGGTGGCATTCATGAATATTACGAAAGTCGAAATGTTATCTCTGCGCCTTCACAAGATCACAGCACATTTAAAACATCTTTTTGAAATCGAATTTTTCGTGATGATTACCAATGCATTTCTCAACTGCTTATTTTTTTGTACTCAATTGCAACTTCATGAAAGTTTCCTGCATAATATCTTGGAGTTAATTTTTCTTATGGTAAGTTATAAAATAATATATTATTTAGAAATCGAGTCAGCTTTAGGGATTGGTAACGACGAGGATTTTATTAATTTATTATTTAATCCCAACATATTTATAATAAAATTTTTATAAAGAAAATTGCACCGACTTCTAAAAATGTGCTAAAAAGTGAAAAATAACTCTAAATTTTTATATGAAATTGAAATTTTTGAAGTCGGCGCCAAACTAATACCTGACAAAATATGATTCGCATAAACAGATTAAAAATACTTTAATTGTAATTACTTTCTTACCATAATTTGTATATATTAGTAGTTATTTATTTCATTTAGAAGTAATTTGTCGCCGACTTTAAAAATTTCAATTTCATATAAAAATTTCTAGTTATTTTTCACTTTTTAGCGCAATAAAAATTTTATTTTCCGTTTTTTAGTTTTGAATTCTTTATGATATCCATAAATTATTTGAACTACGTGCTAATTGAGATTAATGTACCTCGCAATGACTCCAAAGTGGCAAAAAAGTACCCATTTTATCCATAATTGTAAATCACCCTAAAATGAACCACTAAAAATTCTTTGATTTTTAGAGTTCTCGAAATACCAATAAAATTGTTTGAAACAAATATTTAGTACGTCATAGTAAATCCAATATCTTAAATTTCAAATTAATTTTAGATTGGTAATATTGGCCCCAAAATCTTCCAATATCGATATTTAAAGAACTTGAAACGTAAATTTCTTAGCCCGATATATTTTATATTGCATACTGAGTTTGTATACGCCACAAGCACCACGCAATATCAATTTTAGATAAAACAGGAGAATGTAAAATTTTTAGTCCCTCATATTGTGTCTTATCAAATTAATAGTTGTAAAAAATTAACTTCATATTCGTAATACACCACCCCCCAACCTCCTAATACCAAATCTGAAAAAATGCGAATACGGTCAAATTTTCAATCCACCATATTGAATCCGCCATATTGAACTTCAAATAAATAATTTTAACATCGTTATCTAAATCTAAATCTAAACTCTTCAAAGCCCCCTAGTACCAATTTTAGAGGAAATGCAGAAATAAAAAATTTCTAAACGGTCATATTGCTTCTGACATATTAGATTTTCTTAAAATTATTTTATATTCGCTATTTACATCCTCAAAAATGAGTTAGTTTCACATTTGAACCAAATCGAAAAATGTAAAATTTTTAGTCAGCTATATTGAATCCAGAAAAAATACTATTAAATTCATAATTTACACCCTCACGAACCCTCTATGTCAGTTTTGGAGAAAGTCGAAAAATGTAAAATTTTTAGTACACTATAATGAATCCGCCAGATTAAGTTTTTCAAAATATATTCTAATTTCGTAATTAACACTAACAAAAATCCCCCAATACTGACTTTAAACAAAATCGAGAGATGTAGAATATTTAATCTTCCATCTTAGATCCTCCATATTTAATTTGTTTTAAATAATATGAAATTCGTAATGTACTATCATATCAATTTTGAAAAAAATCGGACAAAATTTATTTTTTATCCGCCATATTTAAATACGCCATATTGGATTTTTTTTAAATAATTTTAGATTCGTCATGTGTGACCCCGAAAACTCTCCCATACCAATTTTGGAGAAAATCGGACAAAATCGATTTTTTTTGTCCGCCATATTGAATTTTTTTTAAATATTTTGAATTCGTTATGTGCAACCTCAAAAACTTCCCAATACCAATTTTGGAGAAAATCGGAAAAAATTAAATATTCTGTCCGCCATATTAAATCCGCCATTCTGAATTTTTTTAAATAATTTCAGATTCGTTGGGTACAACCCCGAAAATTCCTCCATATCAATTTTGGAGAAAATCGGACAAAATAATTTTTTTGGCCGCCATATTGTAAGCGCCATCTTGGATTTTACTGCACCAATTTCATCTAAAAAAATATGAGACCACTGCAGGAACTTCTTGAATATAACGTAAAAAATTTCATTCAAATCGGTGCAGCCATTCCGGAGTAATCGGTGTACATACATAAAAAAAATAAAAATACATAGTCGACAAATTGAGAACCTCATTCTTTTAGAAGTAGGTTAAAAAACGATTTATTACTATCTTTAGTTCTTGAATAGACTATAATAGAAGAGGCAAAATCGGGTCTATTTTCCTGAACTCAAAGCTCTTGGGGGGGGGCGATCATACCCACCGCCCCTCCCCCCCTTGGATCCGCGCCTGTTAGGTGTGTATAAATTATTAAATCGTTCATATGCATCCTCGTTGCGTCATGCCCCTACTTGTCGAATCTTTTGATACTATTCAAGTTTTGGTTCTTGCACTTTATTATCGTATTTTTCACGAAAAATACAAAAAAAAAATCACTTTTGATGCGATTTTTATCAGATACAATTGAAAAAGGCATTTTTCATAATATTGATCCGTACACGACTAACAAGAAAGATACCTGAAGTGCCCGTCTCCGATTTTAATGAAATTTCAACATGTAGAGAGTACAAAAATAAGAGACTGCGGAGATTCATTATAACTGCGTGAAACTGCCCCTAAAGTTCACCCCTAAAAACGGTATTTTTGAAATATCTCATGGGCCGTATTCTTGAACTGGGGAACGTGAAGCGAACGATGAAAGGGTGGCAAATATATATTCTTGACGCGTTCATTATTCATATCCTTTTTCGCCCGTTGGAATAACTCGTCATTAAAAAAAGTAGTATGTTGACGAACTGTTTCTTTAAGACGTTTTATTTTTTGAATAAACAGTTGAAATGTTAATTAGGTGGTACTTCGATATTTTTATTATCTTCAAATTTTTAATTAAAATTTCCTTAGAAAGTTGAATATGTTTCGCAAATATTAAGTAAATTTGAAGTGACAAACACGTAAAATTATTACAGGAGATTCTCTTCATAACTCAATTGTATGAACGTGCTATTTAAAAATGTTTTTCTACGGCTAGTTTTGTTTATGAATTTAACATAAATACTTGTGTCCATAACAGCCGAGTATATTAGTTTTAAACAGTTAAGTCTAACATAATTCTTTTCAGGACGCAACTTATAATAAATTTGAGAAATCACAATTTGTAAGCTATCTGAAACTTTTATTTAAATAAGTAACAAATTGTATATTTAAATTATGTTAACTACAGCACTTAACTTAATTAAACTGTGTTAAACACTATAAGACACTACAATGAAATAAATATTATGATTATAACTTATCGGGGCATATAAATATAAACCCTACAGACCAAAGAATGAGGTCCTTCAGCATAAAAACCTTATTTATGGCACATTTGATCTTCAAGCCTCTACAAATCTTTATAAAATAAAAAAAAACTATATTAAAAGTTGAATGTAAGATCTGCCAGTATCTTTAATGGACGTCTTCTGTCTGGCCTTCGGTTTCAGTCCTTGATCCTAAAAACTTTCTCCATCATTGTTCAAGATCCAGATTTTCTTTCAAATTTAGTTGTCAGGACAGAACATCTTGCAGTAAGAGGCTGGATATTTTGTAAATTCATACAATAAATAACTGATTGGATAGTTCCTGTAGTGGATTTGGATGATGGCTTTTAGTCATACTACATAGAGTTGTAATTTCCACCGTTTCAAGGTTTATCAGTACTAGCTTTCTGCAATTACTGTATATAGGGGGCATGTATTCCAATTGACGTTAATATATTACTTTGTAAATATAAGTTGCTATTTTTCTGGATATCCTTTTTTTTATGTATTAGAATCCTAAAGTATTCGGCCCTTTGGATGCATTTTTGTTTAACAGTTCTGGGTCAATTTAAGATAACTTTGTGGTCTATATTTACACCTAAATATTTGATTGATGGCTTGGTCTATATTTCTTGGTTGTTAAGTAATATAAAATAAATTTAATCCTGGCAAAGTACAAATATTTTAATGGCAATTAATAACTTCACAACAATAATATCAACGACGATATTTGTTTTTATTTTTGACGGTTAATTTGACGTGTCAAAATTTTTTTTGCCCAAAATGGCGACAAAACATACTACGGACATTTTGGATCTGACAGCTCAATTCAATCTGTCATCCATTTTATTGTTTGAATTCCGCGAGTTTTAGCACGTTCATATCAGGCAACATTGCATTTTCAAGAATATGGCTTTTACTGTCAAGAGACTGAAGTGACAGTTCACATCTCCATAAACATCTTTTCAATGAAAGTTACTTGTTATTCGAAATGATGTTAAGTTATAATATTTTCACCCCCAAGGATATCTTCATTATTTTTTATTAGGGTAAACAATATATTTACGCAAGTAATTTAATTCTAAAAATTACGAAATTTAATGGAATTATTTGAAAATATTTTTTTACTAATATCATAAGTAACTTAAGTTGACGGGTTTCGAAGTTTCTAAAAATAAATAGTACAAGAGGGTGAGCCACCCCAAATACGTTTTTTTTTTTTTAAATTTTAGGTTCTAAATAAGATATTTTTACAAAACTAAATGGAAATTACTTGTTATTTGAAATGATATTGTCTTATGGTATTTTCACCTCCAAGGATATCATCCCTTATTTCTTATAAAGATAAACCATCTATTAGTGCACGTAATTAAATTCTAAAAATTACGAAATTTAATGAAATTTTTTCGAAGTTATTATTCCAGGAATACCATAATTAAATCAAGTTAACATGCCTTGGTGTTTTGAAAAATGAGGTAGTAAAGAAGGGTGAGTCGCCTCTAAATTAATTTTTTTCAAATCTTAAATTCTAATTGAGATATCTTTACAAAACAAAGTGGAAATTATCTGTTACTTGAAGTGAGGTTACACCATATTGTTTTAACCTCATAGATCAGGCGCGGATCCAAGGGGGGGGGCGGTGAGGGCGAAGGCCCCCTCAAGAGCTTTGAGTTCAAGAAAATAGACCCGATTTTGCTTCTTATACTATAGTTTATTCAAGAACTAGAGAGAGTAATAAATCATTTTTTACCCTTTTTTTTCTTCGCAAACTACCTGTGTTTTTTAGTCCGATGTCTTTAGCAAAATCTGTAAGACACATATATTTTAAATAGGAATAGGTTAGAAATTTTATAATCAAAAATACTGGTCTAAAATCATGGACTATTTGGGTTACAATAGATATTTGGAAGTGTGAAGTGTTAAAAAGGGTTTTAATCCTTGTCATAGGCGTCGGAAGGAGGTTTAATTTATCACCAAGTGTTTCTGGAATAGAATTTTATTTCTATATAAACTTAAAATAAAAATTTTTTATAATATTATTTTATTTCTTATGATTTCTTAATAATTCACATAGGTTACAAAATATAGATAATTTTGACATATTTAACACAAATCACAATTTTTTTTATTTTTAATTTTGGCATAGAAACCGTTTAAGGCACATTCATACCAAAACGTAGCCTTATTCTCTCTAAAAATTCTAAGTTATAATTTAAATACTTACAAAATACTCATTGTCTAAAATTCTAGAAGTTAAACATATATAAAAAAATTAATTCGTCCATATAATATTAAAATATTTTTGCGACTATCGGTCATTTTATTATTAATTAAAAACATTTTTAGGACATTTGACGCTTCAGTTTATTTATTTCTTAAACTATTTGCAAAATTACAATTAAGCACTAAAAAGGGATTCAAATGTAATTAATTTTTATATGTTGTAGTTAAAATTAGACCTACTTATTTTTATTTCTATTGTACTGATATCTTAATTTAATTTACTTTATTATATGGAAATCCGATAGACCCAATAAAACTAAAATAAACGTGTTAATTCTACACGCTTAACAAAAAGACACAAATACAATAATAAAATAATAAAAAACTTACGGCTAATTGGAATTAAATATATATAAAATTAAAGAGTGAGACATACTAAAATAAAAATATATAAAAAAATAAAAAAATATCTAAACAACATTAAACAATAAAATATAACAAAAACAAAAATTTGCATTATAAATTGTGTTTACACTGGTAAACATGACGTATCTAATTCGTAATCAAAGTCAGTGAAACTATCTTCGTTCAAATTAATTATAATTGGTTCCTCTATCTCATCGATCATGAGATCGAGTTTCCACATTTTGTTTTATTCTTTTATCATATGGATTTTTCCCAATTTTCCGCAGTAACTTTATTCAAAAAAATCTTTCAACAGTTCAGGTAAATTACAAATTTTGTAAGTTGTGTTATTTCTAGTAACTCTTCCTTTTACTTGAGAGAGATATTTCTTTCTCCAACGGAGAGTTTCTGGACGATCTATAAGAACAGATTTTCTTGGTTTTCTGGTTTTTCCCAACAAAAATTAAGTTCTCTAAGTAATTTCCAGAGCTCAGTTCTTTTAATTTCAGATAAATCGCGATCTTCATTGATTTTAGTTAGAATTTTGTCGATGGTTGGGATCTGCTTCTCATAATAAAACGTATGTTCAATCTCTTTTATTGCAGTTTTCATTTTTTCTTCCAACGAGGTTTTTCGTCTGCCTATGATCGAATGTGGCCTGGAAGTATCAGCAATTCCAGTCGTTTCATTATTCGGTACATAGTAGATTTTCCAAGTCCTATCATATTGGAACACATCTCAATTGAGCTTTTAACATTATTATCTAGATATTGATATCTTTAGGCATCATAAACATTCATCGTAATCAGTTTTTCGTTGAGGAAAAAATACTTTGGTTTAACGATTTTGGAATAAATATAGAGGTGGAAGCCATATTTTTGGGTATCTCACTAATCTCAAATAATATATAAAAACCAGCGCAAACAAGATAAATCACTAAGAACACACTGTAAGGTGTATTTTGCTCACTGACAGGAATTAAATTGAACTATCAGAAATTTTATTGTTGCACTAAATTTATAAAAGCTTATAATATTTAAATATAATTAAATATAATTAGATTTACTGCGCTCCTCAGTTACTGGCACTGGAGCCAGGTACGTTGGAGGTTTCGGTAACAGTTTTATTACTCTGTCTAATTCTTGAATATAGTATAGGAATGTGTATGCATGCGATCGCCTCCTCCCCCTTCCCAAGAGCTTTGAGTTCAGGAAAATAGAACTGATTCTGTCTTTTATATTAGGAATTATGCTTCTGGCACACCCCTCCCTTTGACAACTTGTTGCCTTGCGATAGCCACCACCCAAGAGCTTTGAGTTCAGGAAAATAGACCTTATTCTGCCTCTTATACTAGGAATGTGTATGCTGCTGGCATCCCCCCCCCGTCACCAGGAGCTTCAAATTTAGAAAAACAGACCCGAACTTGCTTTTTACACTAGAAATGGGAATGTTTCCCGTGTCTCCCCCCCCCCCCGGTCGACAACTTGCTTTCACTTGCTATACTATACTTTTGTGATATCACCGCCTTACCCCCCCCCCAAAAAAAAAAGGGAGGCTGGATCCGCCCCTGCCATAGATATCATCCTTTACTTTTTATGGGGGTTAATGTTGTAACTCATTTACATAATTTAATTCTAGACATTACGAAATTAAACCAAATTTGTTGATAATATATTTTTACGAATAAAATAAGTAACTTAAGTTGACGTTTTTCGGGTTTTCCGAAAACTAACTAGTAAAACAGGGTGAGCCACCTTCAAAGAGGTTTTTTAAATATCTCCAATTCTGAAAATCATGGTCCTTTGGTTTAGACCGTGTCAAATTGGAATTATTATCCGACATTCAGTGTTCTAATCTCAAGGAGTAAAGATCCCTGAAGATGCGTCATGCAATTGTAGACGAAACGTCGGATAATAATTCCAATTTCATACGGTCTATACCCAAGAACCATGATTTCGAACTTCACTAAAGCCATGAAAGCTTTCGTTCTTTATTATCTCCAGTTTTAATTAAGATATCCCTTCAAATCAAAGTTAAACTTATTTGTTACTCGAAATGATGTTAAACTATGGTATTTTCACTCCCAAGGATATTATTCCTTATTTTTTATAAAAATAAGCCGTCATTTAACATATATTATTTTTCTAAAAATTGTCAAATTTCAATTTAAATTAACGTTGCTATATACTTATCGGATACCCTGTATAACTTTAGTCTTTAACTAATAATTCGAATAAAATATTCACCAATCATCAAACTTATAAATTGTTTTCAATTGACATAATTATTTTTTGTTGACAACTGTTTCCGATAGTAATCCCATTAGGTAGTTGCCTGTTATCAGGAAAATGTCTTCAAACAATGACGATTTTCTTTATATTTCATTGGCAAAAATGGCTAGTTTTGTTGGTATTGTACCCTATTTTGATTTCCATAACAATATTTTAATAAATGAACAAAGTTACAAGAAGAAAATTGTAATATTAGTTCTCATAACTGTTTTTTTGGATAGCACTCCACTATGGAAGAGAACAAATAAGAATAGTGTTACATATGAGCCTCATCCATTAGAATTTCTTCGCCTGTTGGGGATGGCATGTCAGAATTTATTAAAGTTAATGTTTCTTATTAATTCTTACAAGAATCGCTTAATATGGAAGAAACTATTTTATGAATTTTTTCACGTCAATAAAGTTATCTTCACAAAAAAATGTAAATTTGAAAAGCACGTTTTAAAATATGTCATTTGTTACTTGATACTCTCTACTTCCATTATTTTTATATGGGTCTATTCTTTCTATATTGCTAATATTATGATGCCTAGTAGTGATATTGTAACCATATTGGCATTACTATGGTTTCCTGTGACGAATATAATCGTAAAATCGTATAGTTTATGGATGTGCATTATAATGATAGTATTGTTGTTAGCCACAAAAAGCAGGTATAAGAGTCTAAGAAGTCTCGTTGTACGAATTAAATTTACAGAATCTGGAGAGGCTGTATTGGTGCATATTAAGAAAATCGACATATTAACTCTGCACCTACACAAGATCACAGAGCATTTAAAACATCTTTTTGAAATCGAATTTTTCGTGATGATTTCCAATGCATTTATAAACTGCTTATTTTTTTGTTTTCATATACAATTTCATGGAAATTTTCTGCATTTTATCTCGGAGTTAATTTTCCTTATGGTAAGTTGTATAATATATTATTTAGAAATCGAGGAAATTTTAGAGATAGGTAACGATAACGATTTTATTAATTTATTATTTAAACCCAACTTATTTATAAAAATACGTAATTCTTGTTTGACTACTATATGTTAATAATGACTGTTTTTTGAAATTTTGGGAATTTTTTACTCGAAAACAACGCATCATACGAGAAAATTATTAGAAATCTTTTCTGTTCAGACTACTTTTGATTTCTGTACAGGGTGTTAGGGAAAATGTGGGAAATTTCTCAGATATGAAAAAAATATGTGACAGGAATACTACAAGTTCATATAAACTTTTTTCGTGTAAGCTTCCTCTTCGGAGATAAGGGCTCCCAAAGACCTGCAATGGAATAAAGTTTTTTGCTCATAATTATTAAGCCACCACATTTCATATTTCAATTTTTTTTAATATGATGTATACCAAGTAAAACCCTTCAAATTACTATCCAAGGAAGTGTTGTGAATTACTCACATCTACAGGGGCGGGCTAGCTGTGACACTAATGACAACATTTTTTTAACGCTCTGTATGATAAAAACTTTGGACAACGTTTTCTACATACCTTTAACTATTAACTAAAAATTAAGTACTCTTCATTCATGTTGCTAATTCTAACCGTTTTCGATAAAACGCCATTTTATTTACACTGTTAGTCCCCTAACTCCTGTGGGGTTGAATGTGAAAAAGAGGAATTTTCCTCTGTCACCATAGTTAAACTAACTGCTTACCTAAGAACTCCGTAAGAGAGGGTCAACATGGGCTCCGTGAAGTTCGATACACTCGCGGGCACGACAAATTGAGGACTGCTGCACCCACCACATTGACTCAGTTCCTTACTTGATAACAATGAAACGTGATTCTCTATAGAAGTTCCTTCCTACTATCGATCGGAGTGGAATACATCAAGGTTTTGAGTTGTCCCCACAAGTAAAAATCCAACAGCGTTAGGTCGGGAAGTCGAGGAGGCCAGGCGAACGGTTTAAATAGACGTTATTCAGGTGCTCCCGCACACCAACGCTGAAATGGGTACATGGTTCGGTGGGTTTCAAGTGGCAAATGCTCTACTAGATCGTGAAAAGCATTCTGAAGGAACTACAAATAAAGTTCTCCATTTCGTCGTGCTGACAATAGGAATGGTCTAATCAAAAAATTGCCAATGACTTCTGCCCAGACATTAATTGATTGGAACTGACGTTGGTTATGCGAAACAATGGTTGCACGAAGATTTTCATCAGCGCATACATGTCAGTTGTTGTCGCATTTAGCAATGCCCCTGGTGTTAAGGACATATAACGACCACCATCAAAGGGATAGGATGTTTCGTCCCGATATCAGTGGTGGACTCATCAGTAGGATCCACTGATATCTTTCCCAGACATCCTTATTGCACTTTCCACAAATTTGGACTCCAATTTAAGTCAAGTTTTGCCGGAAAGTGGTGGCAAGATGTTAGTTCCACAATATGCCCCCTAAGGCATTTGCTTTCCGACTTTGACTATCATAGAAAATCCCAGCCGTAAGAAAATACAGGCCTGATAAGGGAAATGTGGAACGGACATTCTAGGTGGGTTTTCCAAGTTCAGGATAAATCACAGCCAACGGCGGTTTAGAACCTTGTCTGCCGTCATCCCTGATCAAGCGCCATGTCGCATTTAGCAATGCCCCTGGTGTTAAGGACATATAACTAAGCGATATAATTTTCGACCACCGTCAGAGTGATAGGATGTTTCGTCCCGATATCGGTGGTGGATTTATCAGTGGGATCCACCGATAACTTTCTCAGACATCCTTATTGCACTTTCCATAAACTTGGACTCCTGTTTAAGTTAAGTTTTGCCGGAAAGTGGTGGCAAGATGTAGGTTTCACAATATTGTATAAATTACGATACCATTTTTGGTAAATTCTGCTTCACCCGTGAAGGGAATAGTGCTAATAAAGTTTACATTATTTCGTTGCTAATCCAATAGCCAATTTGCAAATTTCATTATACATGGAAAATCTTCAGGAAAAAGTTCATGCACTGTTTTCAAATGATATGGATATAACAATTGTTTAGAAAGGAACTACTATGTTTTATACCACTAAACTTATTTAGAAAACAGTGACTGCAGTTTCAACTCACAGAGTCATTTTCAAACTAAATTACAAAGGTAGACTAAGTATTCAATACAGAAACATGAGAAAATTTAACAATAAATAAAAACTACCTGAGAAATTACATTATTACAAGGGGAGGTACTAAATTTTGGGAACTTATTATTATTTGGCAACAACAAATAACGGGGAAAACCCAAGTTCTGTCTGGTCATTAAGCAAATTTACATTTTTATTTTTACTATGTTTATGTATTTCTAAAGATTCAAGAATATTTAACTTTTGGCCTTTTGTTGAATAATGTAATATATCAGTGTTGCTTAAATTAGGAAAACTGTGGTTGTATTCTAAACAATGGTTGGCAAAGCCCGAGTCTGTTTTTTGTAGTATATATGATCGGTAGTGTTCTGAAAAGCGAGTTTTAAAGCTTCTACCACTTTGTCCAATATACAAGCTATCACACTCTGAACATTTTAACTTATAAACTCCTGATTTATTAAATTTATTAATTTTATCTTTAGCATTGTAAAGGATAGTGGACAGATTGTGTTGAGATTTATTGGCTACTTTTATATTATGTTTGGAAAGAGTATTAGCTTAGTTTTCTGATAGGGTACCACAGTATGACAAAGATATATAAGATGAATTATCTTTATCATTTTTTATTTTCGGATATATTGAACTAAAGGCTAGTTGTTTTTGTTTTTTAGTTATTAATTTCTTTATGGTTTGTTGGGAGAAATTGTTTGATATTGCAATCCTTTCAATGATATTTAGTTCCTCTTGAAGATCTTCTTCAGAGGGAGGTAAAGAGAATGATCTATGCATCATTGAATTGTATGCAGCCATTTTGTGTTGTAAGGGGTGAAAAGAGTCATTAGATATAGTATTACCTGTAAACGTTGGTTTTCTAAAAATTTTAAAATTACACTGATTATTGAGGGAGATATGGAGAGATCTTGAAAATTTATTTTATGGTTATTTTCAGTTTCCAGAGTAAATTGAATTTTTGGATGGCAATTATTAATGTATTGTAAGAATTTTTGAAGCTATCTAGTAGTGCCTTTAAAACATGCTAGAACATCATCCACATATCTGTACCAAAATTGAACATGAAAGGGAAATTAAGAATTTTGTTTTCTATGTTTGACATGAAAATGTCTGCTAGGAGAGAGCTAAGAGGAGGTACAGATCTCACCATATCACACCTTAATAATCAGTGTACTGCGCTCATAATTTTTGAATGCTCGTCGAAAGAGTGTCTGCTGAAGCGTTTAAAATATTAGAAGGAAATACTTTAATCGCCTACCATTCTCCCTTAGACGTTGGTTGACTCGTTGAAATGTTTCCTGATCTGGAAGAATACGATTAGGATATAACCTCCTGACTTTCGAAGCATTGCAAGATGCAAGACCATGCATCAAATGCATATCTGCATACTCAGTAAAAGTGTATTCCATATTTCGAATTATTTCACTACGAAATTGAAAAATCATCAAATTAATATCCAAGTAAAGAGTTAATGTGTCAGCGATATGAAAGTTGACAAGTTCTAAATTGAAGGATATTTATTTCTTTCTTACCTAGCAACGTTGGCAACAATACTTTGGTTTTGGTATCGATAAAATAAAGCGCACATATTTTGCGCACTACAAATTCATAATGTACAAAAAATTACGTTTTTTTCGAAAACGGTTAGGATTAGCGACATGAATCAAGAGTACTTAATTTTTAATCAATAGTTAAAGGTATTTAAAAAACATTGTCCAAAGTTCTTATCAAACAGGGCGTAAAAAAACGGGATCATGTGTGTTACAGCTAGTCCGTCTCTGCAGCTGTGAGTAATCCACAACACTTTCTTGGATAGTAATTTGAAGAGTCTTACCTGGTATATATCATATTAAAACAATGAAATATACCTGGTGGTTCAATAATTATGTGTAATAATCAGTTTACGTTTCACAGCGGAGGCGGTAACGTTGAAGTTTCTCAGGGACGCACAGTGTCTCATCTAGTATGAACTAGCTGGACAAAGATATTTTTTACTCATTTTATTTGTTTATGTATATTGGAGGTGTATTACGCTATTTTAACAGAAAAGGACTTGAAATCTGTGAAGGTAGTTACTGTAATGTGTGGTGTGATGTGGTGATGGTCTCACGATTTGACAAGTTTGGTCAACATTGACATACTATAAAATTTTTATAAAAAAAATTGAACCGACTTCTAAAAATGCGCTAAAAAGTGAAAAATAACTATAAATTTTTATATGAAATTGAAATTTTTGAAGTCGGCACCCAACTAATACCAGACCAAATGTGATTCGCATAAACAGATTAAAAATACTTTATTTGTAATTGCTTTCTTACCATAATTTGTATATATTAGTAAGTATTTATTTCATTTAGAAATAGTGTGGTGCCGACTTCAAAAATTACAATTTGATATAAAAATTCATAGTAATTTTTCAATTTTTAGCACACTTTTAGACGTCGGTTCAATTTTTTTAATAAAATTCTTATTTTTTGATTTTTAGTTTTGAATTCATTATGATATTCATAAATTATTTGAACTAAGAGATCAGTATACCTCGCAATGATTCCAAAGTGGCAAAAAAATGAACCACTAAATATTCTTTGATTCTTAGAGTTTTCCAAATACCAGTGAAATTGTGTCAAACAAATATTTAGTCTGTCATAATAAATTCTCTATCTTAAATTTCAAATTAATATTAGATTGGTAATATAAGCCCCAAAACCTTCCAGTATCGATATTTAACGAACTTGAGACGTAGGTTCCTTAGCCTGATATATATGTTATACTATATATTGAGTTTGGATACGCCCCAAGAACCCCGCAATATCAATTTTAGGCAAAATCGGAAAATATAAAATGTTCACTCCCTCATATTGTATCTCATCAACCTAATAGTTGTAAAAACTTAACTTCATATTCGTAATACACGACTCCAAAAACTCCCTAATATCAAATCTGAAAAAATGCGAATAAGGTAAAATTTTCAATCCACCATATTGAATCTTCTTCTTCTTAAGGTGCCTATCTTCTTATGATGTTGGCGACCACGTTAGCCCATCTTATCCTATTCACTGCAGTTCGGAATAGGTCAGTTGATGTTAGGCCAGTCCATTTTCTAAGATTGGCCAGCCAGGATATACGTCTACGTCCAGGGCCTCTCTTGCCCTCGATCTTGTCCTGTAGAATTAATCTTAGTAATCGATACTTATCATTACGCATAATGTGGCCGAAGTAAGCCAGTTTCCTGTTCTTTATAGTGGTGATAATTTCCCTGTCTTTTCCGAGCCTCTCGAGAATCGTGATGTTAGTTGTGTGGTGTGTGTATGACACTCGTAAGATGCGGCGATAGCACCACATTTCAAATGCCTCCAAGCGTTTGATGGCAGCTTCTGTAAGACTCCAGCTTTCTACCCCGTAGAGGAGAACGGTAAAGACGTAGCATCTGAGAATTCTTAGGCGTATATTGATATTTAGAGAGAGGTTGCAAAGGACTCTTCTGTGGCGACCAAAAGCGCTTCTGGCTTTTTCAATACGGGTCCTTATTTCGTAACTATGATCCCATGTATCACCGATATTGCATCCCAGGTAGGATATTTTCTCTACTCTTTCTAGTGTTGTATCGTTTACAGTAAATTGGGCGTTAGTGTCGATGTTCTTACTAATGATCATTATTTTGGTCTTTTTACAGTTTAGTTTTAATCCATATTCGCTGCATGCTTCCACAACATTATCTATTATTCTTTGGAGACCATTTGCGCTATCTGCCAACAGAACGGTGTCATCCGCGTATCTAATATTATTGATAGGTTTACCATTCACTGTAATGCCGTCTTCCGATTCATCCAAGGCTTCTCTAAAGAGATTTTCAGAATATATGTTAAACAATGTCGGTGACAGTATGCATCCCTGTCGAACTCCTTTTCCGACTTCAAAGACATCGGATAGTTCGTTTTCGAGACGTACTGTTGCTTTTTGTTGTAAATATAGGTTTGAGATAAGTTTAATATCCTTACTGTCAATTCCCGATGTTCTTAGAATATCAATTAATTTTCCATGTGGTACCTTGTCAAATGCCTTTTCAAAATCAATAAAACATGCAAATACATCGCAGTTAACATCCCTTGCTCTTTGTATTAGCACTTGCAGGCTGAAAAGTGCTTCCCTTGTTCCAAGGCCTGATCTGAATCCAAATTGCACTTCGCTGATGTGTTCTTCTAATTTGGTGTAAATGCGAGAGTGAATGATATTAAGGAGTACTTTAAGCGCGTGGCTCATTAAACTAATTAATCTGTGGTCCTCGCATTTCCTCGCATTGATTTTTTTAGGAATTGGGATGAATATTGATAGCAGCCAGTCCTTTGGTAATTGTCCAGTTTCATATATGTTGTTAAATAGTTTGGTAAGAGCTGCGATTTGGGACTCCTCCAATAACTTTAAAATTTCGCCATGAACATCATCAGGTCCTGGTGATTTTCCATCTTTAAGTCGTTTGATGGCCATCTTGATTTCTTCATTTGTTATTTCTGGGCCGTAGGGGTGGTTTGTTTCGTATGGTGTTCTGACTGCATCTTCGAAAAGTTCTTGCATGTACTCCTTCCATCTTTTCAGCCTGTCTTCAATCCTGATCAAGATCTGACCCTCGTTGTCTACGATTATGCCGGTATTGCGTTGATTATCAATGTTCTGCATCTGTTTGATCTTTTTGTGCATATGGAAGTCATCATGTTTTTGTTGAAGAGTTTCAATTTCTATGCATTTCTCAGTCAACAATGCCTCTTTTGCTTCCTTTATTTTCCGCAGTATATTCTTGTGGAGCTTGTTGTATTCGTGTATATTTTTATTTTTGAATCTTCGCCGTTCCTCCATCATCTGTAATATTTCGTCTGTCATCCATTCTTGTTTCTTTTCTTTTCTTGATTTCAGATTTTCGTTTGTTAGTGTAGTGATAACTGTCTTCATTTCGTTCCACTGTTCTTCTATATCGTCGGTGTAGCTTTCAGCTATTTTGGCAAAGTTTTTATTTAGCTCTTCTTTCACCTTTTCTTGGATGTTATTTTCTTTCAGTAGTCTTATGTTTTTTCTGGGAGTCCTTTTCTTACGAATAACTTTGAGTCGTATCCTGATATTTGCCACTAATAGATTGTGGTCCGAGAAGACATCTGCGCTTGGGTATGTTTTTGCTGAGGTGACAGAGTTTCGAAACCATTTGTTTATGTTGATAAAATCAATTTGGTTCCTAATAATTCTCTCTGGAGTATCTCCTGGAGCTTTCCATGTGTAAAGCCTTCTGGGATGCAGTTTGAAAAATGTATTCATGACAACCATGTCAGTCTCCTGGCAGAACTGGATCAGCCTTTCGCCTCTCTCATTTCTTGTGCCAAGACCGTATCTTCCCACAACCTTCTCAACTGTACCCTCTCCTATTTTGGCGTTAAAATCGCCCATGATAATATTTAATTCATGTTTCTTCGTGAGTTTTAGAGCGTCTTCTAGGGTCTGATAAAATGTTTCTATTTCTACTTCAGTAGATTCGGCTGTGGGTGCGTAAACTTGAATGATGTTCATGTTAGAGGATCTGGAGTTAATCTTCAGCAGTGCAACTCTATCTGACATGGGTATAAATCCTATCACTGCTTTAGCAATTTCATTTTTTATTATTATAGCTACGCCATTTCTGTTTCGTGTTGTTTCATCTCCTGAGTAGTAGACATGGTGCTCGCCTATGACTGTTTTTCCGGAATTTTGCCATCGGACTTCACTGCATCCCAAAATATCTATGTCTAGGTGTTTCATCTCTTGAATAATATTTGCTACCTTGCCTGGTTGGTACATGCTTAGAACGTTCCAAGTACCGATCTTTTTCACATTTAGGACATTATTGGCTGACCGGGAGATTCTTAGCACCCTCTCCCCATTTAAGGGGTGCCCGGGACTGAGGGCCGTGTCTTTCTTGTTTTCAGCCATTGTGGTGTCCTGGGGAAATATTTTGATACCAGGTAGTTTCCCGTTGCTTTCCTGGCCTTGAGAATCAGCCGCTTCTAACATGAAGTACCGACGCTGTTTGCAGCCGCCCATTCTGGATCAGACGCTGCGTGGGAACCTTCTTAGCTTCGCCTTCATCTCTTCGAGACCTTACCGGCATGGGTGTCCCTGCCAGTAGCTACGCTACCGCCGGCATCGCTCCCTGGATATTGAAGGTTACTGAGCCCTCTCACCAACGACAAGGTGATGATTCCCCTGAGAGGGATATATATCTATAGTATTGAATCTACCATATTGAATTTCAAAAAAACAATTTTAACGTCCTAATCTAATCTAAATCTAAACCCTTCAAGGCCCCCTAGAATCAATTTTGGATGAATTTCAGAAATCTAAAATTTCTGGGCCGTCGTATTGCACCTAACAACTCCTTTTATTGCAGTTTTCATCTCTTCTTCCAACAAAGTTTTTCGTCTGCCTGTGATCGAATGTGGCTAACAACTCCAGTAGTTTTTTTCTCCTTAAGTATTCGGTACATAGTAGACTTTCCAACTCCAGTCATGTTGGAACACATCTCAACAGAGCTTTTAACATTACTATCTAGATATTGATATTTTAAGGCATCATAAACATTCATCGTAATAAGTTTTTCGTTGAGGAAAAAATGCCCTGGTTTAACGATTTTGGATTAAATATAGAGGTGGAAGCCATATCTTTTTTATATCTCACTAATCCCAAATAATAAATAAAAACAAGCACAAACAAGATAAATCACTAAGGACACACTGGAAGCTGTACTTTGCTCACTGACAGAAATTAAATTGAACTATCAGAAATTTTATTATTGTGGTAAATTTAAAAAAGCTTATAATATTTAAATATAATTAAATAACTATATAGAATTAGATTTACGGCAGTCCTCAGTTACCTGCGGCGCTGGAGCAGGTACGTTGAAGGTTTCGGTAACATTTTTATTACTCTCTCAAGTTCTTGAATAGAGGACAGGAATGTGTAAGCTTGCTATCGCCCCCCCCCCCTTTCAAGAGCTCTGAGTTCAGGAAAATAGAACCGTTTCTGCCTTTTATATTAGGAACGTGTATGCTGCTGGCATCCCCCCCCCCCCTGTCGGCAACTTCTTTTTTCTTGTGATCGCACACCCTTCTCCAAGAGCTTCAGATTCAGGAAAATTGACCCGACCTTGCCTTTTACACTAAAAATGGGAATATTGCTGGTATTGCCCCCCCCCCCACGTCGACAACTTGTTTTCTCTTGCCATACTGCATTTTTGTGATATCAAACAAAAAAAAACATGTCCGCAAGCAATGACGCATTGTTTTTTGTTGCAATAGCAAAATTAGCCAGTTTTATCGGTATTGTACCATATTTTGATTTTCAAAATAATGTTTTGATAAGTGACCAACATTTCTGGAAGAAAATTATCATATTAATTATTCTAACAGTTTTTGGAGGTGGTTTATTATGTTGGGAGGTGACTCAAAGTGATAATATTCCTGCTATTTTGACCATTCTTAACATGACTTCAACACTATACCAATATCTAATAGCACTTATGTCCGTTATAAACTCTTACAAAAAACGATTCCAGTGGCAAAGGATCTTTTGTGAATTTGTCGAAGTTGATAAAATTCTTTCCACCAAAAGATCAAATTTTGAACAACATATTTTTACATATGCTACTCATTATTTATTATATGTAACTCTCATTTTTTCTACATGGATGTATATTTTCTATTCCATGAACAGTGTCGTACAAGAAAGTGTCATGAAAAAGGTATTAACATTGTATTTTTTTCCTATAGCAAGTATAATATTAAACTTTTATAATTTTTGGAAATGTATTATTACGACACTGTTGTTGCTAGCCTTACGAAACAGATACCAACGTGTTAAATATCTTGTTGTTCAACTTAAATTTGAAGAAACTGAAGAAAATATATATGAAATAATGAAGAAAGTCGACATATTAACCCTTCACCTTCATGAAATCGGAGCAGATTTGAAAAATCTTGCTGAAACTGAGTTTTTTCTTATGGTGGCCAAAGCTTTTTTAAGCTTCTTATTCCTATATCTTATTGCATTAGTTGCTGATTTTCTTTTAATATTAAACTGCTCACTATGGTTAGTTTTTATCACGGTAAGTTTTTAGTAAATATAAAATAAAAATTAAAGTTAAACATTCATTCATATAACAATAAACCCTTACAGGGTTTCATATACGAGAATGGTTTATAACAGTATAATGGTCTAATATTTTCAAATTGAATCGATTTCTAAAAAAGCGCTAAAAATAAAAAATAATATAAATTTTTATTTCAGATTGAAATTTTTTAGTCGACGCCAAATTGATACCTAACTAAATATGATTCACATAAAATGATTCAGCAATATTTTATTCGTAAATATCTTCTTATCATAGTTTGTATATATATATATATATATATATATATATATATATATATATATATTGTGACGCTTTTTACGTAGGAGGGGAGCAGGTCATGCTCTACGGATCTACTTTGATTACGGCAGCGGAACATCGGTCAGTGGATATTTCTCGTGCAGACTGTCATCGGTCAAACGCTCAGCGCAGGGGCATCGGTTTGACGGTATCTACTTATATTCGGGATATCCCTGCTCTCTGAACTGATCAACGGTTTGGTTGCCTGAAGGTCAAAACATCCACTCGGTTGTCGGTTCTCGGGCGCCACCCTCGGGATTCATATGGTCCAGGGCCCACTTATGCACCTGGCAGCTTGTTACAGTGGAGAAACGGCAAGCCCGGGGTCAATTGTGCGTATTAGTGCTGGCTACCGGCTACCAATTGTTACATGTAATGGTAAAAATCTGACTAGGTAATGAAACAAACGGTTATAAAATATCCTGTATTCCATACTTTTATAAAGATATGGCCTAAAATTAACTTACAACCTAAGATGGACAATAATATAGACAAATAAACGGTCTGCAGGGCAAGAGAATGTCGACCAATAGCGGTAGGAAATTAGGAAAGGAACCGATATTGCCCGTTCTTATAAGGGTCCTTGGCAGTGACGGTAGAATGACACAACATTGCCCGTTCTTACAAGAGTCCTCGGCAATGCTGGCCATTAGCGGGGTAGGACGTAAGGAAGAAAGTGTATGGTGAAACACCATATACACACAAGCCTAGCCTAACCTACATTGCTAGACCAGGAAGGCGTGGCCCGGCAGGCGACCCAGTCCAGTTCGTTTGGACTGTGCGGTGATCGCGCATACAATACTGCTGTATGCGGGGCGCGATTACTCTGGTCGAACGCTCTGAAAATCTCGGAAAATTATATTTCCCGGTATAGCGCGGTAAATCTAATTATATACCGGTAATACTGAAACTTTAAGCATTCTTTTCCCGCAAGAATCAGATTTTTCGGATTCAAAATATTTCTGTTTTCTTGGGATCCCATTTTTAACGGATTACAAATGGCATAGTTGGGTCTATTTTTCTGAATTTGACACTCCTGGAGACGGGGGGGGGGGCGATCCTAAGAAAAAACAAGTTGCCGACAGGGGGGGGGGGGTTGCTAGCAGCATATACATTCGTAGTATAAGAGGCAGAATCGGGTCTAATTTCCTGAACTCAAAGCTTTTGGGGGGGGGGGCACGATTGCAAGCATACACATTCCTATACTCTACTCAAGAACTAGAAAGAGTAATAAAACTGTTACCTAAACCTTCAACGTACCTGCTCCAGTGCCGCAGATAACTGAGGACTGTCGTAAATCTAATTATATTTAAATATTATGAGCTTTTACAAATTTACTGCAACAATAAAATTTCTGATAGTACAATTGAATTTCTCTCAGTGAGCAAACTACACCTTACAGTGTGTTTTCAGTAATTTTTCTTATTTGCGCTTGTTTTTATATATTATTTGAGATTAGTGAGATACCCAAAAGATATGGCTTCCACCTCTATATTTATTCCAAAATCGTTAGACCAGGGCATTTTTCCTCAACGAAAAACTTATTACGATGAATGTTTATGATGCTTTAAGATATGAATATCTAGATAATAATGTTAAATGTTCTGTTGAGATGTGTTCCAATATGACAGGAAGTGGAAAATCTACTATGTACCAAATACTGAAGGAGAAAAAAAACTGGAATTATTAGTACTCCCAAGACACATTCGATCACAGGCAGACAAAAAACCTCATTGGAAGAAGAGATGAAAACTGCAACAAAAGGAGTTGTACATAAATTTTATTATGAGAAGCAGGTCCCAACCGTCAAAAAAATTCTAACCAAAATCAATGAAGATAGCGATTTATCTGAAATTAAAAGAACTGAACTCTGGAAATTGCTCAGAGAATTTAATTTTTACTGGGAAAACGAGATAGAAAATCTGTTCTTATAGATAGTCCGGAAAGTGTCCCTTGGAGAAGGAAATATCTCTAAAGTAAAAGATAGAGTTGCTAGAAATAATGTAACTTACAAAATTAGTAATTTAACTAAACTTTTGAAAGATCTTTATAAATAAAGTTACTGCGGAAAATTGAAAAAAACCCATTTAATAAAAGAATAAAACAAAGTGGAAACTCGATCTCATGATCGGTAAGATAGAAGAACCAATTATAATTAATTTGAGCGAAGATAGCTTCACTGACTTTGATTAGGAATTAGATTTGTAATGTTTACTAGTATTAACACAATTTATTATTTAAATTTTTGTTTTTGTTGTATTTTATTGTTTAATGTTGTTTATATATTTTTTTTTCTTTTATATATTTTTATTTTAAAATGTCCCACTCTTAATTATATATAATATATATATATTTAATTCCAATTAGCTGTAAGTTTTTTATTATTTTCTTATTGTCTTTGTATCTTTTTCTTAAGCGTGTAAGATTAATATGTTTATTTTATTTTTTGAGGGTATCGGATTTCCACATATTAAAGTATATTAAATGAAGATGTCAGTACAATTAACATATAACTGTATAATATAAAAACTAATTACATTTGAATCTCTTTTTAGTGTTTAACTGTAATTCTGCAGATAGATTAAGAAATAAATAAAATGAAACTTCAAATGTCCTAAAAATGTTTTTAATTAATAATAAAATGACGGATAGCCCCAAAAATATTTTAATATTATATGGACGGACTTAGTTTTTTATATATTTTAGTTTAACTTTTCGTATTTTTGACAATGGGTATTATTAAAACTTAGAATTTTTTGAGGGAAACATGGTACGTTTTAGTCTGAATGTGCCTAAAACGGTTTCTATAACAAAATTTAAAATAATAAAAATACATTTATGATTTGTGTGAACTATGTTAAAATTGTCTTCATTTTGTAATGTATGTGAATTATTAAGAAATCATAAGAAATAAAATAATATTATAAAAACTTTTTATTTCAAGTTTATTATACAATATATTATACAATAATATTTTATGCCATAAATACTTAGTGATAAAATAAACCTCCTTCCGATGCCTATGACAAGGATTAAAATCCTTTTTAACACTTCCACTTCCAAATATCTATTGTTATCCAACTCAAGTAGTCGATTATTATAGAAGATACTTTTGATTATAACATTTCTAATCCATTCCTATGAAAAATATATGTGTCTAACAGATTTTGCCAAAGACACCGGACTAATGAACACAGGTAGTTTGCAAAGAAAAAAAGGGTAAAAAATAATTTATTACTCTCCCTAGTTCTTGAATAAACTATAGTATAAGAGGCAAAATCGGGTCTATTTTCCTGAACTCAAAGCTCTCGGGGGAGGTCATCACTCCCACCGCCCTCCCCTTAGATCCACGCCTGGTACAGCAGCATATTACACAATTGCGTTTATTTCAACCTTAAATGATTGTCAAATATCGCGACTTAGAGTTTTTTATACATTTAAAAAAAAAGGAATTACGCGTTTTAAAAATACGCAGAATTTCTTTTTTTGAACGTCTAAAAAGCTATAAATTTTGAGATTTGACAAACATTTAAATTTAAAATGAATTCAATTTTTCAAAGTTTTTCGCAACTTTATCTGCCTGTTGAAGACCAAGCTTTGAAACTTTCTGAACGGTTGAAAAGCAGAAACAGCATCTACAAAAGACGTGTAATTTCTTTTTTAAGCATCCAAAAAGTTCCAAAACTCGGAGTTCTACACCAATTGAATTGTGAGTAATCAGTTTTATTTCATTTACAATGTTTTATAAATGGAAAAAATTTTAGTCAGCTTTTTAAATGGAGAATACTTCAAACATATATATCTCGGGTAAACGATCAACTACGATTTCAAAAAAGAAATTTTCGAGCATTACAAATTGTCACCCAAATCTCTGTTGAGACTGATTTTGTCGACATTTTACTTTGAATTAAAGTTGCTCCCTGTACGCCGTGAGTATAGATACTAATACAAACTGTCACAGAGGCCCTGCGTTCAATGGATTTAATTAGTAAGTCTTTAAGTCATTTCTTAATATAATTAACGCCCTGCTTTGCATACGTGTCCATTTATAATAAATAATTACTGATACCTTGCGTTAAATTAATTGTAAAGTAGCAAGTTTATCGGAGATTGATGATATTGAATTCTAAAGATTTTTTTTGGTGGGGGGCCCCCCAAGCTCGAGGCACCCCCGCGCTACGGGCCCTGTGGAGCCTTCGCCACGCCACTGCCTGCAAGTCCCTTCATGACTTCTCCGATGATCTAAAACATTTATAGTAGTATGGTTTAATAAGTCTTTATGCCCCCTATAAAATATTAAAATTTCATTAAATTATACAAGTCGGTTCAAAACGTAAAGCCGATAAGGTAAATCGCTTGGTATCCCTTTAGGACTCTGAATGTAGATTTATTTTGACTTCCCCTGTATGCTCCCGAGAGGTACTTATACATATATATATATATATATATATATATATATATATATATATATATATATATATATATATATGTATAAGTACCTACCGAGAAATTAGGAGGTACTTATACACATATCAAGGTCATTTCAGGCTCAACTTCACTTGCAATTATCGAATCAAGCTGAAATTTTAACATAAATATAAACGGGACTTCTAAAAAAGGCGGTTCTACGGCTATGTTCTCAAATGAAGGTTATTTTGACCTCTCCTGTATGTTCCCAAGAAATTGGAAGAAACTTATCGGACACTCTGTATATTTATATATACAAATATCAATTAAACTGAATTGAAATTGAAGTTTCAATAGCTAAGGTCTTTTATGTGCTGCTGCACTTTTCAAAGCCTTGCAAAGGTCAAAATTTCATGTGAAAAAAAAAGGTTTTCTATGTATTTTGGTACTTAGAATTCAAAATTGAAGTCATATTAGTTCTATCATTTTCTGTTAATTTTTTTAAATCCACAGAAATTATAAAAAAAAAACATAAAAAATCAAATCTGTCTCGTCAAAAATACAGATAATTTCGTTTTGTGGTCCCGAGTAATTTTTTTAAGGAGATTAAACCAACTAAAAAGTTATTTTTTCAGCAACAATACCATACAAAAAAAATTGAACCGACTTCTACAAGTGCGCTAAAAAGTGAAAATAAGTATAAATTTTTATATGAAATTGAAATTTTTGAAGTCGGCGCCAAATTAATACCTGATAAAATGTGATTCGCATAATCAGATTAAAAACGCTTTATTTGTAATTGCTTTCTTACTATAATTTGTATATATTAGTAGCTATTTATTTCACTTAGAAATAATTTGGCGCCGACTTCGAAAATTTCAATTTTATATAAAAATTTATAGTTATTTTTCACTTTTATGCGCACTTTTAGAAGTCGGTTCAATTTTTTTATAAAAATTTTATTTTTTGAATTTTTATTTTGAATTCATAAATTATTTGAACTAAGTACTACTCAAAATCAATGTACCTCGCAATGAGGTGGCAAAAAAGTACCCATTATATCCAAAGTTGTAAATCACCCTAAAATGAACCACTAAAAATTCTTTGATTCTTAGAGTTCTCCAAATACCAGTGAAATTGTGTCAAACAAATAATTAGTCTGTCATAGTAAATCCTTTATCTTAAATTTCAAATCAATTTTAGATTCGTAATGTAGGCCCCTTCCAATATCGATATTTAAAGAACTTGAGACGTAAACCCCATAATACCAAATCTGAAAAAATGGGAATAAGGAAAAATTTTCAACCAACCATATTGGATCTGCCATATTGAATTTCGAAAAAGTAATTTTAACGTCTTAATCTAATCCAAATCTATACCGTTGAAAGCCCTTTGGTACCAATTCTATATGAAATCTGGAAATTTAAAATTTCTTAAGCATCATGTTCCATCTGAAATATTAGATTTTCTTAAAATAATTTTATATTCGCTATTTACATCCTTAAAAACGATTTAGTCCCACTTTTGAACAAGATCGAAAAATGTTAAATTTTTAGTCGGCTATCTGGGATTTTCCATATTGAATCTTGGGAAAATACTTTTAAATTCACAATTTACACCCTCAAGATCCCCTATAGCAGTTTTGGAGAAAATCGGAAAATGTAAAAATTTTAGGACGCCATATTGAATCCGCCAGATTGAATTTTTCAAAAAATATTTTAAATTCGCAATTACCACTAACAAAAATCCCCCAATATTGATTTTAGACAAAATCGAGAAATGTAGAATTTTTAATCCGCCATCTTTGATCGGCCATATTTAATTTTTTTAAAATAATTTCAGATTCGTAATGTGCGATCCCAAAAACTCCCCCATATTAATATTGAAAAAAATCGGACAAAATTAATTTTTTTTGGCCGTCATATTGTCAGCGCCATCTTGAATTTTACTGCACCAATTTCGGCCAAAAATATGGAACCTCCGCTGCAAGTTCCTGAACATAACGTAAAAAATTTCATTCAAATCGGTGCCGCCATTCCGGAGTAATTGGTGTACATACATAAAAAAACATACATAATCGACGAATTGACAACCTTCTTCTTTTAGAAGTCGGTTAATAATGGCGAATTTTAACGTTTTTGTCTGAAATTTGTTTTACTGACTGGTATGTTCCTGAAATTTTACTCGTGTGTAGTTAATCACATATAATTGTTAAAACGCCCAGTAAGTTATTTTTATCCAAACTAGGTAAATATTTTCTCTAGGCTCCCTTCTATTTCAATTTGGTATTAAAATGACATATTCAATTAGTTATAAATTAGAAAATTAGATTTTGTTTCCATTACCTTCATTTTATATTATAATCCTTGTAATCCAGTTAGATTCTATTTTGTTACTCATTATCTATGACACTGGCATCCTGTAGACGTTGAATAAACTGATCAATATTTTCCAGTGGCAATAATTAATATTCTCATGTTTTTTCTAGAAAATTAGTAATAATTATTAAAATATTACCCATACATTATTAAAAAGCCCAGAAAGAATATGTCCTCAAGCCACGAAGTATTGTTTTTTGTTGCAATAGCAAAAGTAGCTAATTTTATTGGTATTATACCATACTAGCGACCCGCCCCGGCTTCGCACGGGTGCAATGCTGATACTAAATACACTACAGAAAAACTGTGACTATTTATTTTATTTTTACAACAATTATTACATCGGCCTCCGACTCGCTATTTATAGGCACGCTGCCGCCGCCCCGGTCGGCCAGTACCGCCGCAAGCGCTACTTCCCGCAATTTTAAATCTGTAATATCTTCGAAAATATTCATTTAAATCTTGTGCTGTAAAGGACCATATAGATCTATATTAAATCAACAATGTATTTAAGCTATTTAATTGGATAAGGATTAATGCTGTATTGGTTAAAATCGCTTCAAAATTTGCCATTATTTGTCGTAAAAAGTAAATGACAAAAAAATGTTATTGTGGGATATCCATGAGAGATAGACACATACCATCGCGGAGTTTTCTGTAGACCTTTTCAATGTGTACAAATAATTAGTACATTATTTTGATAAATCTCGTAGGGTTCAGCCTGCGTTTGCAATGTAAGCGGAAAAAAATATGATAATTAACGACATCACATTAGAAACCTCAAAAATAACAGTATTTCTCTACTATTTAATGGATGTTATTATACATATAAACCTTCCTCTTGAATCACTCTATCTATTGAAAAAAACCGCATCAAAATCCGGTGCGTAGTTTTAAAGATTTAAGCATACAAAGGGACATAGGGACAGAGAAAGCGACTTTGTTTTATACTATGTAGTGATTATGACTTTCAAAATAATGTTTTAAATAGTGAACAACATTACAAGAATAAAATTATAATACTCATTATTTTAATGGTATTTTTGAGTAATTCCCTATTTTGGGAGATAACTGACACTGTTAAACTACACATTATTTTCAAATTTCTCAACGTGACTTCAACTATATGCCAATATCTAATAGTGTTTATTTCCATTGTTAATTCTTACAAAAAACGGTTTATATGGCAAAAGATTTTTTGTGAATTTTCCTCAGTTGATAAAATTCTCTCTAGCAGAAGATCAAAATTGGAACAACATATTTTTGGATACATTAATCATTATTTATTATCTGTAACTCTTATTTTCTCTTTATGGATATATGTTTTCCATTGCATAAACCAGATTGAAGAAAAAATTATAATGAAGAAAATATTGATGATATCGTTTTTTCCAATATCAAGTATATTATTACACTTTTATAATTTTTGGAAGTGCATTATTATAACATTGTTACTGTTAGCCTTAAGAAGCAGATACCAAAGTGTAAAATATCTTGCTCTCCAACTTATATTTGAAGAGCCTGGAGAGAATATGTTCGAAATAATTAAGAAAGTGGACATATTAACTTTTCATCTTCACGAAATCGGAGCACATTTGAAAAATCTTCTGGAATTTGAGTTTTTCCTGATGGTCGCCAAAATTTTTCTAAGTTTTTTATTCCTTTGTCTTGTTATACGAGTTGCTGATTATATTTTAATATTAAACTGCTTGATATGGATGTTTTTTATTACGGTAAGCTTTTAATAAAGATAAAACTTCTTTTCAAAAATATAATTAATAAAATTTTTGTAAAAAAATTGAGCCGACTTCTAAAAGTGCTCTAAAAAGTGGAAAATAACTATAAATTTTTATATGAAATTGAAATTTTTGAAGTCGACGCCAAACTAATACCTGACAAAATGTGATTTGCCTAAACAGATTGAAAATACTTTCTTTATATTTGCTTTCTTACCATTATCAATTTGTATATATTAGTAGTTATTTATTTCATTTAGAAATAATTTGGCGCCGACTTCAAAAATTTCAATTTCATATAAAAATTTCTAGTTATTTTTCACTTTTTAGGGCATTTTTAGAAGTCGGTTCAATTTTTTTAATAAAAATTTTATTTTTCGATTTTTAGTTTTGAATTCATTATGATATTCATAAATTATTTGGACTAAGTGCTAATCGAGATTAGTAGTGTACCTCGCAATGACTCTAAGGTGGCAAAAAAGAAACCATCTTATCCAGAATTGTAAATCACCCTAAAATGAACTAGAAATTCTTTGATTCTGAGAGTTCTCTAAATACCAATGAAATTGTGTCAAACAAATAATTAGTCTGTCAGAGTAAATCCACTATCTTATATTTCAAATTAATTTTCATAGGCCCCAAAATCTTCTAATATGGATATTTAAAGATCTTGAGACGTAAATTTCTTAGCCCGATATATTTTATATTGCATATTGAGTTTGTATACGCCCCAAGAACCCCGCAATATCAATTTTAGAAAAAACAAGAAAATGTGAAATTTTTATTCTCTTATATTGTATCTTATCAACCTAACTTCATAATCGTAACACACCACCTTCAACTCCCCAATACCAAATCTGAAAATATGCGAATAAGGTAAAATTTTCAACTCACCATATTAGATTCCCCATATGGAATTTCAAAAAAATAATTTACGGTCTTAATCTAATCTAAATCTAAACCTTTCAAAGCCCCCTAGTACCAATTTTGGATGAAATCCAGAAATTTAAAATTTCTAAACGGTCATATTGTATACGACATATTAGATTTTCTTAAAATAATTTTATATTCGCTACTTATATCCTCAAAAATGATTCAGTTCCACATTTGAACAAAATCGAAAAATGTAAACTTTTTAGTCAGCTGTATTGCATTCGCCATATTGAATCCTGAAAAAAATACTATTAAATTCAAAATTTACATCCTCAAGAACCTTCTCTATCAGTTTTGGGGAGAGTCGAAAATGTAATATTTTTAGGATACCATATTGAATCCGCCAGATTGAGTTTTCCAAAAGAATTTTTATTTCATAATTAACATTAACAAAAATCTCCCATTACTGGCTTTAGACAAAATCAAGAGATGTAAAATCTTTAATCCGCCATCTTAGATCCGCCATATTTAATTTCTTTTTAAATTATGTCAGTTTTGTAATTTGCTATCCCAAAAACTCCCCCATGCCAATTTTGAAAAAAAAACGGCAAAATTAACTTTTTATCCACCATATTGGATGCGACATATTGAATTTTTTAAAAATAACTTTAGATTCGTGATGTGCTATCCCGAAAACTATCCCATACCAATTTAGAAGAAAATCGAACAAAAATTGATATTTTCGTCCACCATATTGGATCCGCCATATTGAATTTTTTAAAAATGATTTTAGATTCGTCATGTGCGACCCCGGAAACTCCTCCGTACCAATTTTGGAGAAAATTGGACAAAATTGATTTTTTCGTTCGCCATATTGTATCCGCCATATTGAGTTTTTTAAAAATAATTTTAGATTCGTCATGTGCGACCCCAAAAACTTCCCCATACCAATTTTGGAGAAATTCGGACAAAATTAAATTTTTTTGCCTGCCAAATTGGATCCGCCATTTTGAATTTTTTTAAAATAATTTCAGATTCATTAGGTACAACCCCGAAAATTCCTCCATACCAATTTTGGAGAAAATTGGACATAATTAATTTTTTTAGCTGCCATATTTTAAGCGCCATCTTGGATTTTACTGCACCAATTTTATCTAAAAAAATATGGGACCACCGCAGCACCTTCCTGAACATAACATAAAAAATTTCATTCAAATCGGTGCCGCCGTTGCGGAGTAATCGGTGTACATACATACAAAAAAATACATAGTCGACGAATTGAGAACCTCCTTCTTTTAGAAGTCGGTTAAAAATATCTGCTTTGAGAATTGATAATAAAAATACACTAAACAAAATTTTTATTAAAAAAATTGTTACCCAATCAATGCTGAACTTGTAAATAATATTAATTTGTCCTAATACAAACCTATAAAATTAAAGAGCATAGTTTTGTTAATGTATTATTTAATATTTATATGATTTGCTTATAGAAATTTTCGTAAAAATTTTGTTAATAAACTATTAGGTAACAATAATGTAAAAGAAAAAAACAGTATAATATGTAATATATATTTGAATATTTGTATGATTTTCTCTATAATTTTTTGTAAAATTTTGTTAATAAACAAATTAATAATTAATTTAACTAAACAAATTGTTACTATCATATAAATTAATAAAACAACATCAATATTATAAATATTGCTTGTGATGCATAAGTTTCCTTGAAGTACCAATAAATAATGCGCCTGAACTATGGCAACCCGCGGACAGCGGCCTCCAGCAGCTATGTTCGATTATATTCGACCCAATTTTCGAAGGTTCACAGATCGTATGGAAGGGTATTTCTTGAATCCAAAAAATTCTCAGGTAAAGTACAAGTATTAAAAAGTATCTTCTGCAAATTTGAGCCCTTCATATGCATTTGTCACGCCATTACGAATTTTTGAAAAAAAAGCATTTTTCTCACCAAAATTATTTTTTTCTTCAGATCGGAAATGATACATCTAAATCCAATGCATGCATTAAAAAAAATTTATCTCCATCCGGTGAAAAGATATCGCAATTTTTTTGGTGCATAAATTAGTTTTTGCAAAATTTCTCGGCCCACAATTGAAAAAAAAATTTTAATAGATCTTTAAAATACTAGACAATACAAAAAAATTCCATTAAAATTAAGCATTATATCTTATTAAGGAAAGCTAAAAATTGAGGTTGAATTTTCATATTTGACCTCGAATTTCTCGGAAAATAAAAAAGTGTTTGACGTACTTTTTATAAAGATAATACCTATATTTATATTAAATTTTATTAAATCGGTAATTTGTTAATAAATGCCTTAAAAAAAAAAAACAAAAACCGCAATTTTTGTCAAAAAAAAAATCTCGATAATTAGTGGCGCCACCTATAACTTATATTATATGAATCGATAGATTCTTTAATTCTCTACAACTTGTTAGGAACATTTTTCGATACAACTTTAACTTTTCGAGATACACTTAAAAAACCGAAAATCGTGGCCATGTTTGGTCCGTCAATTTTTTTGCACAGAGTTACCATCGAGATGTGTTTTATAGGATGCCGAAATGAACACATTCCAGCAAAAAACCCAGTGTTACATTTTTGTTACTGACGAAAGTCTACTTTCCATGGTGTAGGAAGCGTCATAGTATTATAGGTTTTCGGTTAGCTATATTTCCGTATTCTTTACGTTTTCTCCCCTTAAAGCATTAAAAAGGGTGAAAATATAAAATGTAAAAAATATAAACAAACCACTGTACTTTTCTTACTGGTGATTACCGGATCAGAGCAAAAAATATCCCTGTTGGATTTTTCTCTGCTACATTTTCTCGAATTATGCTTGCCTCTTGTAATTCTTCGGTTAATTATCCGATAGGGAGAAGTGCAAAGGGTATTATTTCTGATCCAAAAATCAAATAATTATGTAGAGTAGGTGGCATGTTGTACCATGGGTATAAAAAAACGAAATATCTAACACCATCAAGTGCAAATACCCTGTAGTTTTTTGTAGCTATGTCAAGTCCACATGATATAGTGATCAAAATAATGTGAAACTTTTTTATTAAACCAATGTCTATATTAGTAATTTGTAACAACTCTGGATTTTGGAAAAAAGTCCTGGCGTTGAGGTTGAGGTTGATTTACGCAACTGCTTGGTTTTGGAACGTTTGTCATTTTCCGAGGAATTTTCAAAAGAAGTAACTGGTCAGCCGGGTATAATTTTTGACACAATGAATGGGAAAGAAAGTAATGTCTCAAGCTACACCATTAAATTTTTAAATTTTTCCTCTATTCTAATCGCTTTCGCGCATCTTGACTTTCTTCTCCTTCTTCTTCTTCAGGTGCCATGTGCTATGCCACACATCGACGATCATTTGTCCATCTCATGGTCACATTATAACTAGAGTGCCCTCCTCAATCTGTCTAAAAATGGTTGCGGCGTCTGATATATCACACCAGTTTCTTATATTGCGGAGCCAAGAGTGTTGTTTTCGACCTGGCCCCGGTCTGTCTTCAATTTTTCCCTGTAGTATTAGCCTTGGTATGGAGTAACGAGGTCCTCTCAGTATATGCCCTAGATATGATACATTTCGTTGTTTTACAGTGTCCATTAGTTGTCTTTCTACGCCAGCTCCTCGTAGAACTTCATCATTCGCTATGTGAGCAGTCCAGGGGATACTTAGTAGTCGGCGAAGTGTCCGCAATTTAAAAGCTTCGATCCGATTCAGCATTTCAGCCTTAAGTGACCAAGTTTCAGCACCATATAGTAAAATAGGCCATACATAACACTGAACCACACTTATTCGGGTGTGTAGTGGCATAGTAGAAAGTTGTCTTTACACGGCCAATTCTTCTCTTCAATTCTTCGTCACATTCCCACTTTTTATTGAGTAGCGACAAGATACGTGAACCGTGCGACTCGTTCAATATTTCCCCGCTGATGTTAAGAGGAGTGATGTACTGATGCCTACTAATCACCATCATTTTTATTTATGCAGCCCGAACTGTTCACCGCACTCGTTGAGTTTTTTTAACATTGATTGAAGATCTTCAAAGTTGTTGGCTAAGACTGCAGTATCATCTGCATAGCGAATATTGTTTATTGGGATGCCGTTGACTTTGATACCTCGCGTGTCATTTGCCAATGCTAACTGAAATATTTTCTCAACGTAAATATTAAACAGAACAGGAGACAGTACACATTCCTGCCGGACTCCCTTCAGTACATTAAAGGTCTCTGTTGACAGATCGCCATCAATACGGATCTCAGCTAACTGTTGCCAATAAAGTTCTCTTATTATTCTAATATCTTTATCATCTATACTGATCTCCTGTTATCCTTCCAATAGCAGCTCGTGCTTTACGTTGTCAAAAGTTTTCTGATAGTCAATAAACCAGATGAAAACATCTTGCCTTTGGTCGTAACACTTTTGCACAAGTAATTTCATTGAGAAGAGAGCTTCTCTAGTGCCAACTCCCTTGATAAAGCCAAACTGTGTGTCGCCACTCATATTCTCACACTTTCTGTATATTCTTGAATGGATTACTCGAAGGAAGAGTGTGGCTCATCAAGCTTATGAGCCTCTAGTCTTCGCAGTTCTTGGGGTTTGTTTTCTTTAGAATAGCAATAAACGTCGACTTTAACCAATCCACTAGGATTTGCCCAGAGACATATATCACGTTAAAGAGATATGTAAGTTGTTTATTATCGACTTGCTTTAAAACTTCTGCATATATATCGTCGTGACCTGCACTTTTACCATTCTTCATACACTTCATTGCATACCAGACTTCAAATTCAAGAATTTTTGGACCATTCGTGTTTTCAGTATCATTCGTCGGGGCATCTTTTCGTTGATAACTGAACAAAGTCTCCGCATAGTTCTTCCTTTAATTGGTCGGTATCCAATATCGGTCTTCCTTCTCTATTTCTTATTGACGGCAATGCCGTTGTTCTATTTGTTCCAGTTATTTCCTTGATTTTTCTATGGAAATTAAGGAGTCGTGCAGCTGATGAAGTCTTTTAGCCTCGTCATATAGTTCTTGAGTCCATTTCTCCTTATCCTCTCTTATTTTTCTCTTGACAGTGCGATTGAGTTCCTTATATTTATCATGCTGGTTTTTAACAGTTCCACGTTCAGCCAACAAGTTCAATATTTCGTCGGTCATTCACGGTTTGATTTTTTCTTGTTTCGGATGACCAAGAAGAGTTTCAGTAGCTAATTGGATGTTTGTTTTTAGCGTAATCCAAATCTTATCAGCTACAACTTCTTGACCTATTTTATTGAAACTTCAAACTACTCAATTTCTTTTTTAGATCCCCGACATGACAACTTGTTCGTTTTTCCAGCTCATTTATCAAATACATATATTGTTGCTCGAAATTATTCTCTCCAAAACTCAAAAAAAATACCCATTTTATCCAAAACTGTAGATCACATTAGACTGAACAACAAAAAATATCTTTTATTCTGAGAATTCTCCAAATACCGATTTGAATAAAATTTTACCTATCTTGAATGTTAAGAAATTAATTTATTTTTGTTGCAGCTTTTTTCCCATCACTAAATTTTTTTCTGTATATATTTTCCTTCTGACCTGGGCTTGTGCCTCTCTGGATACAATCCTATCGTGGTTCAAGTTGCTGGATAAGTAGCGTTGATATTTCTTCTTTTGTCTTCAATAAGTTAATAAGTTATAAGTTATTAAAAGGTTGTATACCGAAGAAATGGAGAAATAGACAGATTGTGTATTTAAGTATATATTTTAAATTATTATTATCGACCAAGCGCTTTCGATTTTACTTAGACTATCCTCAGGGCTCAGACTTTGTCAAAGGGCACACCTTAACCCTGCCATTTGGAGAACAGTCTCCAATGTCTTGCTCGATTTCTTCATCCCACTTAGGCTCATTCTTTCGAGCATTGTTCAATATATTCATAGTGTTTGATGGTGCCGTTGAATTATTATGTTGAAGCTCTTGGCGAAGTCTCCTTTTGTTTAGCTTTTTAGTTCTCTCATATTCTAAGTTTTCTAGATTAAATCTTGAGTGTCTTATTTCACTAGATTGGCTTTGTTCTTACCGGAGTTCTTGATTTCGACTTCTCTCTAATTTTTTAAATAGGACGATGTTAACCTTGAGGAAATGATAGTCGCTGCCGCATATTGCGTTTCTTTTCACCCTAACATCGTAAATCCTTAGTGATGTGGTCTGTCGGGTGTGGGTATAATCTGTGATGGAGCACATGTTTCGTGAGTTCCAGGTTCATGTGTACTAATAAATTGTTGTGTGCTGGTAGAAACATTTTATATTTTTAGTTTATTTTGCTCATGTAATTGAATTAATCTAAGACCATCGTCATTTGTTGTATTCTCACCAAATCTCCCTACTACTTTGTTGTTTAGTTTGGTCCCAGTTCTTTCATTTAGATCGCCGAGTATTATGACCTCTCTTGAATTCCAGGTGCTGGATATTTCTCGATGTAACTTGTTCAAAGAACTCATCTTTCATCATCGTTGACTGCATATACTCCAAATATAGTCAGCCAAACTCCGTGCAATGTCTTTTATTTTATTAATTCGTTCACAGACGGATTTCTTCATGGTATGAAACTTCGCAACTTTTTGCCAATCAGGATGGATACACCTTGTTGTACTCTCTTATCTCTACAGAAGTTCACAGTTTCCTTCATTTATTTTGTTGGGGACACCTTGCGCATTCTAAGTAGCAAAATTCGTTAACCTTTTCCATAGCTTGGTTCGTCGTACGGTTTTCAGTCCATTCCGCGATTGCTAATTAGGTTTTTTAACAAAGTAATTTTTTTACGAGTAACAGGGGTTAGCCCGATACCTCAATCATCTTCCATGAGGACCATCAATATTTTGGTTAAGGTTGTCTTTCTCTAGCGTTTGATGAGCTAAAATTCAATTTCAAGGCAGCAGCTTTTCCACAATGTATTGATTATATAAAGCGCAAAACGAATTTCTAAATCAAAATGATTAAAGTACTTTCTACTTTTAGGTGAATCCATTTTACAGACTGAAAATCGGCAATTCGGTAATGTTTCGAAGTGTCGTATCGCTTAAGATAAGTTACGAGGTACACCTTTTTTTGCATTTACACTGGTTTTATTTAAATCTGGAATTTCGCAAGAGATCGTATGCTTTTCGCTATCTATAGGTATCAGTTTTAACCTCGGCTAAGTCGCGGTTTCGCCAGATTTCTATATCGGTATCCTTTGTCGATTCTCGTATCAGAGAATTGCCTATTTGTTTTGTTCTAATTTTGACAAACATTATATCGACATTTTGATGAATTCTGTCATTTCCTTTGCAACTGGTCGTGCGATAAATACAGTAGAATTGACAAAGAATAAAATCAGTGATCATCTGTTTGTTTTATTATTTGATTTGATCAATCTACACTAAAATCTCTATTCTATATTTTTAATTATAATCGTCGAGTTCAATAAAGTAACTTATTTACATTTTACGCTCACCATAACCTTATAAACTTACCCCGATATTTCTTTTTCTGGGGCCAGCTTTTTTAAGCAATTCTAAGTTTTGCTTAGCATTTAAAGCATTTAAATTATTTACTCAAGCTTTACTTCAATTTTTGTAAGCTAGTATCTTAGTTTTTAAAGCTTTATGACAGTTTTTTGTTCCTTGTTTTTATGCAAGGATAATCCCATGCTTTTCAAGCTCTGCCGGCCTTAATAAAAATATTGAATATTTCGTCGAAACCAACTGCTTCTGCTGGTGAATGTGTTGCGTTTAATTCCCTTTTGATTAGTTACATATATCAAACGACTCACAAGGGGATATAAAAACATCCGAGAGCAGTCCAATTTGAAAACATTCAATTAGCCGAGACCATGTTTTCGTGACTACAGCTCAACAGCAAATACTCACAACCAGATAAGTAGCTGTGTTCTTTGAACTTATAACAAGAAGAAATAAATCGTATTGTAAAGGAAATTTCAATTTTGTTCGACTCTACAGTCAATACCAACCGTTGTCCCTTGTCAAGTTAGCTTTGTCTGTAAATAAAACTACTCTATTCACAAATGGATTTTTTAAAATTTTTTGTAAAAAGTGGTTTGAGTAGTTAAGTCTTGTTGAATAACTGGAGACATTGTATGTTGAACATAGAAAGGATAAAGCAATGATTCTTGGATAGTTTCATAGACAATCAATTTTGTTGCGAAATTTCTTAGGCTGTTAGAAAGATTACACTGGACAACAGCAAAAATGTATTTAAAATAAAATCGACTAAATCTTACAATTTTTTCTGTGCTACACTAATCTGTTTAAGATTAGTTCAGGTTTTAGAGACACGTGAGGTTATGTCTCTCTATATATTAACAATCCTCAAGAATACGACGTTGACACGTTGCCAAATATACGTTTTCCCCAAGTTAAGAAAATTTTGCATAACTTGACAACACCGCATGGGCGATCTATATGAAGTCTCAACCCCTCAGGGCTTAAAAAAAAGGATCCATGCGGTTTGCTGTCCTGGTGATCTGGAGAAAGCCTTCAAATCATGTTAATAATTGCTATTTTTACATAATACCTCGTGTTGGGCAATGCACAGGTATAGCCAGAAAGAAAAAGTCGATTATCAACTATCCAAATATACCATCACCCATGAAACCTGTGCCTCATAGTGACGGACATCCTATTCCAGAACTCCCAGAAACAATCACTTAGGAATCAGATAATAACGATGCAACGATTTCTGAAGAAGAAGATATGCCATCAATATCAAGAGATCCTGATTTCACACTCAGCACGTTATACCGCCAACTTCACAGTATATCCAGAAAGAAAAAATCGATTATCAACTATCCAAATATACCATCACCCATGAAACCTGTGCTTCATAGTGACGGACATCCTATTCCAGAACTCCCAGAAACAATCACTTAGGAATCAGATAATAACGATGCAACGATCTCTGAAGAAGGAGATATGCCGTCAATATCAAGAGATTCTGATTTCACACTCAGCACGTTATACCGCCAACCTCACAGTATATCCAGAAAGAAAAAGTCGATTATCAACTATCCAAATATACCATCACCTATGAAACATGTGCCTCATAGTGACGGACATCCTATTCCAGAACTCCCAGAAACAATCACTTAGGAATCAGATAATAACGATGCAACGATTTCTGAAGAAGAAGATATGCCATCAATATCAAGACATCCTGATTTTACACTCAGCACGTTATACCGCCAACCTCACAGTATATCCAGAAAGAAAAAATCGATTATCAACTATCCAAATATACCATCACCCATGAAACCTGTGCCTCATAGTGACGGACATCCTATTCCAGAACTCCCAGAAACAATCACTTAGGAATCAGATAATAACGATGCAACGATTTCTGAAGAAGACGATATGCCATCAATATCAAGAGATCCTGATTTCACACTCAGCACGTTATACCGCCAACCTCACAGTATATCCAGAAAGAAAAAGTCGATTATCAACTATCCAAATATACCATCACCCATGAAACCTGTGCCTCATAGTGACGGACATCCTATTCCAGAACTCCCAGAAACAATCACTTAGGAATCAGATAATAACGATGCAACGATTTCTGAAGAAGAAGATATGCCATCAATATCAAGAGATCTTGATTTCACACTCAGCACGTTATACCGCCAACCTCACAGTATATCCAGAAAGAAAAAATCGATTATCAACTATCCAAATATACCATCACCCATGAAACCTGTGCCTCATAGTGACGGACATCCTATTCCAGAACTCCCAGAAACAATCACTTAGGAATCAGATAATAACGATTCAACGATTTCTGAAGAAGAAGATATGCCATCAATATCAAGAGATCCTGATTTCACACTCAGCACGTTATACCGCCAACCTCACAGTATATCCAGAAAGAAAAAGTCGATTATCAACTATCCAAATATACCATCACCCATGAAACCTGTGCCTCATAGTGACGGACATCCTATTCCAGAACTCCCAGAAAAAATCACTTAGGAATCAGATTATAACGATGCAACGATTTCTGGAGAAGAAGATATGCCATCAATATCAAGAGATCCTGATTTTACACTCAGCACGTTATACCGCCAACCTCACAAAATAACCCAATCAGAATTAAACGATCTTGTGAGAGACTTAGAACTTCCAACAAGTAAAGTAGAGTTACTAGAAACAAGAGGGCAGCAGTGAAACTTATTAGAAGACGATGCAATAGTATATGTTTTTTGTAAATGCCATAAAGACCTAGCACCATTTTTTAATATCGAAAAGAATTTTATTTTTCTCCAATAACATTAGCGATTTTTTGACCAGTTTAAATATAAACTACAATGAATGGAGATTGTGTGTATAGACAGTTCAGCATTGAGTTTCAAGCAGTACTCGTGTTTATAGGAAATATTTTACCGTCTATTCCTGTTGAATATGTAGTTCATATGAAAGAGTCGCATGACAATACGAAGTACCTATTGACAAGTATAAAATACGATGTGCATCCATGACATATCTGTGGTAATTTAAAGGTGATTCCACTTTTACTTGGGCGGCAGCTTGGCTACATCAAATTTTGCTGGTTTTTGTGGGTATGGGACAGTCGGACAAAGCAATTCATTATAAGAGAAAAGACTAGTCCATTCGACACTCATTAAAGGTAGGTGAAAAGAATGTACAGCACATGCCATTGTTAGACCCCAAAAAGAATTTGTTGCCACCACTGCATATCAAATTGGTTTAAAACTTTGTTAAAACACTGAATTAGATGGGCCAACTTATCAATACCTGGGTCAGAAATTCCCAAGGCTAAGTGAAGCAAAAAATAAAATAGGTATTTTTGTTGGGCCACAGATTCGAAATATTCTGAAAGACAAACATTTTGACAGCACTTCATCAGATATTGAAATAAAATTTTTATAAAAAAATTGAACCGACTTCTAAATGTGCGCTAAAAGGTGAAAATAACTAGAAATTTTTATATGAAATTGGCGTCAAACTAATACCTGACAAAATGTGATTCGCATAAACAGATTAAAAATACTTTATTTGTAATTGCTTTCTTACCATAATTTGTATATATTAGTAGTTAATTATTTCATTTAGAAATAATTTGGCGCCGACTTCAAAAATTTCAATTTCATATAAAAATTTCTGGTTATTTTTCACTTTTCAGCACACTTTTAGAAGTTGGTTCAATTTTTTTATAAAAATTTTACTTTTCGATTTTTAGTTTTAAATTCATTATGATATTCATAAATTATTTGAACTAAATGCTAATCGAGATTAATGTACCTTGCAATGACTCCAAGGTGACAAAAAAGTACCCATTTTATCCATAATTGTAAATCACTCTAAAATGAACCACTAAAAATTCTTTGATTCTCCAAATACCAATGAAATTGTGTCAAACAAATATTTAGTCTGTCATACTAAATCCACTATCTCAAATTTCAAATTAATTTTAGATTGGTAATATAGGCCCCAAGACCTTCCAATATCGATATTTAAAGAATTTGAGACCTAAATTTCTTAGCCCGATATATTTTATATTGCATATTGAATTTGTATACGCCCCAAGAACCTTGCAATATCAATTTCTAAAAACCGGAAAATGTAAAATTTTTAGTACCTCATATTGTATCTTATCAACCTAATAGTTGTAAAAAATTAACTTCATATTCGTAATACACCACCCCCCAACCCCCTAATACCAAATCTGCAAAAATACGAATAAGGTAAAATTTTCAACCCACCATAATGGATCCGCCATATTGAATTTCAAAAAATCAATTTTAATATCTTAATCTAATCTAAATCCTGAAAGGCCCCTAGCACTAATTTTAGATGAAATCCAGAAATTTAAAATTTCTAAACGGTCATATTGCATCTAACATATTAGATTTTCTTAAAATAATGTTATATTCGCTATTTACATCCTCAAAAACGATTCAGTTCCACATTTGAACAAAAACGAAAAATGTAAAATTTTTAGTCAGCTATATTGCGTTCGCCATATTGAATCCAAAAAAATACTATTAAATTCATAATTTACACCCTCAAGAACCCTTTATATCAGTTTTGGAGAAAGGCGAAAAATGTAAAATTTTTGGGACACCATATTGAATCCGCCAGATTGAGTTTTTAAAAAATATTTTAATTTCATAATTAACACTAACAAAAATCCCTCAATACTGACTTTAGACTAAATCGAGAGATGTAGAATCTTTAATCCTCCATCTTAGATCCGCCATATTTAATTTTTTTTAAATAATAACAAATTCGTAATATGCTATCATATCAATTTTGAAAAAAAAATCGAACAAAATTAATTTTTTATCCACCATATTGGATACGCCATATTGAATTTTTAAAAAATTATTTTAGATTCGTCATGTGTGACCCCGAAAACTCTCCCGCACCAATTTTGGTGAAAATCGGACAAAATTGATTTTTTTGTCCGCCATATTGGATCCGCCATATTAGATTTTTTAAAAATAATTTCAGATTCCTTATGTAAGGCCCCGAAAACTCTCGTATACCAATTTTGGAAAAAATCGGCCAAAATTAAATTTTTTTGTCCACCATATTGGATCTGCCATTTTAAATTTTTTAAAAATAATTTCAGAATCGTTGGGTACAATCCCGAAAATTCCTCCATAATAATTTTGGAGAAAATCGGACAAAATTAATTTTTTTGGCCGCCATATTGTAAGCACTATCTTGGATTTTACTGCGCTAATTTCATCCAAAGAAATATGGGACCACCGCAGCAACTTCCTGAACATAACGTAAAAAATTTCATTCAAATTGGTGCAGCCTTTCCGGAGTAATCGGTGTACATACATAAAAAAATACATAGTCGACTAATTGAGAACCTCCTTCTTTTAGAAGTCGGTTAAAAATGCTTGGAATGAATTTTGCCTCATGGTCACTAATTTCTTTGGAAATGAAAAAGCTGACGATTACATTACTCTTGTTGAAAATATGCTGTCATCATATCAAAAAATCGGTTACAATATGTCTCTAACGATTCATTTCCTATATTCATATCCATACTTTTTTCCTGACAACAATGGAGCTGTAAGTGATGACCATGGTGAACGCCTCCATTAGGATATATCAATAATGGAGTAAAGGTACCAGAGAAAGTGAAATGCTCCCATGCTTGCTGACTACTGTTGGACTCTTGTTAGAGAGTGTAAAAGTACGTATTTTTTTATTATTTTGTGAAAATATAATAAAAATTCTTGTTCTTGAAAATTGCAAGTAATTTTTCATTTCATTGTTATTTTTCTGTTCAGCGCCCCCAAAATTAACAAAAAATACACTTTTATACAAGATGCAACCAATAAACTAAAATTTGTTGCGTAGTGTTATCAGCAATCTTATCCTGGATATATTTAAACTCAGGGTTACTTGCTTTTCTTGGTGCACATGAAATTGTTTTTCTGAAAAATGTCTTCTAAGATTATTCTCTAAATTATTAAAAAAGTTGGATGTTAGCTTTAAAAACGTACACTTGTCAAAAATTTGAGCCTACGAGTTTATTGGAGAGTCCATGCCTGACATTCTTAACACGGTCAAAGGTTGTTTATGGTCTTATTCATGAGCCCTAATCGATTATATACAAGTTAACTCAAAAGCCACAGCTTAAAAGGTAAATCACTAGGTACTTCTTTAGGGCGCCAACACTCGGACTATTTTACATTACACACATTGCTGAGAGTAGTATACAAGGTTTGTCCCAAAAGTATCGAGCCTACCTTCATATCTCCGCATTGGTGTTATTCTTTATCATCCGGTGAGTGACATCTTTCAAAGTAGTCCCCATTTAATTGAATAATACGTTCCTAGCGGTGTTTCCGCTTCCTGAAGCAGTCCTGGAAGTCAGTTTTCGGAATTGCCTTCAGTGTATTCGTCGCACTAGTTTCAACCGTCTCTTTGTCATCTAACCGGTGTCCTTTCAGCAGCATTTTTAATTTGGGAATGAGCCAAAAGTCGCAGGGAGCTACGTCGGGACTATACGGAGGCTAGCAAAGCTGTACGACTTGGTGTTTTGTTAAATATTGCTGCACAAAGTTCGATTAATGTGTTGGCGCATTGTCGTGGTGAAGCAGCCAATCACCGCTTGTCCAAAACTGTGGCCATTTTCTTTTAACTGCGTCACGCAATCTTTTCAATACTTCAACGTAGTATTCTTTAGTGATCGTGTGACCTCTCGAAGCATATTGATGATGCACAACACCTTCATAATCAAAGAAAACAGTCAACATTGTTTTCACTTTGCTCCAACTTTGACGTGCTTTTTTTGGTCTTGGCGATTCAGAATGCTTGTTACGGTTTTAATTTTCCTGTCTAATTTTCTATCTAAAATATAGTAATTTTTACGCTGACCTCCTTCATCATTTATGTGTTTTGTTTTTTTGGTTTGGGAACAGATTTACAAATGAAAGAAAACATTGGCAATATATCTTGTTTATTAGAACTTGATTCACAATTATGCTATTATAATCCATAGTAACTGCTCGATAGTCCTTGTTGTTATGTTGAGTTCCTAAGGCTTCTCTCCTTTGTACCTAAAATATAGAAAGGTATTAGTCTTGTGCAGAGTGACTCGGTATAGAATATTTAGTCAGAAATTCTCAATTTAAATTGAATTTTGCGGTTATTCTTATTACCTTCATCGAGAGACCTCGAGTGAGCAGATAATCATTTGGCTGCAGAATCGACAGATTTCTGAGTGGAAGCTCTTTGGATTCTGTTGGATCTTCTATGTCTTCTAAGCAGTTTAATTCTCCCATTGTGTCAGTTATCATAACTATTACAGATTCTATTGAGCTAAAATCGGAAAAACTACCTCAGTGTCAAATGTAAATAAAGTTTAAGGTTAGAATCAACTCGACTTTTCTTGTTCAGTTTCACTTCAACAAAGCCCGTTTACTGATATGAATTCTTGAACGTACCACAATTGTCTTAGTTAATTGCTAATAAAATTTCGTGTCATAATTTTAAAATTTCATATTTCTATATTTTTTTCATTGTTTTGAAGCTTGTCAGTTGTCAGTCGATATACAGATTCCTATATCTTTTCCCACCATTTCCGTGGACGTTTTTCTGGGGACATGAAAAAAATCTGAGAGTGATAAGGACTTTCCTTGCAGAGTTGCACCGGAAAGGTCACTTGGCAATTTTGCTAGTTTTTAATTGAAAGTTTCGGGTCCCTGACCAAATATATAGTAACTGTGTTGTTAAGAGCTGTATGCTGATTTGGTTTGGTCAATTCGGGGGACAAACCCGACATCAAATTTTGCTATTTTTTCTGTTCCACCACGAAAGGGCCACATAACATCACTGGTAAGTCTGTTTTAATTTTTGTTTTAATACTCAAGTGTTAATAATTGTGGGTATGTTTAAGAAGAAAAGGAATGAGTAACCTACCTCACTCGTAACATAAAAGGTTGAGTTCTTTCTAAGTCCATCTTTTGTTTCAGGCCTTTTTCTTTTTTTCCCCTTTTTCTCTTTCCTTTCATTGCCCTCATTTGGAATCATCATCGGGGCTTTCTTGCTGACTTCTCGATGGTACCTGCCTTGGCTACTGTACATACCAGGCCACTCGGGCCATTCTTGCGAATACCTCTACAGCACCTGCCTTGCCTGCTACATACCACCACACCGAGTGATCCAGAGCCTCAACATCAGCACATCAAGAAGCCGCCGTTAATCAGGTTTTATGTATCTGTGTCGTTTTCAGGGTATCATAGATTTTAATGCCTTCGGCATCACCTGTAAAATTTAAAGCCGTTGTATTTTTCTTTTCCTTTTGAATATAAAATTAATGAATAATTAGTGTACTTACCTTGGTAAGATCTATTGTGTTTCCTCATATGGTACAATTAATCAAATCTTGCAACCGCATGCAGTTGATATCTTTCACATTGTAAAGGGCACATTTGTTAATTCAGGTAAACAGGCCTATTTACACGGGTAGAGTGCACTTAATACTATCATTATTATATGTATAGTTGCCATTTATATTGAATCGCTCTTGTATAATTAGTAATATAGCCAAAACACTGATTAAATTAAACTTTCTCATTTTGTTAGACTAATAATTTAGTTATAGGTTGTAATTACAGTAAAACAATTTTACACTTTCCACAAATTTTTAATTTTAATTTTAATCACTCGACATGTTTCGCAAACACTGTTGCTTCTTCAAAGGAGTATTACAAAATGAACATTAAAAGATAAAAACAAAGTGGTCTTGATACAGGTAAAATAAGGTTTACAATTCAGAATAAGAGGAAATTCCATAATTATAATTCCAAGAAAAGTTAAGGATAACTAAACAGGTTCAATAAGGGTGATGGGTCTAAATCTATTTGGTCATTAAGCAAATTATTGGAATTTTTGAGTTTATTTATTTCCAGGGATTCAAGCAAATTTAGTTTTAAACCTTTGTTTTCAATGTGTAATATGTCATAATTATTGTTGAAGGTATGGTTTTCTTCTATTAAATGATTGGAATAGTTAGAATCAGTTTTATTTTTTATATAACTAATGTGATGTTCATTAACACGTTTATTAAAGTTTCTACCAGTCTGGCCTATATAAACTTTAGGACAATCATTACATTTTAATTTGTAAACACCGCAATTGTTTCCTTTGTTTGATTTGGTTTTACTATTTTTGATATGTTTACCTAGAGTATTAGTGGTTTTGAAAGCTATATTAATATTCAAGTTTTTCAGAAATTTACTTATTCTATTGCCAATGTGGCCTAAGAAAGTAATTACTTTATATTTATTATTGTTTTCTTTTTTTGTAGGAAAAACTAAGTTTATGGCTTTATTATATAGTTTTTTATTTAGTATTTTGTCTATTATTTTTGGGGAGTAACCATTATTTATAGCAATTTGTTTAATGATGTTTAGTTCATTTTGAAAGTTGATTTTGTTAAGAGGTAAAGATATCAATCGATGTATCATACTGAAAAAAGATGCTAGTTTATGTTGTATTGGGTGTGAAGATGTATTGTGGATTGTAATGTCAGTATGGGTGGGTTTATGATAAATAGAAAAGTCATGCTTATTGTTTGTTCTTTTAATTGTTAAGTCTAAAAAGTTGATAGAGTTATTGAATTCTTTTTCTATTGTAAATTTTATGTTGTCGTGTATGTTGTTAATAAAATTTAAGAAATGGTCTAATTGTCTGTCTGTACCCGTAAAACAAGCTAAAACATCGTCTACGTATCTAAACCAATAGATAAATTTATTAAAAAGGGGGTTTTTTGAAATAATTGATTCAATATGGTCCATGAAAATTTCCGCTAGGAGAGGGCTTAGAGGGTTACCCATGATAAGTCCTTCCTTACTAGTGTAAAATTCATCGTTAAATTCAAAATAATTTTGATTCAAACAACTTTCTAAAGCATAAAGAATTTCTTGATTTTTAATCACATTGTCATTTTTCTTAATTAAAAGTTTTTTAACAAGTTCTATTGTATGTTCAATAGGTATACTAGGGAATAGATTGGTAACATCAAAGGAAACAAATTTGGCGTTATTTGGTAGATTTAAGTGTTTAATTTTTTCGACCAGATCGTAAGAATTTTTAATAGAATATTTAGCGGAGAAATTTATGTTAATTTTTATAATATCAATTAAATATTTTGAGAGTTTATACGAAGGGGCAGTAAAGAAAGATACTACTGGTCTAATTGGGTTTCCAATTTTATTAATTTTTAAGAGAGAGTACAGTTTTGGAGGTTGTGGGTTCATTAGGGTAAATTTGCGTAAATCCCAGTCTGAAAACAAACTTTTACAGTTTTGTATAACTTGTTTTATAATTTTTTGATATTTATTAGTGGGGTCTATTTTTAGTTTTATGTATTTAGTAGGGTCTAAAAATCCTAGAGTTTTACTAATGTAATCAATTTTATTAATAGCTATTACTGTATTACCTTTGTCGGCTTTAGTAAAAACTATATCTTTGCGTTTTTCTTTAATTTGCTTAATGACTTTTGTATCTTGTTTTGGAAGTGAATCTATTAAAAAATGTTTCTTAATCAAAGAAGAGGCTTCATATTTGTAAATAAGATTATTAGGAATATCTTTTAGTGCCAAGTCTGTATCAACCCCAAGAATTTCTGAAGAGTTTGTAGTGATTTTATCTTGAATGTTATGTTTGAAGCCTTTACTTAATAAATTAATTTCATCCTTAGAAAAATTAATTTTACTTAGATTAACAAATCTATCATAGAACTTGTGGTTAGAAAAAAAGCTTTGGGGTTGTTTTAATTTAACTGTGTTTGATTTAGAAACGAGAAATTTAAGTTTCTTTTTTTGCTTTAAATATTTTTTGTTAATAATATTACTTACATTTTCTCTAGTGTCACGATCCAAAACAAGAAATTATATTGAATGTAATCTATGTAAAAGTTCTAAATCAAACACAGTTAAATTAAAACAACCCCAAAGCTCTTTTTCTAACCACAAGTTCTATGATAGATTTGTTAATCTAAGTAAAATTAATTTTTCTAAGGATGAAATTAATTTATTAAGTAAAGGCTTCAAACATAACATTCAAGATAAAATCACTACAAACTCTTCAGAAATTCTTGGGGTTGATACAGACTTGGCACTAAAAGATATTCCTAATAATCTTATTTACAAATATGAAGCCTCTTCTTTGATTAAGAAACATTTTTTAATAGATTCACTTCCAAAACAAGATACAAAAGTCATTAAGCAAATTAAAGAAAAACGCAAAGATATAGTTTTTACTAAAGCCGACAAAGGTAATACAGTAATAGCTATTAATAAAATTGATTACATTAGTAAAACTCTAGGATTTTTAGACCCTACTAAATACATAAAACTAAAAATAGACCCCACTAATAAATATCAAAAAATTATAAAACAAATTATACAAAACTGTAAAAGTTTGTTTTCAGACTGGGATTTACGCAAATTTACCCTAATGAACCCACAACCTCCAAAACTGTACTCTCTCTTAAAAATTCATAAAATTGGAAACCCAATTAGACCAGTAGTATCTTTCTTTACTGCCCCTTCGTATAAACTCTCAAAATATTTAATTGATATTATAAAAATTAACATAAATTTCTCCGCTAAATATTCTATTAAAAATTCTTACGATCTGGTCGAAAAAATTAAACACTTAAATCTACCAAATAACGCCAAATTTGTTTCCTTTGATGTTACCAATCTATTCCCTAGTATACCTATTGAACATACAATAGAACTTGTTAAAAAACTTTTAATTAAGAAAAATGACAATGTGATTAAAAATCAAGAAATTCTTTATGCTTTAGAAAGTTGTTTGAATCAAAATTATTTTGAATTTAACGATGAATTTTACACCAGTAAGGAAGGACTTATCATGGGTAACCCTCTAAGCCCTCTCCTAGCGGAAATTTTCATGGACCATATTGAATCAATTATTTCAAAAAACCCCCTTTTTAATAAATTTATCTATTGGTTTAGATACGTAGACGATGTTTTAGCTTGTTTTACGGGTACAGACAGACAATTAGACCATTTCTTAAATTTTATTAACAACATACACGACAACATAAAATTTACAATAGAAAAAGAATTCAATAACTCTATCAACTTTTTAGACTTAACAATTAAAAGAACAAACAATAAGCATGACTTTTCTATTTATCATAAACCCACCCATACTGACATTACAATCCACAATACATCTTCACACCCAATACAACATAAACTAGCATCTTTTTTCAGTATGATACATCGATTGATATCTTTACCTCTTAACAAAATCAACTTTCAAAATGAACTAAACATCATTAAACAAATTGCTATAAATAATGGTTACTCCCCAAAAATAATAGACAAAATACTAAATAAAAAACTATATAATAAAGCCATAAACTTAGTTTTTCCTACAAAAAAAGAAAACAATAATAAATATAAAGTAATTACTTTCTTAGGCCACATTGGCAATAGAATAAGTAAATTTCTGAAAAACTTGAATATTAATATAGCTTTCAAAACCACTAATACTCTAGGTAAACATATCAAAAATAGTAAAACCAAATCAAACAAAGGAAACAATTGCGGTGTTTACAAATTAAAATGTAATGATTGTCCTAAAGTTTATATAGGCCAGACTGGTAGAAACTTTAATAAACGTGTTAATGAACATCACATTAGTTATATAAAAAATAAAACTGATTCTAACTATTCCAATCATTTAATAGAAGAAAACCATACCTTCAACAATAATTATGACATATTACACATTGAAAACAAAGGTTTAAAACTAAATTTGCTTGAATCCCTGGAAATAAATAAACTCAAAAATTCCAATAATTTGCTTAATGACCAAGTAGATTTAGACCCATCACCCTTATTGAACCTGTTTAGTTATCCTTAACTTTTCTTGGAAATATAATTATGGAATTTCCTCTTATTCTGAATTGTAAACCTTATTTTACCTGTATCAAGACCACTTTGTTTTTATCTTTTAATGTTCATTTTGTAATACTCCTTTGAAGAAGCAACAGTGTTTGCGAAACATGTCGAGTGATTAAAATTAAAATTAAAAATTTGTGGAAAGTGTAAAATTGTTTTACTGTAATTACAACCTATAGTTATAATGAATTTCCACCAAGTAAAAGCCGAATCTATAGTTTTTTTAATAATTTAGTTTTTAATTGTCAAAAACCAGCTGACTGTCCGAAGTTTATTCCTTCAAACAGAGAAGCGCTGGGCCACTTTCGATGGTCACATTTACACCATAACACATAAAATATAGATACTTGTTTTTTTTTTTAAATCTTTTTGGGTGTTTTTCTTGTAATTAAATTAGATTTTCTGTTTTTTTGTTAGATCGATCTCTGCCTTGACCTCTAGGGCACTAAAACAGGTGGCGCATTTACCTACACCACTCTCCGTTCCCTTGGAAGCTAGCCGGAGGAGCCCTAAAAGGTAGCGACCATTACAGAGCCACCTGACAAGTCTAGATAAACATTTTCTTACATTCTTCAACAAATAAAATTTATTTTTTTTATAACATGCTTCCACTGTGAAGACTGTCGCTTTGTTTCTCTAAATGCCTTATTCATCATATTAATTGTTTTCGAGCAAGCAAAACTTGATGCAAGTTCGTTGATCTAATTTTTCCGTCATTTTTTACAATAACAAAATGCGACGAACGAAAAAAACATACAGTAAACAAACGCACATCGTTCACGAACTAACACATCCAGTCGATAATTGTGCACACCAATGAGTTCGTGAAAACTTTCTGGTGACGCCCATGCCTCACAGAGATCGCTCGGAAGTTTTAACGCGGTGATATGAATGCAGACTCGATACTTTTGGGACAAACCTCATATACTTACCGAACACCCTATATAGTTTCAGACGATACCTATTATTTTGTATAAAACGGATTGATAAATTGTTTTTAATTAACACAGTTAATTTTTGTCAACAACTGTTCCCGATGGTAATACGTAATTACATTAGGTAGTTGCCAGTTATTACAGAAATGTCTTCAAACAACGACGATTTCCTTTATATTTCATTGGCAAAAAAGGCTAGCTTTGTTGGTATTGTACCCTATTTTGATTTCCATAACAATATTTTAATAAATGAAGAACGCTACAAGAAGAAAATTATAGTATTAGCTACTTTAACTGTGCTTTTAGAAACCACTCCATTGTGGGGGACAATAAAACAAAATGATTTTGCATTTGACGCTGATCCTTTACGATTGCTTGGCTTGTTTTCATTGGCATGTCAGTATTCAATTAAGTTGATGTCTCTTATTAACTCTTACAAAAATCGTTTAATATGGAACAAACTGTTTTATGAACTTTCCCTTGTTAATAAAGTTATCTTCACTCATAGATCTAATTTTGAAGAGCACTTCTTAAAATACGCTATTTCTTATTTAGGATCATTTACTTCCATTATTTTTGTATGGATATATACTTTCTGTATTAATAATATCATGATGCCTGGAAATGATATTGTAAATATATTGGCATTGCTATGGTTTCCAGTTACGAATATAATCGTAAAGTTGTATACTTTATGGAAGTGTATTATCATAATAGTGTTGTTGCTAACCATAAAAAGCAGGTACAGAGGTCTAAGAAGTCTCGTTGTTCGAATTAAATTAGCAGAGTGTGGAGAGGCTCTATTAATGATCATCAAGAAAGTTGACATATTAGCTCTACGCCTTCACAAAATTACAGCACATTTGAAATATCTTTTTGAACTAGAGCTTTTCGTGATGATTACCAATGTATTTCTAAACTGCTTATTTTATTGTTTTCAACTACATATTCATGGAAATTTGCTGCACAATATCTTAGAGTTAATTTTTCTTATGGTAAGTTATTAGATAATATATTATTTGAATCAGCTTTAGCACATGGTTACGACGACGAAACTGTTAATTTATTTTACAAACTTAACTAATTTTTTTAACAGACACAATTCGGATTTTTGGAGTGACTCAAATTATCACGCAGTAAGATTTCGAAATTTTCAAGAAACCTGGCTATTTAATGTATTTTGTGCTGTAAGAAATGATGAAATATTTAAACTATAAAAGTTCAGATTCGCACTAACGGTAAATTATCAACACCCATACCAGTCAACAGCGGTATTAGACAGGGAGACTCGCTTAGTCCTTTGTTGTTTAACATGATAATGGACGAAATAATAAAGGAGGTGCGAATTGCTAGAGGATATAAAATGAGTGATACAGAAATAAAAATTCTCTGTTACGCTGATGACGCTGTGATATGTGCCGAAAATACAATAATACAACAAGAAATGAGTTTCAAATATCTAGGAATCGACATAACTAGTTATGGCAACATCGAAGATGAAGTAAGAGGGCAGGTGGCCAAAGCAAATAAAGTGGCGGGTTGTCTCAACGACGTGATCTGGCGAAACAAACACTTACAACAAGAAACAAAGGCTCGGATCTACAAAACCACAATTAGACCTATTATGACATACACCTCAGAAACACGGCCAGAGACGACAAAAACGTAACAACTATTGGAGACTACAGAAATGAAAATACTTCGACGAATAACAGGAAAAACGCTACTAGACAGAGAAAGAGGCGATAACATCAGGCAATCATGCAACACAGACTGCATTAATGAGTGGGTCCTACAACGTAAGACACAATGGAACAAACACATAAGGCGAATGACAGAGGATAGGCTGGTAAGGATCGCACGAGATAAATAGCCTAGTGGTACACGCAGTAGAGGTCGACCACGGAAAAGGTGGAGCGATAATTTAAGTCCAGAATGAGGAAAATCGAAGAAGGAACAGGTCAGAGACCTATTATAGAAGGTAGAAGAAGAAGAAGAAGAATATTTTTATGAGGAAAACTTCAATGATAATTCATTAATAATAGACAACAAATTAAGCCCCATTTTAAATTATGAATTAACTTTTTTAGAAAAAAAATATTTATATATTCTGGTAGAGTTAGACAATCAATATTTAAGCAATTTACCTCTGGCGGAACACAGGCATATGAAGAACGATATTTGGAGTTCCTCCAGAACGCTTTTCACGATTTAGTAGAGCACTTACTACTTGAAACCGGCCAAAACATATACCGGGTGTCAACGAATCTATTAGACAAGTCATAATTTCTAGAGTATTATGTGTATCAAAATGAGAATTGGTACAGATAAATGGTATGTGAAGGGGAGAGTTTTCGCATATTTTCCACTTTCCAGCCACTTCCGGTTTCACCGGAAATGGCCCCGGTTTTAAATTTTTAAATGGAACACCCTGTATATTTTAACATTTTTGGATTTCTGAGACAATTCTAGATCAGAATATGACATTTTAAAAACTTTTTACGTCTACTTCATTTTTTTAGAGCCACTTTTAAAATTGCATCTAGGTGGCCATGATCGGATGCAAACTAATCTAACGGCCTTAGGTGATGTCAAAAAACTACAATCGCAAAGTTTTAGTTACTAGTATGAAAGACCAGAATAAGACAAGTTGACAAAATTACGTTTCCATTTCTAACTATTAATTTTCAAATGGCGACCCCTTTTTGACAACTACTTTTCGAAAAAAGCATTCTTTGACGAATCTAACGGTACTAATTTATTTGCGATTGGATTAGACATAAGAACAGAAATTAAATATTATTAAGCAAAATACTGGATAATTTATTTACTTATGACAAGTGCGCCATGGACAGCCATGATGCATAATAATTTGCAACTGTTTTTATCAAGTCTTCTTTGGAAAACAAAGCACTCACTTAAGTAGATAATGACAGTGACATACGCTCTAAGAACAGACGTAAAAGTTTCTTAATTTTCGTTAAGTTTAGTTTAAATTTTCGTTAAAATACTGTATACTCAAAGTGAAAAAGTGGATATGTTATTAATATTTGGAGAGTGTCATAGAAATTCAAGGAATGCTGCCGAGTTGTATGCTCATAGATATCCGAATCGGCAACATCCAGCCCATCAGTATTTTCCGTATGTCGAGACTCGTTTTAGGCAAATAGGAAATCAAGAGGCGGAACAGAGGTTTATCATAAATGAAGAAACTGAGATTAACGTACTTGCTATGGTTGAGGTTGATAAAACAGTTTCGTTAAGAAAAATTAGTCAAGAACTGTAGATAAGTTATGAATCAGCAAGAAAAATACTGAAAAAGCATGGATATCGAGCATTTAAATATCAGTTACATCAACATTTGTATACTGAGGATGGCGATAGACGGGTAGTGTTTTGTGATTGGCTGCTTCAAAATCATTGAGTTAACCCAAATTTTATCGATTTTATTCTATTTTCCGACGAATCCCGATTTACAAATAATGGTATGCTCAATAAGCAAAATACTCGGTACTGCGCCCAACAAAATTAACATGAAATGAGAGAGGGCAATTTTCAAGAAAGATTTGGCGTCAATGTCTGGGCTGGTATCGTTGGAAACAGAATAATTGGGCCAATATTGTTTCAAGCTCAGTTAACAGGAGTTAGATACTTAGGTTTCCTTCAAAATGAAATCGAAAATCATCTCAATGATATACCTTTAGCAGTTTTACGGCGAATTTGCTTTCAACAAGATGGAGCTCCGCCTCACAATACTAGAGAAGTTCTTAATTATTTAATAGAGCATTTTAATAATCGAATTATTGCAACCAATGGTCCGGTACGGTGGTCAGCCCGCTCACCGGATCTTACTGTGCTCGATTTCTTTGTCTGGGGATGTGTTAAAGAAAGGGTTTACTATGGAGCAGCCCCAGCTACTCTTGAAATATTAGAAGAAAGAATTTTACGGGCATTTAGAAGTATAACGCCCCAAATGCTACAAAACGTGTTGAGAGAAACAATTGAACGAGCTGAAATGTGTCGTGAAAAAGAAGGAATGCACTTTGAACATTTACTACACTAAACTTTTTAACAAATTCAGCTACTTTACTTTCAAATATTTTAAGTGCGTCGTCTAAGTTATTAGTTTATTTTGTTAGTTTTTTGTTAATTTTGTTAAATTTTTAATCCAATTCCTGTCTTTCATACTAATCACTAAAACTTTGCGATTGTATTTTTTTGACATCACCTAAGACCGTTAGATTAGTTTGCGTCCGATCATGGCCACCTAGATGCAATTTTAAAAGTGGCTCTAAAAAAATGAAATAGACGTAAAAAGTTTTTAAAATGTCACATTCTGATCTAAAATTGTCTCAGAAATCCAAAGATGTTAAAATATACAGGGTGTTCTATTTAAGAATTCAAAACCGGGGCCATTTCCGGTGAAACCGAAAGTGACCGGAAAGTGGAAAATATGCGAAAACTCTCCTCTTCACATAACATTTACCTGTACCAATTCTCATTTTGATACACATAATACTCTAGAAATTATGACTTGTCTAATAGATTCGTTGACACCCTGTATAGACCAGGGCTTATCTGCAAAATATTGGGGTTTCGTGGAAGTGAAATGGAACATGGAAATTTTTGCCTTCAAAATAACCTGAATAACGATAAATTTGATATGCGTCAATTCAAAAAGTTGAGCAACATTGTTTTGATTAATAAAAATATAAAATTAACGCAGAACACAGCGTTTTTTTTTTTTTTAATTTTCTGTCGTGTAACTTTGAAGGTATTCATTTTAGAGGAAAGTTGAAGAGGAAAAAAAGTTTCGTAATTAAATTTTCCATTAGATAGGGTTAGTCGAAAATCTCAAAATGTATTTCCCTTATTGCAAGATAGCAATAATTAAAAAAAGGTAAAAAAAGCAGTTTTCTAATCAATTTTTTTTTGACCATTTAAATTTTTCTGAGGACCTTCATATTAGAACAAAGAAAAAATAACACGCTAAAATTCGTTAGGATCAAATAAATAATTTCTGCACAATAATTTTGCAATCCGATTTCGCTTACAAAAAGTGACCATTTTTAAGTTTGTCTGAGTCCAAAATATCACGGTAACATATTTAAATTTATTTTCAACATATAGTAGGGAACTCAAGTTTTACAACACTTTTTTCAGAATTAAAATCCGATCTAGATTTAGTAACAGAACAGCAAAATGTCAAGGGGAAAATAATTTTGAAAATGCCTTGAATAAAGGGCGAAACGTCAATCGTTTTGTGTATTTATTAAATATAGAACCTGAATCCAAGAAAAGACAAAATAAAGAAAAATGATATAATCTATGGTTCAAGAAAATAAATAAATAAATAAATAAATATATATATATATATATATATATATATATATATATATATATATATATATATATATATATATGTATTGTCATAGTATGCTTAATGATATTAATAAACGAAGATTCGCTTGGAAAATCCAATACTATAGGGTGCAGTATGCTGTAAGTATGATGCATAAATAACGTCATTTGTTTATAACAAAATGAATGCATGATGGGCACATGGCATTATGATATTTGCGCTCCATTATTCGCGGTTCATCGGTTTAAAAAAATCATCAAAATCGCTTCATTAGAAGCCGAGAAAATGAAATTTTTTTTTAGATATGTATTTTGAGTCTTCGAATTCAATTTTAAAATGAGAGCTCCCCACCCCTCTTTTTTTCATTTTTCACGCGCGTGGGTGATATTTTTTTTTTCATTTTTTAATAAGGTTTCCGATAACATAAATATTTAAATATTTGTATCAAAAAAGAACTCGGCAAGACAAAGATTTGGGTTCCAGAATCAGGTCTGTAGTGTTTATAGATTCATCGTGACAGGCTGTCAACTTTGACAGTTTGTATCTCGGAAACCAATCGACGGATTTAAAATTTTTTTCAAGAAAAGAAGCGTCTTTCCAAGTACTTTCAAACCATGTATTGCAAAAAACATCCAATGAAAATCCGCCGAGATAATCTATTTGTTTATAAGCAAAAATATCAACAATGTTTTTAAACAATTCCTGAGGGCGTTCAAATCATCCGATTTTGATTCTGAAAAAAGTGTTGGAAAACTTGATTTCCCTAATATATGTCAAAAATAAATTTAAATACGTTAACGTGATATTTTGGACTCAGACAAACTTGAAAAATGGTAAATTTTTGTAAACGAAATCGGATTGCAAAATTATTGTTTAAAAACTATCTATTCGATCTTAACGAATTTTAGCGTATTATTTTATCATGGCATAAAGTTTTCTTTGCTCTAATATGAAGGTCCTCAGAGAAATTAAAATGGTCGAAAAAAATTGATTAAAAAACTGCGTTTTTTACCTTTTTTTTTAATTATTGCTATTTTGCATTAAAGGAAATATATTTTGAGATTTCCGACCAACCTTATCTTATGGAAAATTTAATTACGAAACTTTTTTTCCTCTTTAACTTTCGTTTAAAACGAACTCGTTCAAAATTACACAAGAGAAAAGTTGAAAAAAGAAACGTTTATTTTTCATTAATTTTATATTTTTATTGAAAAAAAAACAATGTTGCCCAACTTTTTGAATTGACGCATATCAAATTTATCGTTACTCAGGTTATTCTGAAGGCTCTCATGCAAAAATCTCCATGTTTGACTTCACATCCATTTAAAAACAGATAAGCCCTGGTCTAATATTATATGCGCGATGGGGCACCACCTTACTTCGGCGTTGCCCTGCTGGGGCACCTAGATAACGTCTATCCAAACCATTGAATAGACGTTAGACGGATAAGAGAGGAACAATTGCATGGCCTCCTTGATCTCCCGATCTAACGCAGTTGGATTTTTACCTATGGGGACAGCTCAAAACCTTGGTATATGCCACTCCGGTCGATAGAAGGGGGGAATTTCTACGGGGAGTCACGTTTCATTGTAACCAAATAAGAGAGATTGCTGAGTTAATATGGCGGGTGTATCAGACTTCACGGAGTCCATGTTGTACCCGTTTACGAAGTTTTTAACTATGCAGTTAGTTTAACTTTTTATTAAAACTATGGCGACAGGGGAAAATTCCCATTTTTCATATTCAACCCGACAGAAGTTAGGGGACTAACAGTGTAAATAAAATGACATTTTTTCGAAAACGGTTAGAATTAGCGACATGAATGAAGAGTACTTAATTTTTATTCAATAGTTAAAGGTATGTAAAAAAACATTGTCCAGAATTCTTATCATACAGGATTTAAAAAAATGGAGTCACGAGTATCACAGCTAGTCCGTCCCTGCAGCTGTGAGTAATTCACAACCCTTCCTTGAACAGTAATTTGAAGGGTCTTACTTGGTATACATCATATTAAAAAAAAATGAAATATACCTGGTGATTCAATAATTATGTGAAAAAAGCTTGATTCCATGGCAGCTCTTTGGGAGCCCATTTCTCCGAAGAAGGAGCCTATGCGAAAAAATTTATATGAACTTGTAATATTCCTTTCACGTCTTTTTTTCATATTCAGGAGATTTCCCACATATTCCCTGACACCCTGTATAATTGCCAAAACTCCCAGTCAGTTATTTTTATCTAGGCTAAATAAATATTTTCTCTAGACTCTTTTCTATTTCAATTGGGTGTTAAAATGACATATTCAATAATTTATAAGTCAGAAAATTAGATTTTGTTTCCATTACCTTCATTTATATTATAATCCTTGTAATCCAGTAAGATTCTATTTTGTTACTCCCTATCTATGACACTGGCACCCTGTAGACGTTGAATAAGCTGATCAATATTTTTCAATTAAAATAATTAATATTCTCATGTATTTTCTAGAAAATTAGTGATAATTAGTAAGATATTACCGATACATTATAAAAAAAGCCCAGAAAGAATATGTCCTCAAGCCACGAAGTATTGTTTTTTGTTGCAATAGCAAAAGTAGCTAATTTTATTGGTATTATACCATACTAGCGACCCGCCCCGGCTTCGCACGGGTGCAATGCTGATACTAAATACACTACAGAAAAACTGTGACTATTTATTTTATTTTTACAACAATTATTACATCGGCCTCCGACGCGCTATTTATAGGCACGCTGCCGCCGCCCCGGTCGGCCAGTACCGCCGCAAGCGCTACTTCCCGCAATTTTAAATCTGTAATATCTTCGAAAATATTCATTTAAATCTTGTGCTGTAAAGGACCATATAGATCTATATTAAATCAACAATGTATTTAAGCTATTTAATTGGATAAGGATTAATGCTGTATTGGTTAAAATCGCTTCAAAATTTGCCATTATTTGTCGTAAAAAGTAAATGACAAAAAAATGTTATTGTGGGATATCCATGAGAGATAGACATATACCATCGCGGAGTTTTCTGTAGACCTTTTCAATGTGTACAAATAATTAGTACATTATTTTGATAAATCTCGTAGGGTTCAGCCTGCGTTTGCAATGTAAGCGGAAAAAAATATGATAATTAACGACATCACTTTAGAAACCTCAAAAATAACAGTATTTCTCCACTATTTAATGGATGTTATTATACATATAAACCTTCCTCTTGAATCACTCTATCTATTGAAAAAAACCGCATCAAAATCAGGTGCGTAGTTTTAAAGATTTAAGCATACAAAGGGACATAGGGACAGAGAAAGCGACTTTGTTTTATACTATGTAGTGATTATGACTTTCAAAATAATGTTTTAAATAGTGAACAGCATTACAAGAATAAAATTATAATGCTCATTATTTTAATGGTATTTTTGAGTAATTCCCTATTTTGGGAGATAACTGACACTGTTAAACTACACATTATTTTCAAATTTCTCAACGTGACTTCAACTATATGCCAATATCTAATAGTGATTATTTCCATTATTAATTCCTACAAAAAACGGTTTATATGGCAAAAGATTTTTTGTGAATTTTCCTCAGCTGATAAAATTCTCTCTAGCAGAAGATCAAAATTGGAACAACATGTTTTTGGATACATTAATCATTATTTATTATCTGTAACTCTTATTTTCTCTTTATGGATATACGTTTTCCATTGCATAAACCAGATCGAAGAAAAAATTATAATGAAGAAAATATTGATGATATTTTTTTTTCCAATATCAAGTATATTATTACACTCTTATAATTTTTGGAAGTGCATTATTATAACATCGTTGCTGTTAGCTTTAAGAAGCAGATACCAAAGTGTAAAATATCTTGCTCTCCAACTTACATTTGAAGAGTCTGGAGAGAATATATTCGAAATAATTAAGAAAGTGGACATATTAACTTTTCATCTTCACGAAATCGGAGCACATTTGAAAAATCTTCTGGAATTTGAGTTTTTCCTGATGGTCGCCAAAATTTTTCTAAGTTTTTTATTCCTTTGTCTTGTTATACGAGTTGCTGATTATATTTTAATATTAAACTGCTTGATATGGATGTTTTTTATTGCGGTAAGTTTTTAATAAAGATAAAACTTCTTTTCAAAAATATAATTAATAAAACTTTTATAAAAATTGAACCGACTTCTAAAAGTGCGCTAAAAAGTGAAAAATAACTATAAATTTTTATATGAGATTAAAATTTTTGAAGTCGGCGAACAACTAGTACCTGACCAAATGTGATTCGCATAAACAGATTAAAAATACTTTATTTGTAATTGCTTTCTTACCATAATTTGAATATATTAGTAGGTATTTATTTCATTTAGAAATTGTTTGGCACCGACTTCAAATATTTCAATTTCGTATAAAAATTCATAGTTATTTTTCAATTTTTAGCGCACTTTTAGAAGCCGGTTCAATTTTTATTATAAAAATTTTATTTTTTGATTTTTAGTTTTGAATTCATTATGATATTCATAACTTATTTGAACTAAGTACTAACTGAGATCTGTGTACCTCGCGATGATTCCAAAGTGGCAAAAAAATTAACCACTAAATATTCTTTGATTCTTAGGGTTTTCCAAATACACGTGAAGTTGTGTCAAACAAATATTAAATCTGTCATAATAAATCCACTATCTTAAATTCTAAATTAATTTTAGATTGGTAATATAGACCCCAAAACCTTCCAGTGTCGATATTTGAAGAACTTGAGACGTAAGTTCCTTTGCGCGATATATATATATATATATATATATATATATATATATATATATATATATATATAGAATTTCACAAAAATTATTTACGGTCTTAATTTAATCTAAATCTAAACCCTTCAAAGCCCCCTAGTACCAATTTTAGATGAAATCCAGAAATTTAAAATTTCTAAACGGTCACTATTTACATCCTCAAAAACGATTCAGTTCCACATTTGAACAAAATCGAAAAATGTAAAATTTTTAGTCAGCTATATTGCATTCACCATATTGAATCCTGAAAAAAATACTATTAATCAAAATTTACATCCTCAAGAACCCTCTATATCAGTTTTGGGGAGAGTCGAAAAATGTAAAATTTTTTGGACACCATATTGAATCCGCCAGATTGAGTTTTCCAAATGAATTTTTATTTCATATTTAACATTAACAAAAATCTCCCATTACTGAGTTAAGACAAAAATCAAGAGATGATTTTTAATCCGCCTTCTTAGATCCGCCATATTTATTTTTTTTTAATTAGATCAGTTTTGTAATTTGCTATCCCAAAAACTCCCCCATATCAATTTTGAAAAAAAAAACAGACAAAATTAATTTTTTATCCACCATATTGAATGCGATATATTGAATTTTTTTAAAATACTTTCAGATTCGATATGTGAGACCCTCCATAGCAATTTTGGAGAAAATGGGACAAAATTTATTTTTCGTCCGCCATATTAGATCAGCCATATTAAATTTTTTAAAAATATTTTGAATTCGTTATGTGCGTCCTGGAAAACTCTCCCATACTAATTTTGGAGAAAATCGGACAAAATTAAGTTTTTTTGTCCGCTATATTGAATCCGCCATATTGAATTTTTTTTAAATAATTTTAGATTCGTCATGTGCGATCCTGGAAACTATCCCATACCAATTTTGAAGAAAATCGAACAAAAATTGATATTTTCGTCCACCATATTGGATCCGCCATATGGAATTTTTTTAAAATGATTTTAGATTTGTCATGTGCAATTCCGGAAACTCCTCCGTACCAATTTTGGAAAAAATTGGACAAAATTGATTTTTCGTCCGCCATATTGTATTCGCCATATTGATTTTTTAAAAATAATTTTAGATTCGTCATGTGCGACCCCAAAAACTTCCTCGTACCAATTTTGGAGAAAATCGGACAAAATTAAATTTTTTTGTCTGCGAAATTGGATCTGCCATTTTGAATTTTTTAAAAATAATTTCAGATTCATTAGGTACAACCCCGAAAATTCCTCCATACCAATTTTGGAGAAAATCGGACAAAATTATTTTTTTAGCCGCCATATTTTAAGCGTCATCTTGGATTTTACTGCACCAATTTCTTCCAAAAAAATATGGGATCCCCGTAGCAATTTCCTGAACATAACGTAAAAAATTTTATTCAAATCGGTGCCGCCGTTCCGAAGTAATCGGTGTACATACATAAAAAAATACATAGTCGACGAATTGAGAACCACTTTCTTTTAGAAGTCGGTTAAAAACATCTGCTTTGAGAATTGATAATAAAAATACAGTAAACAAAATTTTTATTAAAAAAATTGTTACCCAATCAATGCTGAACTTGTAAATAATGTTAATTTGTCCTAATACAAATTTATAAAACTAAAGAGCATAGTTTTGTTAATGTATTATTAAATATTTATATGATTTGCTTATAGAAATTTTCGCAAAAATTTTGTTAATAAACTATTAGGTAACAATAATATAAAGGAAAAAAAAAACAGTATAATATGTAATATATATTTGAATACTTGTATGATTTTCTCTATAATTTTTTGTAAAAATTTTGTTAATAAACAAATTAATAATTAATATCACTAAACAAATTGTTACTATCATATAAATTAATAAAACAACATCAGTATTATAAATATTAATTGTGATGCATAAGTTTCCTTGAAGTGCCAATGAATAATGCGCCTGAACTATGGCAACCCGCGGACAGCGGCCTGCAGCAGCTATTTTCGATTAAATTCGACCCAATTTTCGAAGGTGCACATATCGTATGGAAGTGTATTTCTTGAATCCAAAAAATTCACAGGTAAAGTACAAGCAAAGATTATTATAGCTATAGCGTTAGCTATAATAATCTTTGGTACAAGTATTAAAAAGTATCTTCTGCAAATTTGAGTCCTTCATATTCATTTGCCACGCCATTATGAATTTTTGAAAAAAAAAAGTTTTCTCTACCAAAATTTTTTTTTTTTTGAGATCGGAAATGATACATCTAAATCCAATGCATGCATTAAAAAAAAATTATCTCCATCCGGTGAAAAGATATCGCAATTTTTTTGGTGCAAAAATTGGTTTTTGCAAAATTTCTCGGCCCACGAGTAAATTTTTTTTTTAATAGATCTTCAAAATACAAAACAATACAAAAAATTTCCATTAAAATTGAGCATTATATCTTAATTAGGAAAACGGAAAATTGAGGTTGAATTTTCAAATTTGACTTCGAATTTCTTGGAAAATAAAAAACTCACAGGTTCCGGGTTTGACGTATTTTTTATAAAGATAATACCTATATTTATAATAAATTTTATTTAAATCGGTAATTTGTTAATAAATGTCTTTTTTTAAAAAAAAAAACAAAAACCTTAAAAAAAATATCTCATAACTAGTGGCGCCACCTATAACTTATATTATATGAATCGATAGGTTTTTTAATTTTATACAACTTTTGTTAGAAATATTTTTCGATACAACTTTAACTTTTCGAGATAAACTTAAAAAACTAAAAATCGTGGCCATTTTTGGTCCGTCAATTTTTTTGCAAAGAGGTTTTTTTTATTATATTCCCGGGTCCGTCCTAAAGCTGGATGCACCGCGGTCAGAGCAGGCCTATTGTGCTCACCCTAGACATTCTAGCCACTCTGTCAACCTAGCCCCCTGGCTCAATCTGTACAGTCCTGCTAAGGATTGAGTGAGTATTTCTCCCGGTTCCAATCTTACTGACCCGAAAGTTTGTTGTCTAAATCTCACCAGTGACTCACAGTCACATTTGATATGCTTCACCGTTTCCTTGGTTTGTCCACATAGTCTGCAGCCGAGGTGTCCCTTATATAGATTCATTCTGTTCAGATGTACTTTGACGGCCATGTGTCCCGTCATTATACCCGTAATCGTCCTTAATTGGTTCCTACTCATTTGTAGTAATTTCCTTGCCAGTTTCGGGTCAGGATTCCCAATAAATAGCGTTTGATCCATTTTATGGCTTCCCGGGCCGCGCACCGCGGCACCCCAAAGGCCGGTTCTGGACTCAAGTATTAAGATGCCGACCCTGATCTAGCCAGCTTGTTAGCTTTTTCATTTCCATGTATGCCTTCATGTCCTGGTACCCACTTTAACATAACTCTGTTGTCTTTTGCCAGAATTTCCAGCTCAGTTTGACATTCCCAAACCAGCCTCGATGATACCTTTTGGCCCCTGAGGGCTTTTAGGACTGCCTGGCTGTCAGAGTAAATGAGGATTTGCTTCCCTTTGTAAGCTCTCCTGTTTATCTCGTCTGCGCACCGTAAGATTGCGTATATTTCTGCCTGGAATACTTTTGGGTATTTTCCAAGGGGAAGGGTTAATTTTTTCCTCGGTTGTAGCCCATATATCCCAGCTCCAGTACCCTCACCAATTTTTGAAACGTCATTGTACCAGATACTTGCACCCGAGAATGTTTCTGGTTTTTCTCTTTTACTTGCCATTCGATCCTCTATTGTGACTTCAAACGGTATATTATAACGGTAGCTCGAGTTCATATGATCTGTGTCCATTTCCAACTCAGTGCTCCTGATTTTTTCACATATTTTTTTGTGTCCTGACAACGTCCTTTGCGATTTTACTGTTGAGTGATTTAGTCGGTGGAGTCCCATTCTTGCCTCTGCCTGAATCACTATGTGTAGCGGAGGCAGATGCAGAATACACTCCATTGCCGAAATGGGGGTTGATTTCATGGCGCCAGTAATACACAAACAGGCGACCCTTTGTATTCCACTGAGCTTTGTCATGGTTGTTCTCAGCATTACCTTGGGCCACCAGACCAAGGCTGCGTAAGTGATGGCTGGTCTCACAACACTGGTGTTTAACCAATGTACCATTTTCGGTGAGAGACCCCATGTTTTCCCACATAATCTTCTAACAGTCATAAGAGTTGTTTCCGATTTTCTGGTTATGTTTTCAGTAGTGAACATAACCCGATCCTCTCTATCCCCCCACTCCTCGACCTTGACCTTGCCCCACCCCTCTTTGGCCCTGCCCACATGTCCTTGTCATTGACCTTGAAAGTGCACGTGTGCTTTAGCCTTGACCTTGTGTTCAAGGTTATGTATGACCTTGACCTTGACCTTGGTCGAAACGACCTTGACTTTGTTGGAGGTCATCTTGGATGTGTGACCTTGAAGATATGTTACGTGGTTGGGGGTGACCTTGAATGGTTTTATATAGGGTATGGGGCAGTTTCATTCACCAGTTGGCTCTGACTTGTATAGGTAGTACATGTGTTAATATTTGACAAATCATGGCATATGTTTGTGAAAATTGCGGTTCTAAGTTTACTAATAGTTATAATATGAGATGTCATAAAAGAGAATCGTGTGCGGCGAGATTTAATGAAGTGCCTGGAGGAAAACGGCTCCGAATTGAAGAGTATACATCGACGATTCCGATAATTAATTGCGCTACATGTAATGTAGATGTTCCAATAAATCATATGTCAGCGCATAAACGAACACAACAACATAAAAATAATTCATGTTTGGCGGTATCTCATGGTGTGCAACTCGTTCAATGTGCCTTCAAAAGGAGAATTGCAACCTATCGGGTTAGCAGTGATATGGAGCATTCCGATTACGTAATGTTCTTTGCAGACATTAAATCCAAGGTGGTGGAACTTGTTAATAATTTATTGCGTGTGCATCATGCTTTAAAAGTTAACATGACAGCTGTTGGCGAGTACATGCTTCCATCACAAGAAATATTCAGTGAAAAATCCTTCAACACTGCTAATCAAATAATTAGTGTAGAAAGTGATTTGGATGCCGTTTACCATTCTTTCACCGAATTAATAAAAACGCAGGCGACAGAGTTCCAGGAGAAAGATTCAGGTATGGAAAAATCAAAACCCGATATATTAAACTGATTTTTATATATTATTTTTCTTGTTATAGGATGGGCTCTTGTGCGAATTTTATACTTGGAAGTTGGTATCAACAAGTATATGCCCATGGGTGGCTCATCATACATCAAGTTGCCGTGTTCTATTGAAAAGAAAGGAGCTGTCGTCAATGTGATTAACCAGGACGAATTTTGCTTTGCGTGGGCTGTAACATCAGCATTGTTTCCTCCAACAGCAGAGCCTTCACAGAAGACATCCTACCCCCATTTTTCTAGAGTGCTAAATGTAACAGGTATGGATTTTCCAGTAAAATTACGTGACATTAAAAAATTTGAGGAAATGAACAACATATCAATTAACGTATACGGTCTGGAATCTAAATATGAAAATAATGAAGTAATACATGAAGTTATTGGTCCACTGAGGTATGCGTCAAAAAAGTTGGATAGGCATGTAAATTTATTGTTAATTACAAAAGACTGTAGTAGTAAAGATGGCGGTGAACATTTTTGTGATACGACTTGTTCAAAGAGTCATTATTGTTTGATTCGGGATTTATCACGTTTAGTTTCAAGTCAAATTAGTTGTCAACAACATAAAATATATTTCTGTGATGATTGTCTCATTTATTTTAGTACACCGTCAGCTTTAACTTTACATCAAAGCTACGATTGTAACCACATTTTGACGCAAACACCCCCAGTGGATTTAAAAATCGATAAATTTGGAAAGAGTGTGCCGGAAAATATTTTAAAATTCGAGGGTATAGAAAAGCAAATGCGCGTTCCATTCGTGGTTTATGCAGATTTCGAATCTGTTTTAAAACCCGTTGAAACGGTACAACCAAACCCACAAAATTCTTACACTGTAAAAAGGTTTAAACATGAACCATATTCTTTTGCTTATTTAATTAAATGCTCTTTTTACGACTCACTTTCGAAATTTGAGCTATTTCGGGGGAATAATGCAGCTCAAGTCTTTGTGGATCGTATCGAGTGTGATTTAAGGGCTCTATACAATACATATTTAAAAGACATTAAGCCTATGAAACCGTTAACGCCTGAAGAAAAAAGGGAGTTTAATGATGCTAAAATATGTGGTATATGTGAAGGCCCTTTTGAAGAGGGTGAGATTAAAGTACGAGACCACTGTCACATAACTGGTGCAAAAAGATATGGTGCTGCACATTCCGTTTGTAATTTAAATTATAAATTACCCTCTTTTATCCCTATCATATTTCATAACTTAAGCGGCTACGACAGCCATTTATTTATAAAAGAGTTATGTAAATATGGGGATAAAATTGGTGTTTTGGCTCAAAGTAAGGAAAAGTACATATCATTTACCAAAAGCATTTATGTGCACGATTATTTTGATAGTAAATGTGGAAAAGTCAAGAGGAAATATTTAAAGTTGCGATTTATTGATAGTTTTAAATTTCTGTCAACGTCTTTGGAAAATTTAGGCAGCGGTTTAAACGACGACGATTTTATTGAAACGCGGAAACATTTTTCAAATATCAACCAATTTAATTTGATGCGTCAAAAGGGTGTTTTTCCCTATAGCTTTATTGACTCTATAGAAAAAATGGAAAATACATGTCTTCCAAGTAAAAATGAATTTTATGATAATTTACGGGAAGAACATATTAGCGATGAAAGCTATAGAAGAGCAAAAGAAGTATGGCGCTTGTTTGGGTGTAAAACTTTGGGGGACTATTCGGACGTGTATTTAAAATCAGATATGGTGCTATTGTGTGATGTTTTTGAGCAATTTCGGAATAATTGTTTAAAATTCGATAAACTTGATCCAGCACATTACTATACCCTTCCAAGTTTATCATTTGATTGTATGCTACGTATGACTAAGGTAGAGTTAGAGCTCTTAACTGATATAGACATGATACATTTTTTTAAGAAAGGTATACACGGCGGCATAAGCCAGTGTACAGAAAGGAAGCACATCGCTAATAATATTTTTTTACCAGACTATGACCCAACAAAACCTTCTTCATTTATAACATATCTTGATGCTACAAATCTATATGGTCATAGTATGTCACAAGCATTACCATATGGTGGTTTTCGATGGTTAAGCGAGCGCGAAATTCTGGATTTAAATATTATGGCTGTTGGTGATGATAGTTTACATGGCTACGTTTTGGAAGTGGATGTGCATTATCCGACTGAGTTGCATGATGCACATTCTGATCTTCCATTTCTAGTAGAAAATATCATACCGCCAACAGAAAACGCCAAATTGCCGAAATTAATTCCTAATTTACAAGATAAAAAAAAATACATTGTACACTATAGAACTTTAAAACAAGCCATCGCCAACGGCTTAGTGGTAATGCAAACCCATCGAGTATTACAGTTTAAGCAATCAAAATGGCTAAAATCGTATATTGATTTTAATACCAATTTACGTAACAAGGCCACCACAAAATTTGCGAAGGACACTTTTAAATTAAAAAATAACGCGATATTTGGTAAAACTATGGAAAATGTGGAAAATCGAAAGGATATAAAATTAGTAACACATTGGGATAACAGTGTAGGCAGAAATGGAGCTAGAGCACTAATATCCTGCCCCAATTTCAATAGTAGCTCGATATTTACCGAGAACTTTGTTGCTATACATATGAATAAAGTTAAAATATTGTACAATAAACCAATTTATATCGGTTTTTCCATATTAGATATATCAAAGACTGTAATATACGATTTTTATTATAATTTTATTAAATCCAAGTTTGGCGATGATGCTTCGTTACTTTACACCGATACTGACTCGCTTATATTAAAAGTGTATACGGAAAACTTTTATCAAACTATATCAGAAAACCCCGAAAAATTTGATACTTCAAATTACCCCGAAATTAATAATTTCAACATAATTAAAAGTAATTCTGTAGTTGGTAGAATGAAAGATGAGTTTCCTGGTGATCCGATAATAAGTTTTTGTGGTATCGGCGCGAAGGCTTATTATGTAAAGTCCATTAATAATGAATTAAAAAAAGCCAAAGGTATCAAAAAATGTGTTATCGAGAAAGACCTTCATCAGGAAGACTACCAAAGAATTGTTGAACGGGGTGGTTTGATATTAAGAAAGATGAAGACATTTAGAAGTGAATTACATAACATTTATACCAACATAATAAATAAAGTAGCATTGTCACATAGCGATGATAAACGTTATGTAATTCCCAGTTCAACCAAAACTCTACCTTTGGGGCATGCAGACATAGATTTTTACAAAACAGACCCGGAAGAAAACTTAGCAAATTTAGTCACCGTGTTGGAATCATTTCTAAGTCAGGACAGCACGTAATCTGGAAAATTCATATTTCATTATTTCTATTGTTTTTATTATTTCTATTAAACATACAACATTAATATGTAACGATAGTATTGTAATTTTTTTTTTAAATAAAAAACATGTATTCATTACTTGATTGCTTTTTTATTGAACCTTTATTTTAAAATTATAAATATAATGAAGTGTCGACAAATAACAAACTGTAAAAGTTATTGTTGAAAAATTTGTCTAATAGTAAATTAAACGCACAAGTCTACGAGTAAATGTTTAATGTGAAACAGGTTTGCTGACAAAATCCTCCATAGTCTTTTCAATTTTCAACATTCTAGAGTTAAGTTCATCACGCAGTTCGTCTTGCCTAAGTTCATATATTGCAATAACAGTATCATCAATATATCCTCTAAGTTCTTGACCGGTTTCAATTAATTTCTTGCGTACGTAACCTTCAAGTTGGTTTCTGAATATATCTTTAATAACAATTGTTGAGTCATGTAAAGCTTTCTGCGTATCTTGCACACACTGAGCAAGGTTATTATCAACATAATTTCGTGTGGTCGCATCGTCTCCTTCAAGAGGCTCTGCTAAATAGCACAATCTTTTGCTTCCCATGTCGTAATCTCCATTAGGTGTAAGTTTAAAACCTATTCCTGAAGGACCTCGCATAAAGTTAAAATCCTTAAATTTTCTTTTGCGACCGAACTTATCAATAGTGTTTACTTCTGACATTGTTATGTGAGACTGATTTGAAACCATTAGATTTCACCCTATTATATGGTTCTATTTCATTAATAAACGGACTCTGCAGAAAAATATGGATTGCAAAACGTATTTTAGGTGATGTTTAATAAATACACGTACAGATTCATTTTACTATTGTTTTATTGAAAAAAAAAATTAAAATATAACAAAAGATTGAGTTTACTTTTTATTATTAAAAAAATAAAAAATATAACAAACAAAAAAATTAAAAATTAAGAAATAAAATACATGTTAATTTCTTCTGTACAGGTAAGCTTCTTCTATGACCCAATTTCTTCTCTGGATGGCACGTTCATTAATGTCCTTGAACTGGTAGAAAACTAGTCCACAAAAGCCGCATTGTACAAATTTAACCCTGAAAAGGTCAATGTAGTTGAAGTCGTACGTAAGATCATTTCGCCAGCAGATACCTAGTCTTTTACAATGATGACAAGTTAAATAAAAAGCTTTTGGTATATGACTGTATGTTTTAGCTGCTTCACTAGGTTGTTCATCAGTTGGCAACATGATGTTTGAATATGTTGTACTTTTCAATCGCGGTACTCTAATTATGTATTACTTTTTAAAATAACCTTGACAGGACCAAAAAAAAATCCTTGAAAATTACAACCTCGAAAACGACCCTGACATTGACGGGTACTTTGACCTTGGCCTTGGCCTCGCATCTGACAAGTTTAGTACTATATTTATATGCTTCTTTAAAATAACCTTGACAGGGACAAAAAAAGAATCCATGAAAATTACAACCTTGAAAACGACCCTGGTATTGCCGGTTACGTCGGCCTTGGCCTTGGCCTTGCATCTGACAAGTTTAAATATTATACTTAATGCATCGAACAAAAGGAATAAAGGTGGTGTAGTGGGGGAAATGGGCATAAAAGCAGACTTGCTGGCTCGAGCTCTTCACAGTTCGTCAGAACACCAAACAGTACAGTGCTAAGATAAAGTTAATAGTGTGAGTTTTAATATCGAAGATGTCGAGTGTACGGTCTCTTTTAGATGCTCTTGACGTGAGCTGCGGTTCGCAACAAGGCATGCTGGATAACATTAGTGGTTTGGAAGTGTTAAGTCCGGGGGTATTCGAGAATTGGAATGGCATGGAGCATGAAGATGCCGAAGACAGAGCCCTCAATGATGGTCGCGACGAAGAGATAGTTCAGTCGGCAGCGCAATTCCTCGAATGCTGGACGGAGGAGAAGGAGCCAAAGATCAATGTGATAAGTGATGTGGTTGTGCGAAAAGCATCGCGGCCTAGGGAATCTTCTCCGAAAGCTTCTAAATTGAAAAAGCTCTTGACTATGCGGAAGTCGGAAATCGCCGATAAAAAAACATTTAATTCGGCGATTAAAGGTGTGGGACAAGGGAAGAAGAAAAAGTTTAACTTTAAGTGTCCCTCCACCCCTGTTCCATTACCCGACTTCCTGAAAACAACACCACAAGAGCCATTGTCGGTAGAAGTGGAAGTGATAGAAGGCCCCGATGGACCAACACCACCAACGCCACCAACACCGACCAGCGTAGAGAAGGAAATAGTGTCGGAGGTGAAGTCTTCCCCACCGCCACTGTCGCCGATATTGGGGTGCCGGAAACCTATGAAGAAGCGGTTTAAGCGGTGTTTTGAAGGCGATGAAGTTTCCGCTGCTTCGTCGTCGTCGTCGTCGTCATCGTCGTCTTCACCAAATGAAACCGCTTCTTCTTCGTTAATATATTCCGAGCCATCGCAACCGGAGTGGGTTGAAGACTTCACCAACTCTCAGAAGAGCAAATTAACAGACATTTATCAAATGAAAAAACACTTAGTGAAAGAAGTGAACGCATGTGACAGTGACATTTTAGAACTTGAAAGACAATTAGAGTTAAAAAAGGTGGAATCTGCGCGGTTAAAAAGACAATTCGAGGACTTTAATAAATTATGTGTAGGTGTTAGGTAGTTGTAGATATTAGCTTTTAATTTATAGTATTAAGTTTGTAAATATATATATATATATATATATATATATATATATATATATATATATATATATATATATATATATATATATATATATTGTAGTTAATAAAAAAAGTGTTTGATCAGATTTTTATATTTTATAATGAGAATAAAAATGACTTGAAAATTTATTTTTGTGTGTTATTTCATATAGTCCCACATAATATTAGGTAATAAAAAAAAAAGAGTGAATAATCCACTAAAACTACGCAATAGCAATAGTTGTAAATATTTTTTGATAATATTTACAAGTATGCTAAAACATGGTTCGGTTTAAGAAGTTAAGGTTCTGTCGCCAGAACTTCTAATACTTTGTATCTCAATATTGTATGTTTTTATGAAAAAAACATAAAATATTGGTTACAAAGTATTATAACCAACTAAAACTACGATCAAATTATTTTGTGGTCCTGAAAAGGACCGTTTGGTTTTAAAATATGCGACTCTTTATTGTGTTGTGTCATCATCAACGGGGGTGGTGGCGGTGCTGTCCTCTGCATATTCGATGATGAACCGCCAAAGTTCATCCCATCTGGGATCGTCCGACTCCCACTCGAGACAATTCTCTGTGGTAGAATCTACCACAGGACATTGGATGGGTTGTTGTTGTTGTTGTTGTTCAGTCGCAGACATGTTGAACTAAAATGATTGTAATAAGTATTGGTGGTCGTATATATAGAGACAAATTAATGGTGGGGGGGGGGGTGAAAACAAATGTCGTATTACGTATTGAGACCATAAGTTGTTTGTGGTCTCAAATACGAACGAACGATTTAGCTGGGTTCCACCAGCACTTAAAGTTTTAATACTTTGTATCTAATATTGTATATTCTATACATACAATATTAGCAACAAAGTACTAATATGTACTAAAACTACGATCAAAGTATTTCGTGGTCCTGAAAAGGACCGTTGTTGTGTGCCCTTAAAAAGGGCCAGGGAGAGTGTGGGGCTTATGGTGCCCCATCCTCGCTGGTCGACCACCAGCTTGACGAATCGCAGGGGCCTTGCAGGTCGTCGGGTGTTGGTGATGCTGGAATTTCCAGCACCGCATCTTCCGTCGAGTCCGGCTCTGGCTGCGGCGACGGAGTTTCGAGTCTTTGTAAGACCCAATCGCCCGCATCGTTTAATTCCACTAGACCCGGATCATGGTCATATACTAGCGGAATCGGCTCATCCAAGTCGTCCCAACGTAGGACGTCAATTTCAAAATCCACCTCGTCGTCGTCGTCGAAGACTTGCAGGTCTCCAACGTTGTCGGCTACGGTGTCATCACTAAAGATGGATGATCCTCGGCTGGCGGGTCTTTCTTCCTCCATGTTTATCGTATGAGGGTTGATGAATATATGACTGTGTAACTGGCCCAGTCTCATATATATAGAACTACCCCCACCCCACCAACGGATTCTAAATGTTGTGTATTGGTGAGAGCTTATAGAATTATTGATTTTTTCAAAAACTTTAAATAAGGAATTAGATTTGTTTAGACAATAAGACTTATTCTTAATATTTTGTGAAGAATACATTACAAAAAAAATAATAGAAACCTTGTTTGGACTGTTAACATTTTCATAGGTTCTCAAGCATATAACTTGGCACTTAAGCTACGAGACAAATCGTCGTTAAACGAATATCTCGCCCCATAAGTGACGATTACTAAACTACGATCAAAATATAATGTGGTCCTGAAAAGGACCGTTTTTGTGGCCCTAAAAGGGCCTGGGGGGAGGGTGGGGTGCCTACCGTGGAGTAATACCCAACGATATTAACACCGACCTAGGTGCAGCCCTTGGTCTTCTCATTGGCGGCACCGTCGCCGTCGCTGGTGGTGTCGGTGTTGCAGGCGGTGCCGAAGGTGCCGCTCCTGGTGCGGTACCCCCGCACTCCTCACACTTGCATATTTTGCCGGGCACGAATGGCCTGACAATGCCAATGATCCTTTTTGGTGTATCTTCCATCTTGCCGATCGAATGTGTAATGATGAAATAATTCTAATACCGGCCTCTATATACATTCAAAAAGTTGGAGGGGGTAAGGTGGAGTGCATATATGCATTATATAAGTTTGAGAATAATATGATTTTATAACTCACCGTATCTCTGTTATGGACACAAACTACCCCCCTCCACTTTTCTAGCATATAGTACTAGACTTTCTCTCCATTTTTTTCAAATAAATTTTTTTGATATTTCTAACCATTACTTTGCTACATATTTACAAAAAATGCAAATTATGCATATATTTTAATTATTTTCAGGCAAGGTAAGGAAAATTTTGAAAATGTTTTGACGGAATCGTAATAAGGAAGAGTTGAAGTATATCACACTACTTTTCCCGATTCGCTAATATAAAAAAAATTTTTTCATCTCATTTTGGATGGGCTCTGAAGTCGTAACGGTTGACGATAAAAAATTGGAAAATACATATATTGTGGGAAATTTTCTCTAGAATCCAAAAAAAAAAAATTCCGAACTTCTGTCACCGCAAATAAAAAAATCGATACCTCAAAAATTGCGAAAAAATGGTGAAGGAGCCGCGCAATCGCTCTGAAACCATCAAAAATCGATTTTTCCGCCCTCCGCGGGTGAATAGGTGGGGGAGGTGGTGGTGGTGGCGTTCTAGCCTCCTAAATCGAGAATTTCAATTTTTTCGTCTAAATTTTTTTTCATTTTTAAGATTTTCCAAATTTTTTTCACCATTGTATTCTACTCAAAATTCTAGGTAATTAAAGTGCTTTTATTTTTTCTCTATCTTGAACGGTTCCCGAGCTACAGCGCTTTAAAGAATTCAAATTACTAACTTTCTATTACCGTTTTTTTCAAATTTAATTTTTTCGAATTTTCAAAAATACTACAATATGTAGAAAAAAAATTCTCTCTTTAATTTCCCAATACCGTTTTTCTCTAAATCTTCAACTTTAGCGCGTATTCAGCATTTTCAAAAAAAAAAAATTATAATTTTTTTTACACCATCGCATTCTCCTCAAAATTTTGGGCTATCGAAGTGCTTTTATTTTTTTTCTATCTTGAATGGTTCCCGAGCTACAGCGCTTTAAAAAATCCAAATTACTAACTTACTATAACCCTTTTCTTAAAATTTCATCTTTCCGAATTTTGAAAAGTACTACCATATGTAGAAAAAAATTCTCTTTCTAATTTCCTAATATCATTTTGCTCCAAAACTTCAACTTTGGCGTGCATTCACCATTTTTCAATTTTTTTTGAAAAAAAATTTTTTTTTACGTTTTTACTATCGACAAAGATGCTTGCTTATAGTACTCGATTTCCTCTATAATTTTTTCTTATAACTTTTTTCCCTATTCCTAACCGTTACTTTCCTACAAATTTTCTAAATCGTTGTTTTCATATTTTGCCTTAAAAATTTTTTCTTGTGTTATTTAAGCTCTTTTTTCCACTTAATAAACCACCATTTTCTAAATTCCCGTAATCTTTTCTTAAAGAGCGGGCTTTTCCGCCAGCTTTTTTTTTGGTTGGGTTTCAAATAAATATAAAACTACTACTTCACTCATTACAAATTTATTGATTCAAGAACATTATTTTGTGTTACATATAATAGATACATTAAAATATAGATTTATTGGTCACCGAACCGTTTAATACATTATAACTAAAAAATGAGTCGTGAATAACTAATGCGTACACTTTAGTGTCTTTGGGGAATTTATTCTTTCTCATTTGGAACTCCAATTTTACATCCACTGTCGATGAGTTAATCGCCTCTGGTTGATGACTGCAATTGATAATAAAAACGGGGTTTTTCATATATTCCGCGAACGTTATCATCGGATCGTTTATCTCGCGCCCGTAGTAGCTGCTTTGGAAGTTTTCGTAAGTGTAATAGGCTACTGCGTACAGTTTCTTGGCGAAATCTAAATTCCATCTTTCGTAGGGATAAACGGTTGAATTCAGATACAGTCTAATGTCGCATACGTCGGCGTGGGTAAACTGGGTTGCGTTTTTTTCTTTCTTGTCGCAATTATTGCTGTCTTGAAACCCGACGATTATATAGCGCGGTCTTTCCAGACTTGTACTCGTTCTCAAGGCCCACACGTCGGAAGATGTTTGCCTTAAAGCTGGTAATTCGTACAGATCCCATTTACGATATGCCATTTGAATACTGGCATTGTTTCCTCCTTTATTAATGCGAGACAGTATTTTCAATTTTTGCTTGTCGTCTGGAATGATGTGACGAATTTTCCATTCGATTTTGTTGATACTAATTTCTGCCTCTACTTCGCCGACGTAACAATTGGTAAAAGTGCGAGCTATAATCATAATAAGCTCTTGTTTTACGTTGAAAACACCTTTTGCGTAATCTTCGGCGAATCCCATAAGATATTTTAAGGGTAATTTCCCGGAGAATACGTTACTTGCCGTGTCTACGATATCTTGGTTTGCTTCGTCGAGACCCCATCCGCACGTCATGAGAGATCTTTGTTGCAAACTTCCGAATGAAACCATGGTTTTTAATGTCGTCGTAACTCCAGGTTTACGAACCATGGCGACCTGCTCACCTCCCATCTCGTAGCGAATTTCATCGAACAAAAATGCGAGGGCATTATTTGATAAAAAACATCTTTTCGTTGCGTCTATGGGTTTAAATATTCCTTCGATATATATGTAACTTTCGGCGATATCCAGTATAATATCTTGAAAATTAATGGGGATACGGACTTCATCCGAATTGTTGAATGATGGAGATCCGTATGGTTTATACGTATGCTCTTCTAGACTAATAATGGAATTGTCCAAGATGGGCTCGGAGAAAACCTCTATTTTATCGCTGGTGGTGGAAATCATTTTCGCACTTTAAGACCGATTGATTTTAAAAATTTATAGTCTTCGGCAGATAACTGTTGAGATGTTTGTGATCTAACGTCTGGACGACAACTAACCTTGACGTTAACTCTTCTTTTACTTTTATTATGTTTCGGCGGTTCCCCCATCTTAGTCGACAGCACACACAATTGACGATTGAAGCAAAAACCCATTTCTATGAAAGTTTCTTCAGTTCCAATTTCACGATTATTTTCTCGCCTTGAAAATTGATTAGATCACCGCTATCGTCCAAGATGCGAAGAGTAATGTTGTCGATAAACTGACGTCCTGCCGGCATTAACGGCATATAAATATTATTTTGTGGTTCTTTACTGATTTTGTAACCGGGCTCCACGTCGATATCGAATTCGGACAAGGTATGACCTTCCACAGAATTCATATATGCTCCGGAAATTATATTACAATCTACGCGTATGATGCGTACTTTCATTATTTCCACCATCTCGGTTGATTCGTGCTTTTTGTCTCCTTTTAACAATGTATGATTAAATCCTAACATTTTACCGATACTCGCCTCTCCCCGGAAATCTATAGTATATTGGGATTTCAGTTCACATTTCAGTGTATTATTATTAGCGACCAAGTAAAAGATTCCATCGTTCTTTTCTTCAGTTGAAATCCTCAAAGCCTCCAACATAGCTTTACCTATCTCATCTATTTCATAGGCCCCAGGTGGAATCTGCAATTGTATCGACTCGGTGGTGTAACCCTCCTTCATGTAGGCAAACTTATTGTTGCTTTCGTCCACATTAAAAATTGAATTGTATGTGTAAAATTCCAGCAATGCCAGACCATATTTGTTTTCTCTATTTAATTCGACTGGTGGATAAAAATCGGCGCTTAAGACGCTCGAGTGTCCTGTTAGTGTGAACGTATAAGACATGACTAACCATTAAAACATCACACATCTCGGTTTTATTCTTAGCGGCAACATTTAAAAAGATTCATCTTCACACCTTTTCTCACTGCATTAGATAGTGATGTTTTTATGCTATTTTCTGCTTTTATGCGCACATCGCTGATTTTGCAATAACAACAAAATATTTTTCTAGCTGTATGATCCTCATCAGCCGTAACCTCGTTTAAATTGCTGCTGCTGCTGAAATAATGTTTGCAACCGCACTGATATTTTAATATATCGATATCGCTTTTGAGGTGCTCGGGCAACTTTTCCCAAACGAATGGAATTTCATTTGGGGCTAATGCAATCATTACTCCCTTGGGCATGTTTTCTAACTGTTTCACGGTCATTTTCCTTAATCCACCAGCTAGATGAAATGCTTTCAGTGATTGCAACATTTTAGTATAGTTATTGCGATCCATTTGCGGTGTTAATGGTGACGATGATGATGATGACATCTTTTACGCTGATGATTCGACAAGAAACTTTAAGCTCAAATGTCCACACCAGACTGTTCCAAAATCCTGCTGACGATCGTATGTATAGTAAATAATTTTTGATGGTTCCGATCCCGTTTGTAGATATCGTACCAATTCGATCGGTGGGGGTAAATCGCCGAAGCTGTCATAATATGTTACTTTAGAATTATTTTTTCTATAAGCTACCCAATGAGTCCCTGCACCACGCGTACTATCCAAATTCACTATTGCTGCTTCGTAACGTCGAGGACCTTGTCTAGGTAATAAATCCCTCATATAAACGCCTCGAAAGTGTCCTATTCTTTTCTTTTTGGCATATTTTTCTATATCGATGTTAGATAGTGGTCTTCGAGGTAGGGATTCAATTAGTTTTTTGATCTACGATTTAAAAATAATCCCATACCTTTACGATATGGCTTTAGAAACAAACCATTTCCTTTCGATTTTAAATACAGGCCGGCACCGGTTTTATCTTCCCTGCTTTTTTTTACTGCTTTTATGGTGCGCACAATTCCCGCTGCCCCACCGACTAATGAACCCAAAGCTGATAACCCGGCAAAAATTGGTATTAATGGTAATATTCCACCAGTTTTAGGAATCGGTATTATTCTCGGTGTACGAACCTTCGTTTTGCCACCTGCCGCTTTTACCGATCTACGTGCTGCCGACAGAGCTATTTTAGATGCATTCGTGACATTTTTTTCCAACACATTTTTACTTCCGGCTTTTAATAATTCCCTTCGAACTGCTTGTCGAATAGCTATTCCGAAACTGGCTTTCCGAACATGTCGATTTTTATTAACACCTTTCCTTTTTGTACGACGTGTGCCTTTACTAGATGTTTTTTTTGTTGATAATGATGATGGTACACCCATACCAAAACGTTGTTTTCCTTTCATAATGTTTGTAACTAACCAAGCTGCTGTTTTTTCACCTAAACTGGAATCTTTCGATTTTACTCTATTCCAAGCTCTTTGTTCGAGCTCGTAATCCGCTCGATGTCTCGCACTTATGTTGTCTTTATTATGTAAATAGGCTAAATCGTGTTTTTTGCATGCGGCATCCAAAGGATTAATGCCTGGATCACCTCTTGTTACACGTTTTATTACTTTTGTTCCGGGTCCGCAATATTGATAACCAGGAATGTGTACCTCGAATGGTAATTTATTTATTAACGAATTCACAATACCGTATCCAGTTTTGTTGGAAACGTGAGACCGTCCACTTCGTTTGACGCTCGGCATCTGAATGACAGTTTTTGTGAAAAATTGCCTATAAAATATCAAATTTTCCTAAGATGCGCGTTATCGATCTTAAACAAAAACTTCCTATTGACAATCTCGATGAAAAAGTCGGACTTGGATTTGAAAAGAAGATAATGAAGAGACACGGTCCTCTACTTCCTTCCTCTATTCGCGGCCTGTTAATTGGTCCATCCAATTGTGGAAAAACTAATGTCATGATTTCGCTGCTTACACACCCCCTTGGGCTACGTTTCGAAAATGTCTATATTTACTCGAAATCTCTGTATCAACCGAAATATGAGTATTTAAGGAAAATTTTAGCGCCCATCAAAGGTTTAGGCTACTATGCCTTTAGTGATTCCAGTAATATTGTGGAACCGTCCGATGCAAAACCAAACTCTATATTTATCTTTGATGATGTTATATGTGGAAAACAAGATGTTATAAGATCGTACTTTAGCATGGGACGTCATAAAAATATCGACTCCTTTTACCTAGCGCAAACAAATTCGCGAGTGCCTAAACAGCTTGTGCGAGACAACGCCAATTTTATTATTATGTTTAAACAAGATGAGTTGAATATGAAACACATATTTTCCGACCACGTTTCACCGGATTTAACTTTTACTCAATTTTAAGAAATGTGCTCAAAATGTTGGGATAATAAGTATGGATTTTTAGTAATTGATAAAGACAGTGATGTGAAATCGGGAAGATACCGCAAAGGATTTGATAGCTATATATTACTGTAATAATAAGAGAAAACGCTCATTTGATTGTTGAAACGTCCTTTGTTAACATCATGAATAACGCGATCGACTTAAAACGTAAACTAGTGGAAGCTACCAATGCCGTCAGAAAAAAATTTAAACAAATTAAAGCGGCTAAAGAATTTAATGTTGTGGAATTGGAAAAGTTTTACGAACCCATTTCTAAGCCATTGACAACTATATCTGATGTGGTTAAGCAACGTCAGCAGCAGCAGCAGCAGCAACAACAACAGCAACAACATTATCCAGCTACAAAGTCACATAGTCTCAGTACATCAGTGCAGTCGACTCAAATATCAGGTTTTCCCCAACCTACACATTCCTTTCAAACCTCCACACCTATTCAGCAGCAGCAGCATCGCATTTCAAAAGAAGATATTAGCCAATCGGTGTTTGATACACCCTCGACATCAACTAATACATCTCTCGCATCCGCTGACACCACAACTTCCGATACTTTAAACGCACACCTGAAAGGATTACGTTCGAAACCATCTCTATACGATACTGTATATGGTGTACGTTTTGGTTCAAAAACAGATTATAACAAAAATTTTATTGGTAATTTAGAGGTGCGTTTTCGAAATGGAAATATTGTCTTATACAAAAAAGGGAAAAATATTGCAGAATATGGTGGATCACCGGCACTTTATGATTTGTTATTTCTTAAAACACCCCCAAGTGTAGGCAAGGAACAACAACAATTAAGTGATAATGTACTTTCAACGTACAAGGAAATTTTGGAATCAACGAATGCTGTCTACAACAATTTTAAAAAAAGTGATGGTTTACGGGAGACCAGATGGAACAAATATTTACGAATTATTAAACCTCTGATAATGGGCACAAAATTAGGTGGTACTATTACAAGAAAAAATCTCTCGGAAAAACTACAGTTACCCACAAAAAAGAAATTATCTTCGAAAAAATTTCAATATGTCTACTGGAACAAAGCTAAAGAGTTGGTGGATCGTTTACGTTTGTTGTGGAGTTCCAAAATGGCCCGTCACACTGGACACGAAAATGAAATTATGTCAATCATAGAGGAATTACGAGAAGAAGATATAATATATTAAGCTCAATATTTAATGATATTATTCAGTTCTTCCTTCGATCTGAAACCTTTAGTATTACTAATAATATGGAGCCCAGTCCAGAAAAAATCAAGATTGTTAATGAACTACATAGAACGGCTAGAAAAAATTTTGTAAGACGGCGCACGATAATAAAAGGATACAGAGATTTGTGGCAAATTGATTTGGCTGAAATGCAACAGTATGCTGATGAAAACGATGGTTATCGTTATATTTTGGTCTGTATAAATTGTTACTCGAAATTTGTCTATACCAAAGCCATAAAAAACAAGACTGGTATAGAAGTTACTAATGCGATGAAAAGCATCATTGAAGAGGCATCATATACACCAACAAATCTGCAAAGTGATCAAGGAAAGGAGTTCTATAATACAAACTTTCAAGCCCTGATGAAAAAATATAATATAAATCATTATTCCACATACAGCACAAAGAAAGCTGTAATTGTTGAGCGAGTCATAAGGACTTTAAAAAATAATTTATATAAACAATTCTCGACAAGAGGATCTTACAAATGGAAACATATATTATCGTCAGTAACAAAAACCTATAACCATTCGAAACATCGCACCATTGGAATGAAGCCTGCAGACGTGCAAGAAAAAACACATATTAAAGCATATGATTATTTAAAAATTGTACCTAAAAAATTTAAGTTTTCCATGGGTGACATTGTGCGTATTAGCAAGTACAAAAGCTTATTCGAGAAAGGATATACGCCCTCTTGGTCAACCGAATTGTTTAAAGTTGTAAAAGTTAACGTTACAAATCCACCTACTTACTTGTTGGAATCGTTAGAAGGTCAGCCTATAAGAGGGTGTTTTTACGAATCAGAACTACAAAAAACAAGCAGTCCTGACGTTTATCTAGTAGAAAAGGTCCTTAGACAACGCAAGAAAAATCACATCGAACAATTATTTGTCAAATGGCTAGGATTTCCCAACCACTTCAACTCTTGGATAGATAAAGCTAATATTGTTCAAATAACATATTGTATGACTATATTTTTTATTTAAAATGTGAAATAAATAAACAATATATTGTAAAATAAAGTTTTTTATTTCAATATTCATTATTAAAAACAATGACAATAAAACATCATACACATAAATAACATTTCAATATTCTTGGAGGGAAGGTCCAATTCACCGACGACTACGACGTTATCTTCAAGGCTATGCCACTCGGAGTGCGTTCTCCTATTCTTTAACCTGCTTTTTTTAGATTTTTTTTGAAGTCGAGTCGTACGACAGTGCGCTTAATGAGTCATTTAAAGGCTGATGATAGAGTATTTTCTGCATAACTTCAATTTTTGTTTTAAGCTCACTATTATTTTTGTATATCATGGGGAGGACATCCTTGTTAAATATGTCACATATTACAACTGCAAAATTGTAAAACTTTCTATTAACAAAGTGTTTTGTCACAGCATCGTCATCATCTTTAGGTTCGCCTAAGTTGGTTATGATTTTTCCACCCATATCATACTGCCCATCCGCTGTAAGTTTAAAACCAATCCCTTGTGGCCCAGATAATATATGATATTTTTCATTATATTTCTGACGACCAAATTTATCAATTGTGTTGTTTCCTCGACTCATTTTCAATCTTTACTAAACTATTTTATTTTTATTTGCCCTACTTATATTAAATATTTCAGCTGAGAAAAAGAAACACTGACTATGATCTACTGGGTTGGTATGTTTATAAAAGAAATAAAATAAAACTGTGATTGTAACAGATATTTATTTACAGTTATTTAATTGCACAAATACAAAAATTATAAAAAATTAATTTTCCATGTCTTCGTTTTCGTTGCTCAAAATTCTATCCCATCCGACACTATTTCGATCGTCAACGTCTTGGGCTGTTGCTGTTGCAGAAACCAATTCATATTTTGCAGCAAGCTCACCTGGTAAATGTGGAATATTGACGAGGTATTCTTTTAATTCTTCTTCAACCATTTCAGCACAAAATGTATCCATGTCTATGGAACCATATAAAAATTTGTCGCACAAGTGTGCCCCAGCCATAAAATTGATTGTATCCCTGATCTCGTTCTTATATTGATCTTTGGTTACATCAATATGCGACCAATCATTTACGCTATCTAACATATCGTGAGCCCTATTTCTTAATTCTCTCCCCAACCAAAATATGTATCTATCTACACATTCGTTGGCGGTCGTCGTCGTCGTCGTCGCATCAGCAGACATCTTTAACAGAAATAATGAACACGCGTAAGTATTCTGACATGTGCAACTATATTTTAAATTTAATTACATCCTTTTTTTCAAACAATTTACATACAATTTACTCCAATGAGCCAAAACGTAATAATGTTCGAGTATTGTTTCCAAAAACTCTAGTGCCCTGCCCCAAATAAGTTAGAGTGTATTTATCTTTAGTTTTACTCATAATATCTACAATATCGTCAGATAGTCTCAAATGTGCTATTATCACCGTCATCGTGTAAAGCCACTAAAAGAGTTTTACCAAATCGTGTAGTCATTGAAACCATCTTTACAATTTTATACACTTTGCCTACAATCATTTCGGTAACCTTTTTTCTCTCTAAAACCTCGAAATCTTTGCTAAACATTTCATTAATTTCATCTAGAGTTTCTTTTGCAATACTCATTATTGAAAAAAATGGTATATAAATCCAAAAATTACCGTGGATATAAAAGCACTTTCAGAACACTACACGAACACAATATTTGATGTTTATGCCACTGATATCTGCGACTGTTTGAAGTCACTTCTTTTCCCACGAACCTTTATAGCGGGGTTTCAAGGTCGAATTGTAACAATGGTGGGGGTAGCTTAACGATAGAAATAGTGGGAGGAGTATTGAAGGTCAAATGACGTCACACATTTAAATTGGTATAAGGATAACTTCAAGGACAAAATATAATGAAACAAATAACTACATTTTATGTACTTTATTCATTGATTTTTTTCTGCCATTCTTCTATGCGTGTAACATTATCACCTAAACCTAATTTCCTTAATTTGTTCAATAATAATTGTTTGTTTTTATTTCTTAGAAAATTCTTACAAACTATACTAGCTAAAAGACACACTTCGGCATGGTCCATATACTTAAAAAATACACTAAAGTCCTGAGCCTCCGAATCTTGCATTTCATATGCGTAAAATTCCGAACAGGCTGCAGAAATTAGAAATTCCTCGAACATTTCTCGCACTAAACTTTCCATATTAACTACTACTACGTTAAACTTAAGTCATACACTCTAATTTCATCTAACACAACCGGATCTGCAATGAACCTAATCAGTTTTTCCAAACAGTCACTAAACCCCAACTTTTTTATCTCACGAACAAAGTCTTGTAAATTTATTGTTTTGCTGCAATATTTACGACATGCATTCGCAGCCTTTTCATATTCATAAGCCAAATCACAATAGCGCGACGCCCATTCTGCTCGACTTTTCATTGCATCATTGAAATAATTATTAGCCGTTTCAGTGAACTCCTCGCCCAATTTTTTTACTGTCTCTTGCAAAGCACTATTCATATTATTCACTCATTTTTTACATTCACGACACTTTTTTATTGCTGGTGGTGGCCCATCTATATAATGACGATATATTTGTTCATAGTGAATGTAACAGGGTAAGCTTAACTGTAGTTCCTTGTCACACCGATATGGCGCTGGCAGCTTATCCCAAATTGGCCGTAAACTCAGCGTATCAACGCAAGTTTTTAAATATTCGAGAGGAAAAAATGCTAGATCCTTCTCTTCAAAATCACACAAACTTTTTAAATTACTCTGATATAAACAAATTACTCTGCCGACTTGCTCTATAATTTTTTCTTTAGATAGTTCCGTATCTGACATTTCACACTGAATGAATGCAAATAGACTCACACAATTTATAGAACAATTTGCAAGGTCAAAATCATTTCAAGATCATCCCACACTATTACAATGCACAAATAACTACTTCAAGGTCACACACCCAAGATGACCTTCAACAAAGTCAAGGTCGTCTCGACCAAGGTCAAGGTCAAGGTCACACACACAACCTTGAACACAAGGCCAAGGCCAAAGCACACGTGCACTTTCAAGGTCAATGACAAGGACATGTGGGCGGGGCCAAAGAGGGGTGAAGCAAGGTCAAGGTCAAGGTCGAGGAGTGGGGGGATAGAGAGAATCGGGTTATGTTCACTACTACTGTACTTTGCTTTCTGGTGATTACCCGATCAGAGCGAAAAATATCCCTGTTGGATTTATCTCTGCTACATTTTCTCGAATTATGCCCTCAGAAGCCCTTAAAATCCTTGTCTTACCTCTTGTGATTCTTCGGTTAATTGTCCGATAGGGAGAAGTGCAAAGGGTATTATTTCTGATCCAAAAATCAAATAATTATGTAGAGTAGGTGGCATGTTGTACCATGGGTATAAAGAAACGAAATATCTAACACTATCAAGTGCAAATACCCTGTAGTTTTTAGTATCTATATCAGGTCCACTTGATATAGTGATCAAAATAATATGAAACTTTTTTATTAAACCAATGTCTATATTAGTAATTTGTAACAACTCTGGATTTTGGAAAAAAACACCTGGCGTTGAGGTTGAGGTTGATTTACGCCACTGCTTGGTTTTCAAAGGTTTATCATTTTCCGAAGAATTTTCAAAAGAAGTAACTGGTCAGCCGGGTATAATTTTTGACACAATGAATGGGAAAGAAAGTAATGTCTCAAGCCACACTATTATATTTTTAAATTTTTCCTGTATTCTAATCGCTTTCGCGCATCTTGACTCATATTGCACCTTCTTCTTCTTGTTCTTCTTCAGGTGCCATGTGCTATGCCACACATCGACAATCATTTGTCCATCTCATGGTCACATTATAACTAGAGTGCCCTCCTCAGCCTGTCTAAAAATGGTTGCGGCGTCTGATATACCACACCAGTTTCTTATATTGCGGAGCCAAGAGTGTTGTTTTCGATCTGGCCCCCGTCTGTCTTCAATTTTTCCCTGTAGTATTAGCCTTGGTATGGAGTAACGAGGTTCTCTCAGTATATGCCCTAGATATGACACATTTCGTTGTTTTACAGTGTCCATTAGTTGTCTTTTTACGCCAGCTCCTCGTAGAACTTCATCATTCGCTCCAGTCCAGGGAATACGCAGTACTCGGCGAAGTGTCCGCAATTTAAAAGCTTCGATCCGATTCAGCGTCCAAGCCTTAAGTGACCAAGTTTCAGCACCATATAGTAAAATAGGCCATATATAACACTGAACCACACGTATTCGGGTATGTAGTGGCATATTTCTGTGAAGGAGAAGATTTTTAAGTTTAAAGAAAGTTGTTTGTGCACGGCCAATTCTTCCCTTCCATTCTTCGTCACATTCCCACTTTTCATTCAGAGTAGCACCAAGATACGTGAACCGTGCGACTCGTTCAATATTTCCCCGTTGATGTTAAGAGGAGTGATGTACTGATGCCTACTAATCACCATCATTTTTATTTATGCAGCCCGAACTCTCCACCGCATTTTTTAACATTGATTGGAGATTTTCAAAGTTGTTGGCTAATACTGCAGTATCATCTGCATAGCGAATATTGTTTTTTGGGATGCCATTGACTTTGATACCTCGCGTTTCATTTTCCAAGGCTAACTGAAATATTTTCTCAACGTAAATATTAAACAGAACAGGCGACAGTAGACATCTCTGCCGGACTCCCTTCAGTATATTAAAGGTCTCTGTTGATAGATAGCCATCAATATGGATCTCAGCTAACTGTTGCCAATAAAGTGCTTTTATTATTCTATTTTTATCATCTATACTGATCTCCTGTTATCCTTCCAATAGCAGCTCGTACTTTACGTTGTCAAAAGCTTTCTGATAGTCAATAAAGCAGATGAAAACATTTTGCCTTTAGTCGTAACACTTTTGCACCAGTAATTTCATTGAGAAGAGAGCTTCTCTAATGCCAACTCCCTTGATAAAGCCAAACTGTGTGTCGCCACTCATATTCTCACACTTTCTGTATATTCTTGAATGGATTACTCGAAGGAACGTTTTAAGAGTGTGCCTTATCAAGCTTATGAGTCTGTAGTCTTCGCAGTTCTTGGGGTTTGTTTTCTTTGGAATAGCAATAAACGTCGACTTTAAACAATCCACTAGAATTTGCCCAAAGTCATATATCACGTTAAAGAGATGTGCAAGTTGTTTATTATCGACTTGCTTTAAAACTTCTGCATATATATCGTCGTGACCTGCACTTTTACCATTCTTCATACAGTTCATTGCGTACCTGACTTGAGATTAAAGAATTTTTGGACCATTCGTGTTTTCAGTAACATTCGTCGGGGCATCTTTTCGTTGATAACTGAACAAAGTCTCCGCATAGTTATTCCTTTAATTGGTCGGTATCCAGTATCGGTCTTCCTTGTCTATTTCTTATTGACGGCAATGCCGTTGTTCGATTTGTTCGAATTATTTCTTTGATTTTTCTATGGAAATTAAGGAGTCGTGCAGCTGATGAAAACTTTCAGCCTCATCACATAGTTTTTGGGTCCATTTCTCCTTATCCTCCCTTATCTTTCTTTTGACAGTGCGATTCAGTTCCGTATATTTATCATGCTGGTTTTTAACAGTTCGACGTTCAGCCAATAAGTTCAATATTTCGTCAGTCATTCATGGTTTGATTTTTTCTTTTTTCAATTGACCAAGAACAGTTTCAGTAGCTGATTGGATGATTGTTTTTAGCATAATACAGATCTTATCATCTGCAACTTCTTGACTAGAGTTATTTTCTTGGCAAAGCCTGTTCAAAGTAGTCTTCATGCTATTCTGCATTGCGGGTTGTTTTAAAGCCTGAATATCATATTTTATTGAAACTTCAAACTGCTCAATTTCTTTTTTAGATCCTCGACATGACAACTTGTTGGTTTTCTCAGCTCATTTATCAAATACATATATTGTTGCTCGAAAGTATTCTCTCCAAAACTCCAAAAATACTCATTTTATCCAAACCTGTAGATCACATTAGACTAAACAACAAAAAATATCTTTTATTCTGAGAATTCTCCAAATACCGGTTTTAAATGAAATTTTACCTATCTTGAATTTTAAGAAATTAATTTGTTTTTGTTACATACAATAGTATTTGGAATTATAAAGGAAATTTCAATTTTGTTCGACTCTACAGTCAATGCCAACCGCTGTCCCTTGTCGAGTTAGCTTCGCCTGTAGATAAAACTGCTCTATTCAAATATGGATTTTTTCTAAATTTTTGTGAAAACTGGTTTGAGTAATTAAGTCTTGCGGGATAATTGGAGACATCGTGTTTTGAACCAAGAAAGGATAAAGCAATAGTTTTTGGATAGCTTCATAGACAATCAATTTTGTTGTGAAATTTTTTACGCTGTTAGCAGAATTACATTGAACAACAGCCAAAATGTATTTAAAATAAAATTGACTAAATCTTAAAATTTTTGGTGTGCTAAAACAGAAACTAAACTTGTCTGTTTAATATTATCCCAAGTTTTAAAGATACGTGATGTAATGTTTCCCTATATATTAACAATCCGCAAAAATACTGGTGAAATATTTGTATTGTTATAACAATAGAAGGGTGCGACGTTGTCAAATATACATTATCCCCAAGTTAAGGAAATCTTGCATAACTTTGCAACACCGCATGGGCGATCTCTAGGGATAACCGCCATATACCAAGTCCCAGACCCCCAGAGCTTAAAAAAAGGAGATATGCATTTAAACCCATGTAAATCGAATTTCATGTGAGTCCAATTGAATAGTTGAGATTGTACAATGTCTCGAAAGCTTTTAAGCAATCCAGATCACTTTTATTATGCTAGTGGTGAGGTGATTTTTGCGTCTCAGAAGCGTTCTGTCACCCCATTGTTAAAAAAGGCATTTTAGCTTTATTTCGGTTGCAATATTGGGGATCAAAAGAAACAGTGGACGCATATATCTGTGATAATACATGCGCTTCAAGTCTGAAAAACTGATTAAATAGTAAAAAACGATCTATACGGTTTGCTGCGCCTTCATTATGTTAATGATTACTATTTCTACATCATACCTCGTGTCGGGCAAGGCACAGATATATTCAAGAAGATAATGTGTGTTATCAACTATCCAAATATACCATCTCCTATGAGACTTCCTGTGCCTCATAGTGACAGACTTCCTATCCCAGAACTCCCAGAAACATTCACTTGAGATTTAAATAATAACGATACAACGATTTCTTTAGGAGAAGATATGCCATCAGTATCAAGAGATCCTGATTTCACACCCAACGCGTTATACTGGCAACCGCACAAAATACCCCAATTAGAATTAAATGGTCGTGTATGAGACTTCCAAAAAGTGAAACAGAGTTACTAGGATCAAGATGGTAACAGTGGAATTTATTAAAAGACGATGTTTCTGTATGTGTTTTTCTTATATGCCCTACAGGCCCAATACTATTTTTTAACATGGAAATGAATTTTGTTGTTCTGCAATAACATTAGTGGTTTATTGGTGGGTTAAATATAAACTATAAGCCAGAGGAAGAAAAAGTGTTTATAGACATTTCAGCATTGAGTTTAAAAGCAGTACTCTTGCATACGGGAACTATTTTACCGTCTATTCCTTTTAGATATGCAGTTCACATGAAGGAGTCGTACGACAATATGAATTACCTATTGACAAGTATAAAATACGATGTGCTAAGCTACACCAAGTCTTGCTGGTTTTTGTGTGAATGGACCAGTCGGGAAAAGGCAATTCATTGTAAGAGAAAAGACTGGTCCGTTCGACAATCATTAGAGCCCGGTGAAAGAATGTACAACAAATGCCATTGTTAGAAATCAAAAAGATTTTGTTGCCACCACTGCATATAAAATTGGGCTTAATGAAAAATTTTGTTAAAGCACTGAATATAGATCGGCCAGCTTTTCAGCACCTGCGTCAGAAATTCCCAAGTCTAAGTGAAACAAAAATTAAAGAAGGTATTTTTATTGGGCTACAGATTCGAAATATTCTGAAAGACAAACATTTTGACAGCACTTTGTCAGATATTGAAAAAAATTGGTTGGAATAACTTTCGCCTCGTCGCCATTCTTGTTGAAAATATGCTGCAATCGTATCAAAAAATCGGTTGCAATATGTCTATAAAGATTCATTTCCTATATTCACATCTGGACTTTTTTCCTAACAACAGCGGAGCTGTAAATGATGAGCTGGGCGAATGCTTCCATCAAGATATGTCAACAATGGAGAAGACGTACCAGGGAAAGTGGAATGCTTCCATGCTTGCAGACTACTATTGGACTCTTGTTACAGATACTCCAGAAACAATTCACAAAAGAAAAGCAAAAAGACAAGATATTTAGTGTTTCTACAAAAGTAAAATTACGTATTTTTTTATTATTTTATGAAAATTAAAATAAAAAATCTTGTCCTGGAAAATGTCAACTTAGTTTTCAAGTTCATTGTCATTTTTCTGTTCAGTACCCCCAAAATGAACAAAAAAATACACATTTTATATAAGTTGCAACAAATAAACTAAAATTTGTTGCGTAGTGTTATCAGCAATTTTATCCTGAATATGTTGAAGCTCAGGATCTTTTGCTTTTCTTGGGACAAAAAAAAATTATTTTTCTGGAAAGTGTCGTCTTCTAAGATAATTCTCTAAATTATTAAAAAAGTTGAATGTTAGCTTTAAAAACCTACACCTGTCAAAAATTTGGGCCTACAAATTTATTGTAGAGTCCATGCCTGATTTTCTTAACATGGTCAAAGGTTGTTTATGGTATAATTCATGAACAAGTTAACTTAGAAGCTAAAGCTCAAAAGGTAAATCACTAGGTACTTCTTTAGGGCCCCATGTCTTCGTTGTGGGACAACACTCGGGTTATTTTACATTACACACATTACTGAGAGTGGTATATACTTATCGAACACCCTGTATAGTTTCAGACGTTACCTACTATTTGGTATAAAACGGATTGATAAATTGCTTTCAATTAACCTAGTTAATTTTTATCGACAACTGTTCCCGATAGTAATAAGTAATTACATTAGGTAGTTGCCAGTTACTACAAAAATGTCTTCAAACAACGACGATTTCCTTTATATTTCATTAGCAAGAATGGCTAGTTTTGTTGGTATTGTCCCCTATTTTGATTTCCATAACAATATTTTAATAAATGAAGAAAGCTACAAGAAGAAAATTATAGTATTAGCTACTTTAACAGTGCTTTTAGAAACCACTCCATTGTGGGGGAGAACAAAACATGATGATTTTGCATTTGGCGCTGATCCTTTACGGTCGCTTGGCTTGTTTTCGATGGCATGTCAGTATTCAATTAAGTTGATGTCTCTTATTAACTCTTACAAAAATCGTTTAATATGGAACAAACTGTTTTATGAACTTTCCCTCGTTAATAAAGTTATCTTCACTAATAGATCTAAATTTGAAGAGCACTTCTTAAAATACGCTATTTCTTACTTAGCATCGTCTACTTCTATTATTATTGTATGGATATATACTTTCTATATTAATAATATCATGATGCCTGGAAATGATATTGTAAACATATTGGCATTGCTATGGTTTCCAGCTATGAATGTAATCCTAAAGTCTTATAATTTATGGCAATGTATTATTATAATAGTGTTGTTGCTAACCATAAAAAGCAGGTACAAAGGTCTAAGAAGTCTAGTTGTTCGAATTAAATTAGCAGAGTGTGGAGAGGCTATATTAATGATTATCAAGAAAGTTGACATATTAGCTCTACGCCTTCACAAAATTACAGCACATTTGAAATATCTTTTTGAACTAGAGCTTTTTGTGATAATTACCAATGCATTTCTAAACTGCTTATTTTATTGCTTTCATCTACAAATTCATGGAAATTTGCTGCACAATATCTTAGAGTTAATTTTTCTTATGGTAAGTTATTAGATGATATATTATTTGAATCAGCTTTAGCACATGGTTACGACGACGAACCTGTTAATTTATTATCCAAACTTACCTAATTTATAAAAATACCTATTTTTTTTGTAAAGTATTTTATATGAATAATATTTGTAAATATAAATTTTGATTTTAAATAGTAATATTCGTAAAATAATGAGATAATTTATTGCCTTGGTTCACAGCGGAAGTGGTAACGTTCTCCAGTGGGAGCAGGAGCTTCTCTAGAGGCAGTAGAGAGCCACTGGAGGACTATAACGGTCAAGATGAGCAGCGGAGTATTGAAAAAATTATTAAAATATAATTCGTTTTATTAGTGAAAAGTATTTGCAAGTTTATAAGTAATGATAACTATTAAGCAATTTATGCAGTCTAGCATGTTAAGACAAAAATATTGAAGCTTGTAATGTCTTGTTTACACAGCGAGTGCGCCAGCATCGCAAACAAACGAAGGCAAGCTCAATTCAAATCGACAAAAATAGAGATCTAGAAATTAATCTCATTATTTTGCCAATAATCCTTATGAATGAGTCATACATACATACAGTTGTTCCAGCGAAAGAATACCCATTAATTATTAAATACAACGTTTATATTCATAAAGACGTACCTATTACATCAACGAACGGAAATAGATAGTATATTTTTGTTTCGATCGAGATGAAAATTAACCAAAAAAATAGTAGTTACGTGATTGTTATTATCTGCCAAATTTAATTTTTTTTTGGAAAAAAAATTAAAAAGTTGGGTTATATTTCAAAATAACAAAAAAAAAGTTATAAGAAACAGTTTTTTTAAATATAATTTCTAGCCCGTATGCAAAATTTCAGCTCTATAAGATAATTTAGATTTTTCGTTTATTTTTTGTAATACACTACTATTGCAAAATAAGACTCAACGCAACCTACATAAAACTTCTTTTTTTTTTCAAAGTTTCTTATTCCTTTGCCTTGTTATGCGACTTGCTGATTATCTTTTAATATTAAACTGCTTGATATGGATACTTTTTATCACGGTAAGTTTTTAATAAAGATAAAACTTCTTTTCAAAAATACATTTAAAAAGACCTGCTTTGGGAATTGTATTAAAAATGCAGTAAATAAAATTTTTATAAGAAAAATTAAACCGACTTCTAAAAATAACTAAAAAGCGAAAAATAACAATATTAATTTTTATATGAAATTTTGGAAGTCGGCGTCAAACTGTAATGGAACAAATGTTAATTATTTTCATTGTTCAATGTCAACTATATTTTGTTAAAATAAATAATTAAATAATCACTCTGTGAATAGATATGCCGTGGGAATAGGGTAGTTATATTTTTTTATCACTATCCACGAAGGTCTAAAGGATAAATAAATCAGTTATCGAACTTAACTTTTATGATCTTAGTCGTTTAAATGTTGTCTTAAAAAAAATACATAAAGTCAGTTAATTTATGAAGACGTAAAAGACCCTCTCTTAGAACTGCCTATAAATCTGTCCAAGTAATCCTGCCCTGGTTAAGTATATAAAACCAGATGTGATAAGGGTAGTTTTAACATGGTATGTGGAATACCGTTAAAATGTTTTAAAACATTGAACGATTTTCCCATTATTGGGAAACAAAAGAATAATTAAATAAACTCATTATACTGTTATATAACGTTTGATCTGTGAAAGGAGGTACGTAGCGTTTGTTTTTCCTGATTGCAAGAAAGAATGATTCAAATACCAGCATTATGAATAAAGGGCACTCAGGTTTTTTCACAGACGTTATATTATCCTATTCCTTTAGTTATAGGGAGAAATAGAATAGTTTTATTAATTGTGTTATATAAAAATTAAGCTTAGGATGCTCATAGGTCAATTCGTGAATCAAGCGTCCGGTATGGTACGGCTAACGCTCTCAGTAAGAAAACTCCCAAATCTTAGAACAGAAGGGTGTCGGGGGGGGGGGGGGGGGGTGTAAGATGCGAATACACTTCTTTAAAGGTGCGTATAAATATGGCGAGTCGAGCTCGAGTCGAGCTTCCAACGAACTGATCTTTGTCGGTTCGAACCCTTTTTCGCCGCCCGGCGGCAAAAGAGATTTATTGCATCTGGACGTTGTAAACCAATAAAGGGTAAAGAAAAAAATATTTAAGTTTTGATTATTTTCTTTATATTCCGAAATGAAATGTAGTTAATTTTTTCTTATTTTCCAAATATTTAATAATGAATCCCGAAATCAGCTTATGTAGGGTTCAACATAACTGTGGTGCCGGGACATAAGAAATAAATCTCATTTTTTAAGTGATTTTATTTACATATTATCTCCTATATTTATAAATAAAAAAGATACCTTTTTGTTGTACTTTTACAAGATCTATTAATAAATCTTGGAAATCAGCCTTTACATGAGTTTGTTTTCCCGTTCACTGGCCATTATTACAATACCTCATGCTGTCAAATTGGCTGAAATTTTTTTAATATCATATTTTCCTTATATCATTATATTCCGAAATAAATAAGAGGTAGTTTTTCCTATTATCGAAATATTACTTAAGTAATCTCGAAATTAGCTTATACGTAGGTCGTCAGTAATCTGTTCATGGTTCAATATGGCGGTTTCAGGTTGCTAAAAAAGAACCTACTTTTTTCAGGAGTGTTATTTTCTAATTATCTTTAATATTTCAAAGTAAAAAACGAAATTTAACCGGTTTATTTACTAGTTTTTTTGGCGATGATTGTCGCGGCGAGTGTGGCTGCATCGATGCGAACTTCAATTAAGTTTTTCTTTAATAACATAGTTAATGCCGTTTCACCAGTCCTCGCTGATATTTTTTTTAATGTATGTAAGAAATTAACGTATTCCTTATAGTTTATATTTTGGGTTATCCCGAGTTACGAATTAGTTGTGCCCATATAAGTTTAATGGATTTTAATTAATGTGTTCGAAGCACAACATTTCCAAGTTCTTCAGCCCATTCGTCTATCATATGTTTCTTAAATTGTCTTTCTTTCTAATTTGCAATTTTTACAAGTTCCTTCTTTAGTAAACCGTTCATAAAGGAAATATATTTTTTTAATAACCAATTTGTAATATCGCTTTTTCAACTATGTTATTGGCAACTTTTCCACCAGTCTAGAATGATAACTGGCGTTATCCAAATCTACAACTGACCTCTCCTGAATCAATTGTATCATTTGATAAAAATATCTTTGAAAGATATCCGGCGTCATTTATTCACGTTAATCTTTGGTAGATTTCGATTCAAACTGCTGCAAAACTCCCATAAATTTCCTCCAATATGAGTTGTAATGAGTTGGTGGCCCTGAGTGGTTTTAAATTTGTCGATAAACTTTCTAAGAATGCTTCTCGAAAAATTGCTGTATTCTTATCTTCATACATTTCTTGTACTATGTGTCCTGTACTGAGACAAATTACATCCACATGCCTTCCCTGTGGTATTTTCTAATTTCCCGCAAATACCGTTTTCTCTAAAAGTATTTCTTCTGTATCACCTCTATTTTCACTTTCCCTACGAGAAATTCATTTTGTTAGCACTTTTTACAGATTGGTTTTTCACATTCTACTCTTGTTTCATAACTTTCAAAACTTTATCGAGACTTGCTTTTTATTTTCTAACTAAAAACTTTCTGATTCGTTAACGTGTCTTCTTAGTATGTTTTTGAAGCATTCTTATAATTTTTTCTTCTAGGGTACGGTTCAGGCTAGCACACAGTTCCACTTTTCCTTTCCTTAATTCACCTATAAGTTGTAGATTCGCTAAGTTTTGGAGTAAAAGTAGAAATTTTCAATAGCTAGCATTGAAAGTTGTAAGATAATAACATAGCAAGGCCTTACATTTATACACATCTGAAGTATACTTAAAAATGTCATTACTGTTAATTGCCCAATTGAGATGTATACTTCTAAATCTAATTATCTTTTAAGTATACAACTCTTTCGTCAATAAGAAATAGTAAATTTTAGTTCCAATCTGAAATTCGAATAAGGGTGATCGGCACCATTCTATAAGTCCAGTGCCGTAGTGTATATGAAGGTTTTCTTTCTTTGATTTGTTTTTGATTTAATTCGGGAAATTAAGGGATTATCGTGTGTTATTTTAGTGGGGCATTTCGCGTGTTTCATACGGCTCGATTAAGTAATATAAATAGCTGTTTTTCGTGTTTTATTTCTTTTTTTTTGTTTAATATTTTACTAAGCTATTTATACGTGTTTCTTCAAAATTGGGTTTTAGATTTTTGGTTAAAATAACGACCGAGAAGAGCAATTATGGTAGTTTTTCGTAATTGTTATTAGTTTTAAGTTTCTCATTGTAAATAGTTCGTTTTTATTCTATTTATTTTGTTAATAGACTAAGCGTTGTGAGAAACTTGTTTTATTCAATCTAATTAAAACCTTCACGCGAATAAACTCGCGGGCGCGCTGTCGCGAGATCTACAAAGCAAGAGATGTCTACTGACCAACTAGTTATCAGCCTTTCCTAAGTCCTGAAGATCTGAGTCATGGTTGTGGTAAGCTTTAATAACCGTAGTGTTTGGTACTAAAACAACAAGAGAGAAGTTGAACGACCAGACTTCCAGAGTGTCTATTTTTACTGTGAAATTTTAATTGTGGGGTATTAAAATAGTTACTAATTAATATGGGACAAAAATGATTATAGATAAGATAATTAACGCTACCTCAATATGTCATCGGCAAGAGTCTATAATCAAATTCTGTCACAAAACTAATACCTGACAAAATGGGATTCGCTTTCTTACTATAGTTTGTTTATATCTCAGTTAGTAATTGTTTAATTTAGTAATAATTTAGCACCGAATTCAAAAATATCAATTTCATTTTAAAATTTAATATTGTTATATTTTATTTTTCGATTTTTAGTTTTCAATTTATATAAGTAGCGTTGATATTTCTGCCTTTTATCTTCAATGTCTTGCTCGATTTCTTCGTCTCACTTGGGCTGATTCTTTCGAGCATTTTTCAATGTTTTCAAGATTTTTTAAATATGACGATACTAGCCTTGAGAAAACGATGGTCGCTGCCGCATGTTGCGCTTCTTTGCATTCTAACATCGTGAATCCTCAGTGATGTGGTCTGTCGGACGATGATATAATCTGGGATAGAGCACATGTTTCGTGAGTTCCGCGTCCACGCGTGCTGGTAGAAACATTCAATATTTTTAATTCATTTTGCTCACATAGTTGAATTAATCTAAGACCATGCTCAGTTGTTATATTCTCATCAAATCTGCCTACTACTTTATCGTTTAGTTTGGTCTCAGTTCTTTAGTTTAGAGCGCCAAGTATTATGACCTCTCTTGATTCCCGGTGCTTGATATTTCTCGCTGCAAAGAACTAGTCTTCCTTGTTAACTGGGCCATCGTCGTTGACTGGTGATATTGAACCTTCGCACCTGTTTAGCAATTAGGACGGATACACTTTGTTGTGCTCTCTTATCTCTAAAGACTTCACTATAGAAATGGTCATAATGTCCTAGGTTTTCAGAACTCTGGACTTTCTTTTTAATTTCAGTTATTACTGACAGTTGATTTTCAAATCTCAGTTTTTTTTTCATTTATTTTGTTGGAGACACTTTGTGCATTCTAAATGGAAAATTCGTTAATCTTTTCCGAAGCTTGGTTCATCGTATAGGTTTCGGTCCATTCCGTGGCTGTTAATTGGGTTTTTTAGCAAAGTAATTTTTTCCGAGTAACAGGCAGTTAGCCCGATGCCTCAATCCCCTTCAATGAGGACCATGGATTTTGTGGTCAAGGTTGTCTTCCTCTAGCGTTTGATGAGCCAAAATCCAACTACAAGGCAGCAGCTTTCCTATAATGTATTAATTATATAAAGCGCAAAACTAATTTCTAAATCAAAATGACTAAAATACTTACCTCTTTTAGGTGAATCAATTTTACAGACTGGAAGTCGGCAATTCATACTGATTATGGTAATGTTTCAAAGTGTCTGTGTTGCTAACGATTAGTTAGGATATACACCTTGTAACAGGCTCTTTTTTGCTTTTACGCCGGTTCTATTTAAATTTGGAGTTTTGTAAAAGATCATATGCCTTTCGCTGTATATAGGGATCAGTTTTAACCGCGGTTTCGCCAGTTTTCTATTTCGGTATCTTCTGTCGATTCTCGTGTCAGAGAACTGGCTATTCGTTTCTGTTATAGTTTTCAGTGAATAATTTTGACACGTCTTGTACCGATATTTTTACGAATGCTGTAATTTTCTTTGTAACTGGTCGTGCGAGAAGTACTGTAGAATTGTTACAAATAAAATCAGTAATCATCTGTATAATTATTTGATTTGATTAGTCTACACCAAAATCAACTAATTATATTCTATATTTTTCGTTATAATCGTCGAGTTTAATAAAGAAAATTATTTACATTTTACGCCTCATAAACTGACCCCAATATTTCTCTTGTGAGGGGCCAGCTTCTTAAAATAATTCCAAGTTTTGTTTAGCATTTAAACCATTAGAATTATTTACTTAAGCTCTACTTCAGTTTCTGCAAGCTATTATCCTGGTATTAAAAGCTTTATGTTCTTCATTTGTATGCAAGGATTATTTCATGCTCCTGAAGCTCTGCCGTCCTTAATAAAAATATTGCATATTTCCTTGAAACCAACTAATTTTGCTGACAACTGTGTTGAGTTTGATTCCCTTTTGGTTGGTTACATATATCAAACTACTCACAAAGGAATATTAAAACATCCGAGAGCCGTCCAGTTTGAAAGTATTCAGTGAGCCGAGACCATCTTTTAATGACTGCAGCTCGACAGCAAGTACTCGCAACCAAATAAGTAGCTGTATTCTTTAAATTTATAACAAAAATACAATCGTATTGGAAAAGGAAATTTCAATTTTGTTCGACTCTACAGTCAATACTAACGGCTGTTCCTTCTCAAGTTATTTTTGCCTGTAAATAAAACTGCTCCATTCAAATTCAAATATGGATTGTTTCTAAATTTTTGTAAAAACTGGTTTGAGTAATTAAATCTTGCGGGATAATTGGAAACATTGTGTTTTGAACATAGAAAGGATAAAGCAATGATTTTTGGGTAGTTGGACAATCAATTTTGTTGTGAAATCTCTTACGCTGTTTATAAGAATTACACTGGACAAACAGCCAAAAGGTATCTAAGATAAAATTGACTAAATCTTACCATTTTTGGTGTGCTAAGACAGAAATTAAGTTATGTGTCTATAATATTAGTGCAATGTTTTAAGATACGTCATGTCTCCCTATATATTAACAATCCGCAAGAATAAACGTGAAATATTTGTATTGTTATAGCAATAAAGGGATGCGGCGTTGCCAAATATACATTTCCCCCAAGTTAAGGAAATCTTGCATAACTTGGCAATACCGTATCTTCAGGGATAATTCCCATATACGAAGTCCCAAACCCCAGGGCTTAAAAAAGGGAGATATCCATTTAGACTCATGTAAATCGACTTTCATATGAGTCCAATCGAATAGTTGATATTGTAAGATGTCTCGAATATTTATAGACAATTCAGATTACTTCTGTTATGTTTGTGGTCAGGTGATTTTTGCTTCTCAGAAGCGATATATTACCTCATTGATAAAAAAGGCATATCAGCTTTATTTCGGTTGCAATAATGGGGATCAAGACAAACAGTGGGCTCACATATATGCGGTAATGCATGCTCTTCAAGTGTGAAAACCTGATTAAATAGTAAAAAATGATCTATACGGTTTGCTGTACTAATGATCTGGAGAGAGTCTTCCAATCATGTTAATGATTACTATTTCTATCACGTGTTGGACATGGTACAGGTATATTCAAAGAGAAAATGTCTGTTATCAACTATCCAAATATACCATCTCCTTTGAGACCTGCGCCTCATAGTGACAGACTTTCTATTCCAGAACTCCCAGAAACATTCACTTGAGAATCAGATAATAACGATACAACGATTTCTCAAGAAGAAGATATGCCATCAACATCAAAAGATCCTGATTTTACACCCCACACGCTATACTGTCAACCGCATAAAATACCCCAATTAGAATTAAATGATTTTATAAGAGACTTAGCACTTTCAAAAAGGAAAGTAGATTTACTAGATCCAAGATGTCAGCAGTGGAACTTATTAGAAGACGATGTTGCAGTAAGTGTTTTTCGTAAACGTCATAAAGGCTCAGCACCATTTTTTAACATGGAAAAGAATTTTGTTTTTCTGCAATAACATTAGCGGTTTATTGGCGGGTTTAAATATAAATTACAAGCCAGAGGAATAGAGAGTGTTTATAGACAGTTCAGCATTGAGTTTAAAAGCAGTACCCTTGCACATGGGAAAAATTTTGCCGTCTATTCCTGTTAGATATGCAGTTCACATAAAAGAGTCATACGACAATACGAAGTACTTATTGACAAGTATAAAATAAAATGTGCACCGATGATAGATCTGTAACGATTTAAAGTTGATTGCATTTTTACTTGGGTTGCAGCTAAGCTACATCAAGTTTTGCTGTTTTTTGTATGAATGGGACAGTCAGGCAAAGGCAATTCATTATAAGAGAAACGACTGGTGCGTTCGACAATCATTAGAGCCGGGTTAAAGAATATACAACAAATGTCATTGTTAGACCCCAAAAAAATTTTGTTGCCACCACTGCATATAAAATTGGGCTTATTCAAAAACTTTGTTAAAGTGCTGGGCCAGTGAAGCTAAGTGAAGCAAAAATTAAAGAAGGTATTTTTGTTGGGCCACAGATTTGAAATATTCTGAAAGACAAACATTTTGACCGAACTTTATTAGATATTGGAAAAAATGCTTGGAACGACTTTCGCCTCCTGGTCAGTAATTTCTTCGGAAATAAAAAAGCTGACAATTACCTTACTCATCTGGACTTTTTTCCTGAAAACTGCTGAGCTGTAAATGATGAGCTAGGCGAATATTTCCATCAGGATATATAAACAATGGAGAAAAGGTACCAGGGAAGGTGAATTGCTTCCATGCTTCCGACTACTATTGGACTCTTGGTACAGATGCTCCAAAAACAATTCACAAAAGAAAAGCAAAAAAAAACAGGGTATTTAATATCTCTACAAATGTAAAAGTATGTATTTTTATTATTTTGTGAAAAATAAAATAAGAAAATATTGCTCTTGAAAATTGCAACTAAATTTTAATCCAATTGTTATTTTTGTGTTCAACGCCCCAAAATTAACAAAAAAATGCGTTTTTCATACAACATACAACAAATAAACTAAAAGTTGTTGCGTTGTGTTATCAGCAATCTTATACTGAATATAAAGGGTTTTCCAATAAGAGGTGTCATTTTGAAAAGCCCGCTATTTCGGTAGATGTCACTTTTGAAGCTGTAAGTTTTTGACGTTTGACAAGTAGAAACTACGCCATAAATAAAGATGGAACGATACACGCTTCAACAACGCATTGAAATTATTAAAATTCACTATAAAAATGGTGAAAATTTGGCAGAGACGGTTCTTAAAACTCGAACATTTTTGGGTCGTCATGAAGCACCTTGTCGGAGCGCAATAAAGAAATTGGTGAAAAAATTCGAGCTGTTGGGACAAGTTAGTTATGTGAAGAAGAAAACCCGTACACGTCGCTCAAGAACAGCCGAGAATATTGCTGCTGTAGCCGAAAGTGTTGAAGAAAACCCAGGTTTGTCCATTCCTCGTCGTTCTTTGGAATTAGGGATTCCACAAACGTCATTACACCGTATTTTGCATAAAGATTTGGGTCTTAAGGCTTATAAAGTTCAGTTAACGCAAGAACTCAAGCCGGCCGATCATCAACAACGTCGTGCCTTTGCTGATTGGGTTCTTGAAATGCATGAAAATGATCCGGAATTCCATCGAAAAATCATCTTCAGTGATGAGGCCCATTTCCACCTCGGTGGCTTCGTCAACAAACAAAATTGTCGCATCTGGGGCTCGGAAAACCCAAGAGTTATTGTTGAAAAGCCTCTCTATCCTGAACGTGTGACTGTTTGGTGCGGTTTATGGTCCGGCGGGGTCATTTTTCGAAAATGAGGCTGGAGCAACAGTTACGGTGAATGGATTGCGCTATCGAGAGATGATTAATGATTTTTTATGGCCGGAATTGGATGGTATTTATCTGGACCACGTTTACTTTCAACAAGACGGCGCTACGTGCCACACAAGCAACGAAACCATTGATCTTTTACGGGAAAAGTTTCCGGGCCGTGTTATCTCTCGAAGAGGTGATCACAATTGGCCACCGAGATCTTGTGATGTGACACCTTGCGATTTCTTCCTTTGGGGCCACGTGAAAGACAAGGTCTACGCCAACAGCCCAGCGTCGATTCAAGACCTCAAAGATGGAATTCGTGAGGCTATCGAGGACATAGGGCAGCCACTTTGCGATTTGGTTATGGAAAATTTCATGAAAAGGATATGGTCCTGTAGGCATGGTCGTGGTGGTCATTTGGCTGATGTTATTTTCCATCATTAACGGCATACCTTCCTCTTTATAATGTAATAAATATCCGATCATTTATCTTAAAAAATGGCATTTTTCTTTGAATATCAAAATAACACCTCTTATTGGAAAACCCTTTATTTAAGCTCAGGATTTTTTGCTTTTCTTGGGACAAACAAAAATATTTTTCTGGAAAGTGTCTTCTTCTAAGATTATTCTCTAAATTATTAAAAAAGTTGAATGTTAGCTCTAAAAACCTACACCTGTCAAAAATTTGGGTCTACAAATTTATTGGTGAGTCCTTGCCTGAATTTCTTAACATGGTGAAAGGTTGTTTCTGGTCTAATTCATGAATCTTCGATTATATACAAGTTAACTCAGAAGCTAAAGCTCAAAAGATAATTCACTAGGTACTTCTTTAGGGCCCCATATCTTCGTTGTGTGGCAACTTGAAAAAAAAATTATAGGCAATACTCGGACTATTTTACATTACACACATTACTGAGAGTGGTATACACTTATCGAACACCCTGTATAGTTTCAGACATTACATTACATACTATGTCGTATGAAACGGATTGATAAATTGTTTTCAATTAACATAGTTAATTTTTGTCTACAACTGTTCCCGATAGCAATACGTAATTACATTAGGTAGTTGTCAGTTACTACAAAAATGTCTTCAAACAACGACGATTTCCTTTATACTTCATTAGCAAGAATGGCTAGTTTTGTTGGTATTGTCCCCTATTTTGATTTCCATAACAATATTTTAATAAATGAAGAACGCTACAAGAAGAAAATTATAGTATTAGTTACTTTAACAGTGGTTTTAGAAACCATTCCATTATGGAGGAGAACAAAACAGAATAATTTTGCATTTGGCGATGATCCTTTACAGTTGCTTGGCTTGTTTTCGATAACATGTCAGTATTCAATTAAGTTAATGTCTCTTATTAACTCTTACAAAAAGCGTTTAATATGGAACAAACTGTTTTATGAATTTTCCCTCGTTAATAAAGTTATCTTCACTAATAGATCTAAATTTGAAGAGCACTTCTTAAAATACGCTATTTCTTACTTAGCATCCTCTATTTCCATTATTATTGTATGGATATATACTTTCTATATTACTAGTATCATGATGCCCGGAAATGATATTGTTAACATATTGGCATTGCTATGGTTTCCAGCTACGAATGTAATCGTAAAGTCTTATAATTTATGGAAGTGTATTATTATAATAGTGTTGTTGCTAACCACACGGAGCAGGTACAAGGGTCTAAGAAGTCTTGTTGTTCGCATTAAATTGGTCGAGTCTGGAGAGGCTCTATTAATGACGATCAAGAAAGTCGACATATTGGCTCTACGCCTTCACAATATCACGGCAAACTTGAAACATCTTTTTGAACTAGAGCTTTTTGTGATAATTACGAATGCATTTCTGAACTGTTTATTTTTTTGTTTTCATTTACTTCATGAAAGTTTCATGCATAATATCTTGGAGTTAATTTTTCTAATGGTAAGTTAAGTTATTTAATAATATATGATTTAGAAATAAAAGCAGCTTTAGATAATGGTTACGACGACGAACAAAATTTTTAATTTAAACTTCACTATAATAAATGTTAATATTAAATCATAAGAGATAATTTTAAATAGTAATATTCTTAAGTTTCACACACTCTTAGATTCACAGGGGAGGCGGCTCTCCAGTGGGAGCTAAAGCCTCTCAAGGGGCAGCAGCGGGCTACTGGAGGGCGTCATGGAGGTCAATATAGGCGGCGAACTATTGAAAACATGAATAAAAATATAATTTAGCATCACAATTATTAGTGAAAAGTGTTTGCAAGTTTGTAAGTAATGACAACGATTACGCGATTTACTCAATATAGCTAGCTAGCATGTTAAGGCAAGAATATGGAAGCTTGTAATGTCTTATTTACACAGCAAATGCGCCAGCATGAAAGACAAACGAAGACATACAGGACTTAAATTTTTAAAATGTAGGAATCTAGAAATTAAACCCATTATTGTGTACTTTCCAATAATCCTTGTGACTGAGTGATACATTAATAACATTCGTCTGAAGTAAATTAAAATTAATTAGTGAATACATTTATATTCATAATGACATACCTATGACATCGATGAACGAAACTAAATAATGTATTGAAATTTCCGTTATATTTGTGGATTCACAAATTTTTCAAGTATATTTAAGTAAATATATATATATATATATATATATATATATATATATATATATATATATATATATATATATATATATATATATATATTTATTACAATTTATCCTAACTGTGCAACCTCTAACACAGAAAGGATATGATGGAACGAAGTTTGCATTCACTGTTTCGCATTTTACTTCACTTACATACTGAGTTGCATATAGTTGTACGTTTGCTGAATGTGATTTCAGCACTACAACAGCATAATGTGGATATAACCACTGCTAATGCATCTCAAACGGAGGAATCCGTGAAACCCGTATAAACATATATATTTGTATATATATATATATATATATATATATATATATATATATATATATATATATATATATATATATATACCGGGTGTCAACGAATCTATTAGACAAGTCATAATTTCTAGAGTATTATGTGTATCAAAATGAGAATTGGTACAAGTAAATGGTATGTGAAGTGGAGAGTTTTCGCATATTTTCCACTTTCCGGCCACTTCCGGTTTCACCGGAAATGGCCCCGCTTTTGAATTTTTAAATAGAACACCCTGTATATTTTAACATTTTTGGATTTCTGAGACAATTCTAGATCAGAATGTGATATTTTAAAAACTTTTTACGTCTACTTCATTTTGTTAGAGCCACTTTTAAAATTGCATCTAGGTGGCCATGATCGAACGCAAACTAATCTAAGGGCCTTAGGTGATGTCAAAAAAATACAATCGCAAAGTTTTAGTTACTAGTATGAAAGACAGGAATAAGACAAGTTGACAAAATTACGTTTTCATTTCTAACTATTAATTTTCAAATGGGGACCCCTTTTTGACAACTACTTTTCGAAAAAAGCATTCTTTGACGAATCTAACGGTACTAATTTATTTGCGATTGGATTAGACATAAGAACACAAATTAAATATTATTAAGCAAAATACTGGATAATTTATTTACTTATGACAAGTGCGCCATGGACAGCAATGATGCATAATAATTTGCAACTGTTTTTATCAAGTCTTCTTTGGAAAACAAAGCACTCACTTAAGTAGATAATGACAGTGACATACGCTCTAAGAACAGACGTAAAAGTTTCTTAATTTTCGTTAAGTTTAGTTTAAATTTTCGTTAAAATAATGTATACTCAAAGTGAAAAAGTGGATATGTTATTAATATTTGGAGAGTGTCATAGATATTCAAGGAATGCTGCCGAGTTGTATGCTCATAGATATCCGAATCGGCAACATCCAGCCCATCAGTATTTTCCGTATGTCAAGACTCGTTTTAGGCAAATAGGAAATCAAGAGGCGAAACAGAGGTTTATCATAAATGAAGAGACTGAGATTAACGTACTTGCTATGGTTGAGGTTGATAAAACAGTTTCGTTAAGAAAAATTAGTCAAGAACTGCAGATAAGTTATGAATCAGCAAGAAAAATACTGAAAAAGCATGGATATCGAGCATTTAAATATCAGTTACATCAACATTTGTATACTGAGGATGGCGATAGACGGGTAGTGTTTTGTGATTGGCTGCTTCAAAATCATAGAGTTAACCCAAATTTTATCGTTTTTATTCTATTTTCCGACGAATCCCGATTTACAAATAATGGTATGCTCAATAAGCAAAATACTCGGTACTGGGCCCAACAAAATCAACATGAAATGAGAGAGGGCAATTTTCAAGAAAGATTTGGCGTCAATGTCTGGGCTGGTATCGTTGGAAACAGAATAATTGGGCCAATATTGTTTCAAGGTCAGTTAACAGGGGTTAGATACTCAGGTTTTCTTCAAAATGAAATCGAAAATCATCTCAATGATATACCTTTAGCAGTTTTACGGCAAATTTTAGTTTCAACAAGATGGAGCACCGCCTCACAATACTAGAGAAGTTCTTAATTATTTAATAGAGCATTTTAATAATCGAATTATTGCAACCAATGGTCCGGTACGGTGGCCGGCCCGCTCACCGGATCTTACTGTGCTCGATTTCTTTGTCTGGGGATATGTTAAAGAAAGGGTTTACTATGGAGCAGCCCCAGCTACTCTTGAAATATTAGAAGAAAGAACAACGCCCCAAATGCTACAAAACGTGTTGAGAGAAACAATTGAACGAGCTGAAATGTGTCGTGAAAAAGAAGGAAGGCACTTTGAACATTTACTACACTAATTTTTTTAACAAATTCAGCTACTGTACTTTCAAATATTTTAAATGCGTCGTCTAAGTTATTAGTTTATTTTGTTAGTTTTTTGTTAATTTTGTTAAATTTTTAATCCAATTCCTGTCTTTCATACTAGTCTATCTAATGTATTGCATTGGATGTTCTGAACGCCGAAAAGATGAATTTTTGTGTTCACCAGGCCGGTAATTGTTATTTCTAAAATAAACATAAACAAAATAAAAACACCAATAGATTAACAACCAGTTGTGTTTTACACAAATAATTGATAATGCAAAAAAAATTCTTAAAATAAATTAGTCCCGACGGACACGAACTTCCACGTTTCCGGAAGGATAAAATTAATACAATAAATCCGGTAAATAGGTCCATGGGTACAAAAATACCGAAAAATAGCGAGATGCAATGACGTCTCGTTATAATCGAAAAGTAATTAAAAAATTACCAAAGGTAGTTGAAAGAGACCCTTGGAAAAAATTAACAAAAATTCGGTAAATTTAAATCACTACATAGTATAAAACAAAATCGCTTTCTCTGTCCCTATGTCCCTTTGTATGCTTAAATCTTTAAAACTACGCACCGGATTTTGATGCGGTTTTTTTCAATAGATAGAGTGATTCAAGAGGAAGGTTTATATGTATAATAACATCCATTAAATAGTGGAGAAATACTGTTATTTTTGAGGTTTCTAATGTGATGTCGTTAATTATCATATTTTTTTCCGCTTACATTGCAAACGCAGGCTGAACCCTACGAGATTTATCAAAATAATGTACTAATTATTTGTACACATTGAAAAGGTCTACAGAAAACTCCGCGACGGTATATGTCTATCTCTCATGGATATCCCACAATAACATTTTTTTGTCATTTACTTTTTACGACAAATAATGGCAAATTTTGAAGCGATTTTAACCAATACAGCATTAATCCTTATCCAATTAAATAGCTTAAATACATTGTTGATTTAATATAGATCTATATGGTCCTTTACAGCACAAGATTTAAATGAATATTTTCGAAGATATTACAGATTTAAAATTGCGGGAAGTAGCGCTTGCGGCGGTACTGGCCGATCGGAGCGGCGGCAGCGTGCCTATAAATAGCGCGTCGGAGGCCGATGTAATAATTGTTGTAAAAATAAAATAAATAGTCACAGTTTTTCTGTAGTGTATTTAGTATCAGCATTGCACCCGTGCGAAGCCGGGGCGGGTCGCTAGTTAAAAATAAATTTGATTTAAATAAAAGAAAAACACTCATTATCCGTTAATACGACAACATATATATATATATATATATATATATATATATATATATATATATATATATATATATATATATATTTTCTTAATTCTTGAACCATAGAATATATCATTTTTCCTTTATTTTGTCTTTTCTTGGGTTTGGGTTCTATATTTAATAAATACATAAAATTTATTGACGTTTCGCCCTTTATTCGAGGCATTTTCAAAATTTTTTTTGCCTCCTTGACATTTTGCTGTTTTGTTTCTGAAACATTCATTCGAATTTTAATTTTTGTCCCAGAAAAATTCAAAAAATATTGAAAAAAGTTATTAGAATAAGTTTTTCTAATTGCAAAATTTTAGCTGTATAAGATAATTTACATTTTTTACTCGTTTTTTTGTAAATTGTACCACTGTTGCAAAACAAGACTTGCTATATTTTCTTAAAGTGAGTATCTATTCTCATCATTTATTTTATTAAAGAGTATTTCCAGTTTATAGGACTAGTAATTTCAGTCGGTAATCCATCAGGTTCAACTGCTTTCTAGGACTTAGATTGTAGCGCCGATTTGCAAATTACTTCGCTTGTTATTGCTGAACCTATCAGGGATTATTTTCACCATTGTTGGTGTTTTTAGTGCCAGTTTCAACAACTATTTCATTCTTATTCTTCACAAATACTGTAAGACTTCTGATCTTTTATATTACAGCCGTTTCTTTCAGTTTTTTGTGTTCTCTACTTCTGTTTGTTTTTCTTCGAAGATTATTTATTGTTTTGCCCTTTTTCTCCAGCCACAGCTTTTTCATTTTTCTAATGTTGGACGGAATTTTGGATTTAGATGTAGAATCTCCTCTGCCATGAATTTTACTTTGGGATTATTTTTCGATATCCTAACTTATTTTGAGCTGCAACATTCAAAGTCATTTTAAAGTTTTCCCCCAGGAGGTTGTTTTCAGGAATGATGTAATACTGACTAAAATGTAGTTGTCGGACTTGCATTGTCTTTATTTTTATTTATTTTTATTTTTACGAAGTTTCTATTAGGTTATATCTCTAATCGTTATCAAGTATAAATTGAACGTTTTGTCTTAAGACTATGAGTTTATATAGGTACTGTGTCCATTAAAACGCAAAGTTTCGCGTCACTGTAAACACCTCAATTATTTGATGCTACAAAGTAGCGGTTGCCAAAGATTAAGTATCTCAACACTCGGTTTACTAAATATTCCATTATTGTTTTTAATGTAAAGTGCTTCTATAAATTTTCTTTTTTTTTCATGTTGGTTCCATGTCCTGCCACAGCTTCAGACCATTTTATATGGTGTTGTTTATCCCAGGCGTGTTCTGCAATACCCGATCTCGACGTTTCCCCTTTTTGTGTGTGAGTTTTATGTTCATTAATTATAACTTCTAGTGGTCGTTTGGTTTCTTCAATGTACATTGCACCACATTCAAATGGAACTTTGTAAACACATTCTTTCTTATGGATAATTTTTGGTTTTGTTTTTGTTAAATGAGCTCTAAGCGTATTTCCTGATTTAAAGGCTGTTTTCATGTTGTAACTACTGGCAATTCATCTTATTTTCTCCGAAGTTCTTTTAATGTACGGAATTATAAAGAAGGAATGTATTTCTTGCTGTCCAGTGCTCGTTGCTCTAAAGTTATTTATAACATCGTCAATTAGTTTTAAAGGATAACCATTCTGTTGTAAATCGGATTTAATATTTGCTACCTCTTTTTCCAATAAATCGGCATTATTGTATATAGATATAGCGCGATTACAGAGATTGCGTATAATTCCCCATTTTGTTACAATAGAATGATTAGAACTATGATTTAAATATTGTCCAGTATGTGTTGGCTTTCTGCATTCTGAAGTTTTAATAGTTTCGTTTGAACGGTTCACCCTGACATCTAGGAAGGGCAATTGATTATTTACCTCTTTTTCCATGGTAAAATTAATTGTAAGTCGAATAATATTTAGATGTTTCAAGAAATCATTAAGTTCTTGATTCTTCACAATTCCGTACATTAAAGGAACTTCAGAGAAAATAAGACGAATTGGACACAGTCCCTATATAAGCTCGTAGTCTTAAGACAAAATATTCACTTTATATTTGATAACAATTAAAAAGATACAACCTAATCGAAACGTCGTAAAAATAAAAATAAATAAAAATAAAGATGATACAAGTCCGACAACCACATTTCTTCAACATTATCTAAAACCTTCAAAAAAATGATGATGTAATATCCTGTAGTGTCTTCCGCTGATTATTTATTTTGCAACGTAACTTAATCCTTATTACCTAATTTTTAATTCTTTCTGCTGCCAGTTGTCATATTTGGCACTACTTTCTTACCAAGATAGCTAAAATCTGTATCATTGACTTTTCCCTCAAGTTGAACTTCGTCGTCTCTCATCTGAGTAATGTCAAAAGTGACTCTACGATTAGGAAACCCTTCTCTTCTATTTTGATCTATTGTTTTTATTATTCCTTACACATGGTCTCCTTGACACGGCATCTACAGTCTTCTTGGGCTATATTTGATATTAACATTGTGCGGTTGCAGTTCTTCCTGGTTCTCTTGTGATCGGCCTCTGACAGTCCCATGTGTCCAGTTCATCCACATTTGAAGCATTTTATGTGTCTTCTTAATTCCACTCTACAGTCCCTTCTCATAAGTTTAGTTCGTCCACATCTGTAGCATTTTATCTGGTCTTTTAATTGCACCCGAAAGTCCCTTCTTATGTATCTATATCGTCCATATCTGTAGCATTCGATCTGGTTTCATCTATAACGTGAAGTTTCACTTATTCTTTGTTTAACTTTCAAATTAAACTCTTGCAGTTTTTCCTGGATTTCTCCAATGCAATCTCTGGATGGTGAACTAGGTCTTAATTGCACCTGACAGTCTCTCTCATCTGTCCATTTCGTCCACATCTGTAGTACTCGATCAAGTTTCTGTTATAAGGTGGAATATCACCTATTCTGATTTCTTCTGTAGCCTGAAGTATCATATCGCCTGTTTATTAAGAATTTCAGATAACATTATCTCCATGATTTGGTTCAGTACGTCCTTGTTTTTGTCCAAAGTAACAGTTCTTATTTTTGGCCCTGACACATTATAAGCTGCCTCTATTTCCAAAGCCCTGTCCAACGCTTCACTACAATAACTAAACTGGCTTATATGCAACATAATTGTATTTCGTGATCTCTGATTCCATCCATAAAATACTGGATTGTAAGCTTTTTTCGGAATTCTTCCGTAGCTGAGTAATCCAGATGCACAAGGTGTCAAATATCAGTTTCATATTTTCTTTCTCCATTTCTTTAGTGTCTTGACTTGAGTATAACTGGCGCCGATGTTGATCTCCAAATCTTCTTCCCAGCGCTGCACTAAGAATTTCATAGTCTTTTGTTGAGTTATGGGAATGATTTGTAATAACTCTAGTCCTGATCTACGAAATGCAATTACTAATGCCGTAGCCATTTCTTCGTAGTTCCAGTTATTTGCACTCGCAGCAGCTTCAAACTGGCGTTTGTACATTTTCCAGGATGTGTAACCATCGTAAGTTGGAAGTTTGATGTTCAGTCCTTTGGTTTTTACTTTATGAGATAGGTCATGCTTCTTTATTTTACTGACTTCTATCTGCAAACTCTTCATTTTAGATTCTATCCCGTCAACGACTTCTTTCATTTCTTGTCGCATTTCTTCTATGTCTTGTCACATTTCTTGACGTACATCTTCTCTGTCTTATCTCACGGTTGATTCTATACTATTGACTTCTTGGTGTACCTCTCCTATGTCTTTTCGCACTTCGCCTATCTCTTTCTTAAACTCTTGTATCTGACCTTGTATAGCTTGATCGACTTTTGCTTATCCTTGTATCTATTCGTAAAGTTAACTTAATTTTTAATACGACGTTCTCCTACTTGTTGACGATGTTCTTCTTCTTCTAGTTTTTCTTTTTGGCTGCGATCTTTTCCTTCTTGCTTCTCTTTTTGACACCGTTCTTCCTCTTCTTATTTGTCTTTAAGGCGACGTTGTTTTATGAGTTCCATAAAATCAGCAAATGTTTTATTTGTTTGTTCTATTTCAGCTCTTTGCTGTCCAGTATTTACTATCGGATCTGGGCTTCAAAATCCGATGGTGAAATCCGTTTTTCGATTTATCTTCTAGTTTTTCAATAGATTGTTCTAGAACTTTGTCGAAAATTCGGTTCTAGCCTCCTTTTTTAATGACAAATTCGATAGTGAAATTAGTTTTTCGTTATCTCTTTCAGTTTCTAAACAGAAATTTCTAGAACTTTGTCGAAAATTCGGTTTTAGGCTTCTTTCTTAATGACAAATTCGATGTTGAAGTCCGTTTTTCGTTATCTCTTTTAGTTTTCAAATAGAATGTTCTAGAACTTGGTCGAAAATTCTGTTCTAACCTTCTTTATTGATAACAAATTCGATAGTGAAGTCGGTTTTTCGCTATACCTTCTAATTTTTAAAAAGAATGTTCTAGAACTTTGTCAAAAAATCGAAAGTTAATCTTATTTTCTTACTTGATGACAAATCCAACAGTGAAATTCGTTTCTTTCTCTCTCTTCTAATTTCTAATACAATTTCCTGGAAACTCGGTGATAATCCTCCCTTCTGACACCAATTGTAACGGTTTTGTCTCTTTAAAAATCGTTCACTGGGTTCGCAGAATAAAACACAACACCTTTCACTATGACTTCCAATACTTATATTAACTACTTCTTAACACAGCTAAAAACATAACTATCTTATTACTACTTCTTAATATATTCAGTATTCAAATACGACTATACAACTAACTATCCTATCCCTGTTTATATACCTAAGGAATTTCCTATATAAATATAAAACGTAAAAGTTGAGATATATCTAGAAATATGAATCATCGATATAATATTCATTTCTGCACGTTATGATAAAGATGACGTCGGAATATTTGTATACAAGAGCGTATCATAAGTTTTCCTAGTGGTTCTTAACAATATGTTCAGTTTTACTTGAAAACAGAGATAACTACAAGCTGAAACGTGGTGATATTCAACAAAAAAAATTAAGATAATGGAAGCCCACCATGTATCTACTACTCAATGACCTTCAAAGAAGCATAGGATAATCCAGTTATTTCCTATTTGAGTTCCATCATAGAGACAACCTATATTCCTAAAATAATCCAATCAATATTTTTCTAATTAAAAGTGCTAACCCACAAATACTCTAATATTAATTAATAACAATCCTATTAAAAGGCCCAGAAAGAATATGTCTTCAAGCAACGAAGTATTCTTTTTCGCTTCAATAGCAAAATTAGCTAGTTTCTTTGGTATTGTACCATACTTTGACTTTCAAAATATTGTTTTATTTAATGAGCAATATTACAGAAGAAAAAATATAATTTTAATTATTTTTACATTTTTTTTGGGTGGATTAATGCTTTGGCAGATAATTGAAAGTGTCAACAAGCCTCTAATTCTGTTAATTATTTACGTAATTTTAACGGCATACCAATATGTGACAATGCTGATTTCCATTATTAACTCTTACAAAAAACGATTCATATGGGAAAAGATTTTTTGTGAGTTTTTTTCAGTTGATAAAATTGTCTCTATCAAAAGATCAAAATTTGAACAACATGTTTTTGGATATGTCATTCATTATTTTTTACCTGTAACATTTATTATCTGTGTGTGGGTTTATATTTCTTATTATATAGATATCGTGAAACAAGAAAGTTATTTGAAGAAGGCATTAAGACTATTTTTGTTTCCAGTATCAAGTATGATACTAAACTTATATGATTTTTGGAAGTGCATTATTACAACGTTATTGTTCATGGCCTTAAAGAACAGATACCAACGTGTAAAATACCTTGTTGATCAACTTAAATTTGAAGAGTGCGGAGATGCTGTACTCGAAATAATTAAGAAAGTCGACATATTAGCTCTTCACCTTCATGAAATCGGAGCACATTTGAAAAATCTTGTTGAAATTGAATTTTTTCTGATGGTGGCCAAAACTTTTCTGAATATTTTATTTCTCTGCCTTATTATACGAATTTCTGGATTTTTCTTTTTATTATTCACCTTAGTATGGTTAGTTTTTCTCACGGTAAGTTGTTAATTAAGACAAATTTAAAATTAACAGCATTAATTCTATTAGTTAAGAATAAAAATATAATCAAATGTATACCATTGTACAAAAATAACGTAATCAAGCGCTTTCGATCATTTGATTTCCTAATTAAAGAGAACAAGATTATAAGTTCCTGATCCTTAGCTAATTTAAATAAAATACTATTACAACAATTTTAATAATACTGTTACGAACTTTATAGCGTAGTACATTTCATAGTATTAGTTTGTGACGACCGAAGAGAACGTGACGAGGGGGACCGTGACCGCGAATGGGGTTATGGAAGCAGAACGTTCTAGAGGTCATCCTCGAGAAGGTAGGTTGAGAGGGACCGCAACGGTGAAAGAGACTCCTGAAGAAGAACGTCTTCTAGGCCATTCTTGGAAAGATACAGAGAGGACTACAAATAGAAAGCGGCAGAACGAAGATCCGCTATGACGTCAAAGCCGATACTGGTGGATTCATGGTTAGTGAAAAGGTGTCGTTTTACAATCGTAAATGAACCAAAAAGCGTTCACCAAAGCTTCAGAAGTCATGGGAACTTCTGTACAATATAGTGACCCAACTAAACAATCTAACATGCTGAATTCGGAAAAGCCCTCATGCGAAAACGAAAGTCGTGCATCTGGATAGATTGGCTCATTATCAAGATCAAGAAAGTTGTTCGGGACGATCAAGGCTTGGAAGGGGGCAATGTAACGAACTTTATAGCATAGTACATTTCATAGTATTAGTTTGTGTTTGTAGTTTGTAGGGTTTAGGTATATTTTCTAATGTAACGAACTTTGAAGCGTTTTATATTTCATAGTATTAGTTTGTGACGACCGAAGAGAACGTGACGAAGGGGACCGTGACCGCGAATGGGGTTATGGAAGCAGAACGTTCTACAGGTCATCCTCGAGAAGGTAGGTTGCGAAGGACCGCAACGGTGAAAGAGACTCCGGAAGAAGAACGTCTTCTAGGCCATTCTTGGAAAGATACAGAGAGGACTACAAATAGAAAGCGACAGAACGAAGATCCGCTATGACGTCAAAGCCGATACTGGTGGATTCATGGTTTGTGAAAAGGTGTCGTTGTACAATCGTAAATGAACCAAAATGCGTTCACCAAAGCTTCAGAAATCATGGGAACTTCCGAACAATATAGTGACCCAACTAAACGATCTAACATGCTGAATTCGGAAAAGCCCTCATGCGAAGACGAAAGTCGTGCATCTGGATAGATTGGCCCATTATCAAGATCAAGAAAGTTGATCGGGACGATCAAGGCTTGGAAGGGGGAAATGTTACGAATTTTATAGCATAGTACATTTCATAGTATTCGTTTGTGTTTGTAGTTTGTAGGGTTTTAGGTAAATTTTCTAATGTAACGAACTTTGAAGCGTTTTATATTTCATAGTATTAGTTTGTGTTTGTGGTTCGTTATTTGTTTGGGTATATTTTTTAGGAGTTCATAGTTTATTTAATTAATTTTACCTTTGTTAATTTCCTCAGGAGATGTTTATAAAAGAAGGTCTGGAACTTTTTAGAGAATTCTATTTTCTACTTTTTAACATGGAACGCCTCTGATAGAAGGTCTAGAAATCGCCGGATTATTCCTTTTTCTTATTTTGATTACCACATGTAGTATGGAAATCTTTCTAGAGAATTAGGGAATCTTCCGTTAAGGACCAAAAGGGTATATAATATGGGTCCAGATCGGCTTTCGTAGTCAGTATGTTTTGAGAGTTTGTCCAAGCAAGTTGAATTAGTAAATAATACAGTGTGGATACTTTGTTTGAAGACCAGTCGTCCGGAACAAATTGGTGTCGGTAGTGAAACTAATCCAGAAGAGGTTAGTTTAGGTTAAAAATGAGAAAAAAACAGGGAAAAAGTAAATTGAAATTGTATGCCAGTGGAAACTAGAAGCCAGAAAGCAAAAATGGAAGAACAACTTCAAGCTATTTAAATCAAATACTAATGATGATTCAAGATAGGAAGAGATGAAACAAGAATTGAAAGAAGACATGACGAAAAATCGAGACGAAACGAAACAAGAATTGCTGACATTAAAGACAAACCAAGATGATATGAAATAAGAATTAAAGACAAGCCAAAATGACTTGAAACAAGAATTAAAGACAAGCCAAGATAATATGAAACAAGAATTGATGACACTGAAAACGAACCAGGAAAACATGAACCAACAACTGAGTGAGGACTTTAAGAAAAATCAAGAAAGCATAAAACAAGAACTAAGAACAAGCCTAGAGGACATGAGACAGGAACTTAAAACAAGTCAAAAAGATATGAAATAAGAAATGAAAGAAGACATGACGGGCATAAAACAAGAAATGCAGCAGAAGATGAAAAAAATGAGAGAAGACGTACATTGCGAAGTACAACATGAGGTGGCGGGAATCCAGAAACAGATGCGACAGTAACATTTTCAAATCGAGAAGGTAGCCAGTACAGGTGTAATAAAGGTAGATGGTGTTCCTGCAACTAGTGTGATGAAGCCACCTCCCTTCGACGGCAAGGTACCTTGGCTTACCTATGTCCGTCAGTTTGAAGCCGCCGCCACCGGCAATAACTGGAGTTTACCGGAAAAGGCACGTGCTCTTGTTCTAGCACTACGAGGTGAAGCTATAGAGATCTTACGTAACATTCCTGAAGAAAAATGATTACGAGTTCACTGTGACTTTTCTGGAGATGCGCTATGGGGAAGACCACCTCCAAGAAGTTTATAAATTATAAAGCCCAACTTCAAGGAAGAAGACAAAAATACAACGAAAGTCTTCAAGAATATGAGGCGAATATAATGAGGTTAATAAATTTGACCTACCCAACGTACCCAGAAGAAAAAAAGTAAGAGTTAGCAGTGAATCGTTTTATTGAAGGTTTACGAGACCCAAAAACAAGTCAGACACTAAGAATGGTCAGACTGAAGAAAATTTCCAAGGCTCTTGCTTATGCCCTCCAGTTTGAGATATCCAAACAGACATCAAGGAACCAACAACGAATCATAAGAAGAGTCAATGTTTTCCGGGATTATCGCAAGGTCAACGAGAAAACTTTCATGAGGCTTATGAGGGAGTTGCAAGAATTTTTGAATGAAGGGAAAACACAAGATAACAAAAATATAACCTTTCGTAGCAGAAATAGAATTCGTTGTTGGAAGTGTGATCAAGAGGAGCATCTACAAAGCCAGCGTATTTGCAATACTGTTCCTGACAGAGACCTGATGGCTATCGGCTTCATATTGCTAATATAGGTGATGATGTTCGAAGAAGCGACTTGGAGAAAGTATTTGCTCCTTATGGTGAACTTAAGGAAGTCTGGTTAAATAATAGTATTCCCTGTTTTAGATTTGCTGTTTACAAAGATAAAAGAAATGCTGCAGTTGCTGTCAAGGTTTGCGATAGAGTTGTAGTATGCGGTTGTCGCATTAGAGTAACTTACATCAGACCGAAAAGAAGGGGTCAGGGTCGCTGGTACCATACGAACACCATGCATTGTTTCCAGTGCGGAAACAAGTGTCACTTTTACAGAGATTGTCCGGAAAGTACTGTTGGTGGAAAAGATAGAAGAAAGGACCATTCCGAAAGACATAGAAGGAGTACTCAGGGCGACTGAGGAGAACGTGATGAGAGGGACCGTGACCGCGAATGAGGTTATGGAAGCAGAACGTTCTACAGGTCATTCTCGAGAAGGTACGTTGAGAGGGACCGCGACGGTGAAAGAGACTCCGGAAGAAGAACGTCTTCTAGGCCATTCTTGGAAAGGTACAGAGACGACTACAAATAGAAAGCGACAGAACGAAGATCCGCTATGACGTCAAAGCCGATACTGGTGGATTCATGGTTGGTGAAAAGGTGTCGTTGTACAATCATAAATGAACCAAAATGCGTTCACCAAAGCTTCAGACATCATGGGAACTTCCGTACAATATAGTGATCCAACTAAACGATCTAACATACTGAATTCGGAAAAGCCCTCATGCGAAGACGAAAGTCGTGCATCTGGATAGATTGGCCCATTATCAAGAGCAAGAAGGTTGATCGGGACGATCAAGGCTTGGAAAGGAGCAATGTTACGAACTTTATAGCGTAGTACATAGTATTAGTTTGTGGGGTTTTAGGTATATTTTCTAATGTAACGAACTTTATAGCGTTTTATATTTCATAGTATTAGTTTGTGTTTGTAGGGTTTTTGGGTATATTTCTAGGAGTTCATAGTTTATTTAATTAATTTTACCTTTGTTAATCTCCTTAAGAGACGTTTATGAAAGAAAGTCTGGAACTTTTTAGAAAATTCCATTTCCTACTTTTTAACATGGAACGCCTATGATAGAAGGTCTAGAAATCACCGGATTATTCCCTTTTCTTATTTTTATTACTCCATATACTATGGAAATCCTTCTAGAGAATTAGGTTATAGAACAAAAGGGTATATAAAGGGTCCAGATCGGCTTTCATAGTCAGTATATTTTGAGAGTTTGTCGACGCAAGTTGAATTAGTTTGACAAGTGTCAAAAGTAAAGTTGACAACAAAAAGTTATTAAAATAATACAGTGTGTATAGTTTGTTTGAAGACTGGCCGACCGGAACAAATTTATAAGTTCCTGATCGTTGGCTAATTTAAATAAAATACTATTACAACAATCTTAATGATACTTTAGGATATCTTCGTAAAGGCTATAGCGTGATAAGACTTTTAAATCTGCCCCCGAGTGATTCACTACGACCGGTACCGCGTTCAATGAACAATGTTAAAAGATGTCTCTGTGCCAATTGTCTGCTCCCTATAGGCTCTTTAACGGTCTGAACAGGTTATTTACACTTTTTTGGATTTTATTATTTTTTTACTGACGTAATTTTACACAAAAAAATCCGAAAAAATTCACAGAGATGAATTTTTTGGTTTTAAACAACCCTGATTATTTCCAGATTTTTTCCAACAAAAATTGAGCCCAGTACAAATTTTTTAATTTAGGTTAGTATCAAAATTCTTAGCCAACTTCAAAATAATTATTTTTTGTGTATATTCTTTCGAATGCCACTCATGGAATAATGATTTTTTTGGCGAAACACCCCCAAAAATTCAAAAAACCTGTTTTTTTTTTTGGTATTTTCATAAGTTGTTTTGTATATAACCTCAAATGCACGTAGCTAAATAAATGCCAATTCACTTGGTTATGATCTCGGACTCATTTCCAAGGAAAACAGTTTTTGAGAATCGAGATTTACATCACCAAGAATCGCAACGCACCTTAAAAAGCTTCGGGTATAGAAATGTTAAATAATTTCAATAGAAATTAGAATAACTATATACAGTATGATTCTCCGGCAAAGAACCCCGCACCAACCAAATGGAAATTGGATCCCGATCAAATTAATTGAAAATTCAATATGTTGCAGGCCTAGATGTCCTGATTAAAAGTTTCCATGGGCACAAAGTCCAAAAGTTAAAAGTTTACGAAATACAGAGAGATGAGTTGCGCCCGCACCAACCAGATGGAAATTGGATCCCGGTCAAATTCGTTGAAAATTCAGTATGTCGTAGGTCTAGATGTCCTGATCAAAAGTTACTATGGGCACACAATTCGGAAGTTAATAGTTTTTTAGATACAGAGGGATGAGTTGTGCCCGAGCCACCATTTACATAGGCAAGGCGTAAGAGTCAATTTTCTCTATCTATCTCTTTTTCTCTCTCTCTCTCTCTCTCCATATATATATATATATATATATATATATATATATATATATATGTATATATATATATATATATATATATATATATATATATATATATATATATATATATATATATTTATGCGGCTTTCACGGATTCCTCCGTGTGAGATGCAATAGCAGTGGATATATCCACATTATGCCGTTGTAGTGCTGAAATCACATTCAGCGAACGTACAACTATATGCAGCTCCATGTATAGAATGAAGTTAAATACGAACTGTAAATGCAAACTTCTCTCCATCTTATCCCTTCACCACCATCGAGATGATGGCCTACCTATACCACCATACCGAGAAGAAAGTCAAAACTTACCCTCCCCGCCACAGTGATACGTATCGTATTTAACTTCATATATATATATATATATATATATATATATATATATATATATATATTTGCCAAGTTATAATCTGTTTCGTTACTAAGTGGTGCTGGTTGATGTTTTTTAAGCAGATTTTTCCAAGTATTAGGCACACGTTGGCTATCATCTCCGCTATTTAAGTTGTTGGGCCTCTTTGCAATTTCAATGGCTTCCCTTATAACTCTTGTGGACAGGTTTTCACATCTCAATAGCATTTTTGTTCCCGAGAAATTTATTTTATGTCCTGTGTTTAACCAGTGTTGGGCCAGAGCAGAAGAAGTTGTTTTTTGCTTGACAGCGTTCATATGTTCATCTCTTCTGGCGCTTATTTTACGGTTGGTTTGGCCTATGTAAGATGAGCTGCATTCTCCGCATGGCATTTCGTACACTCCCTGGTTTTCTAGAGGGATTCTTCCTTTAAGTGTTGGCAAGAGATCTTATACTTTACGGTCTGTTGTGAAAATGGTTTCAATATTGTTTCTCCTGAGAATTCTTGCGATCTTGTCTGTGGTGCCTCTTACATAAGGAACAAAAGCTTTTGAGCTATTTTCTTGGTTTTCGCGATTTTTTGGGGCCAAGTGTTTGTTTTTTAGAGCCTTGTCTATATGTTCTTTTTTATAACCCTTTTTTGTTAGGGCGTCTTGCAGTATGTTCATCTCTTTGTGATAATTTTCTGAATCAGTAAGGGACTGCGATCGAAATGCAAGTAATTTCACTACTGCAAATAATTGGGCTGGGCGGTGATGTGAATCGGCGTTGAGGTACCTGTTCGTGTGTGTGGGCCTTCTCTAAACAGTGTGCGAAAGCAAGCCATCCTCTTTTCTTTTCAGTAGCTTAAATAGCAAAGATGATAGCCAACGTGTGCCTAATACTTGGAAAAATCTGTTTACAAAACATCAACCAGCACCACTTACTAACGAAACAGATTATAACTCGGCAACGCAACCACAAACACTGGCAACAGGACCGATGATGCGCACCAGGTCTCGCAACCTGATGGGCCGGAACCATTCGGAAAACGAGCGCGTCCGACGCGCACACGGTACCGACAGCACCGGAGTCGCAGGCATCAATTCGCTCGTAGATGCCATACAGTGACCTTTGAAAATGGTGAATGAGATTTCATCGAAACGTCAGCTGCTTTACAGTCCTGAGAGGGACTCAGCACATACACGGGATATATTTAAGTGTGTATGCAGCGTAAAACATTGCAAACTATGTACCAAAATAGTGAAATCGCGTAATCATAAAAAAATACTTCAGTCGATAGCTTTAGGATAATGAAGGATATCACCAATTGTAATCTTGACTATGACCTTTAGATCAAGGGTCAAGGTCAAACATTGTCAAGATGTCATTTTTATGGAAAAACTTTATTTTAGGAAGTAGATTTAAAAGATAAAAACTTTTTTTCTGAGATATTTTTCGATTTTCGTAATATTTGAACCTTATATGACCTTGAGGTCAATGGTCAAGGTGAGGTTTGTAATTTGAATGATTTTTTGAATCCAAAAGTCCATCACAATTGGTGATCTCCTTCATTATCCTTAAGCTATTGACTTAAGTATTTTTTTATGATTACGTGACTTCAATATTTTGGTACATAGTTTGCAATGTTTTACGCTGCCTATATACACACACACTCACGCACACACATACACACCATCACACACACACACACACACACATATATATATATATATATATATATATATATATATATATATATATATATATATATATATATATGTATATATATAGACTAGGTATGGTACATTTACATTCGCTTACGTTAGCCAACCAAGTTCACAAGATAGGGAAAGAGAAAGAGAGAAAGAGGTAGATAGAGAAAATTGACCCTTATGCCTCATCCCTCTGTATCTTGAAAACTATTAACTTTTGGACTTTGTGCTCATAAGAACTTTTGATCAGGACATCTAGACCTACTGAATTTTCAACGAATTTGAGCGGGATCCAATTTCTATTTGGTTGGTGCAGGGTCCTTTGTCGATCGATTGTAGGAAAATTATAATTAGGAAAAAAGAAGAAAATTTGACAATGTACTAACATGCATGGGGGATAGCAGGCTAAAATATTTTCAAGATGGCGGCAATTCCGATTATACCAGAAGTAGATGTCAATTTGCCTATTTTAAATGGAATACCCTATATATTATTGTATTTTTGATTCCTACGTAAAATTCTAGACATATTTCATATATAATATTCTATTCTTAAGTCTCACCGTTTTGGACATTTTAAATTTTTATGAACATAAAATTTTTATAAAAAAATTGAACCGACTTCTAAAAGTGCCCTAAAAAGGGAAAAGTAATTTCATATTCAACTTTTGGTAAAAATATGTCAATAAAATAGAAGCATTTATTCAATCCGAAAATATTACATAAATTAAAACAGATCCTACAAAAGTTTTTCAAACAAAATTGAAACAAACCCTGTCAAACATAACAGCCATTTTTTCAGAATCCGATAAAAAAAGAATAATCAATATAAACCCACAAGCTCCAAAACTCTATGGCCTTATAAAAAATCACAAACTAGGAAATCCCATTCGCTCAGTCGTTTCATACATAAACAGCCCCACGAGAGAACTAAGTATGAAACTAAATTCATTCTTCAAACCAATAACCAACTTTAAACCAAGTCACAGTTTAAATAATTCAGTAGATCTCGTCCAAAAACTAAAAAATATAAGAACTCCAGATAACTCCATACTAGTTTCTTTTGACATAAAAAGCATGTTTTTTAATATTGAATGTTTTATACTTATCCAAGAAATGTTATAGGAACGAGATATAAATCCATTAGTTACTACTGAAATCTTGTCCTGTTTTGAACTTTGCCTATCACAAACCTAATTTCAGTTTAACTACAAATTTTATTTACAAAATTCAGGCCTACCAATGCGTTTTCCTCTTAGCCCTCCCTTAGCAGACAATTTTATGTCAAACATAGAAAACAAAATTCTTTATTCCCCTTTAGGCAAAAACCATGTTCAATTTTGGATGATGTTCTAGCATATTTTTAAGGCACTACTAGATCGCTTCAAAAATTCTTACAATACATTAATAATTGCCATCTAAAAATTTAATTTACTCTGGAAACTGAAAATAACCATAAAATAAATTTTCTAGATCCCACCATATCTCACCTCAATAATCAGTGTAATTTTAAAATTTTTAGAAAACGAACGTTTACAGGTAATACTATATCTAATGACTCTGTTCACCACTTACAACACAAAGTGGCTGCATACAATTCAGTGATACATAGAGCATTCTCTTTGCCTCTCTCTGAAGAAGATCTTCAAGAGGAACTAAATATCATTGAAAGGATTGCAATATCAAATAATTTCTCCCAACAAACCATAAAGAAGTTAATAACTAAAAAACAAAAACAACTAGCCTTTAGTCCAATATATCCCAAAATAAAAAATTATAAAGATAGTTCATCTTATATATCTTTGTGATACTGTGGAGGGATATATAATTTCTGTATTAATAATATTATGATGCCTGGCAATGATATCGTAAACATATTGGCATTAGTATTGTTTCCAGCGACATATACACTTGTAAAATTGTATAATTTATGGAAATGTATTATTATGATTGTATTGCTGTTAATTTCAAGAAGCAAATATCAAAGCATAAAAAGTCTGGTGGTTCAAATTAAATTTGCAGAATCTAGAGAAACGGTGTTTGAGATCATCAAAAAAATCGAAATATTATCTCTCCGCCTTCATAACATCACAGCACATATAAAACATCTTTATGAAATTGAATTTTTCCTGATGATTGCCAATGCATTTCTAAATTGTCTATTTATTTGCTTTTATCAACAACTTTATGGAAATCTGATGCACAATATGATGGGATTAATTTTTCTTATGGTAAGTTTTAATTAATATGACATTTAGAAATTGAGTCGGCTTTAGAAAGTGGTAACCAAGACGTAACTAAATATTTGCCCTAACTCTTCATGTACTCAATATATTTTAAATAAATATAGAATATTTTTATATGTTTTCGCTTTTTAAAATCTGGTTAATCAAGAAACTTAGACTTCATTGGTTGTGGCAGATTTTGGTCTTCCGAAACAATCAACCCTTGAGTACTCGTATGATCTCTTTTGAAGCTCTCTTCCCACGATTTTACTATTGTAACTTGTGACGTGTTTTTCCAAATAATAAAGATGGCACTTTGCCCCTTTGATAGGAAATGACGCTTGCGACTTTCCCAGGTGCGCCATCTGTGAAGCCAACTAAGGAAACACAAATATTCGTTTGGCACTATGCCTCTTCTGGGGGACATGAAGCATAGTATTTAACACCTTTTAAAAGAAAAAAAAATTACATTTTATATTTTTGGTACCTACAAGGGAACCACCCAAATCCGACTTCACCGATTTTGATCATTTTTAACCGACTTCTAAAAGAATGAGGTTCTCAATTGGTCGAGTATATGTTTTTTTTTATGTATATATCCCGATTACTCCAGAACGGCTGCACCGATTTGAATGAAATTTTTTACGTTTTGTTCAGAAAGTTGCTGCGGTGGTCCCATATTTTTTTTGGACGAAATTGGTGCAGGGATATCCAAGATGGCGCTGACAATATGGCGGCCAAAAAATTAATTTTGTCTGATTTTCTCCAAAATTGGTATGGGGAAATTTTCGGAATCGTAAACAACGAATCTAAAATTATTTTTAAAAAATTCAATATGGAGGATCCAATATGGCGGACAAAAAAATTATTTTTGTTTGATTTTCTCCAAAATTGGATTGGAGGAGTTTTCGGGGTCGCAAATAATTGATCCAAAATATTTTTAAAAAATTCAATATGGCGGATCCAATATGGCGGACAAAAAAATCAATTTTGTTCCATTTTCTTCAAAATTGGTATGGGGGAGTTTTCGGGGTCGCAGATAACGAATCTGAAATTATTGTTAAAAAATTCAATATGGCGGACCCAAAATGGCGGATTAAAGATTCTACATCTCCCGATTTGGTCTAAAATCAGTATTGGGGTATTATTGTTAACGTTAATTATGAATTTGAAATATTTTTTGAAAAACTCAATCTGACAGATTCAATATGGTGTCCTAAAAATTTTACATTTTTCAATTTTCTCCCGAACTGATATAGGGGGTTCTTGAGGGTGTAAATTATGAATTAAAAAGTATTTTTTCAGGATTCAATATGGCAAATCCAATGTAGCCGACTAAACATTTTTCGATTTTATTTATTTATTTATTTATTTATTTACAAACTCTACAAACAGACATATGTCCAACTACAGAGTAGGAAGGTTTTACAAAATCACTTAATACAAGTACATAACAACAACAAATTACAGGAAAAATTACAATATTTCTTTGAGCAGATTTTTAAAACTCTTGAGACCTATACTGAATATATTACATTGTTGCCTTATTTCATTATACAATCTACACATATTTATAATAGGAGAATTTAAATAATACTTAGTACGTGCTCCATCCACATACAAAACTACAGGACGTCTTGTTGGGTAATCCGGTATATAAAAATTTATCAAAGCTAGCAAATCAGGGTCGTCAATATTACTATTAATAATTTTATGCAAGAATAATAAACATGTCATAGTTCGGCGACTTTCTAATGTCTTTAAGTTGTATGTTTTCATAATAGCGAATTTTGGAATGTGTAGCTGATATGTGCCAGTTTGCTTGTAATACATGTATCTCAATAGTTTATTTTGAACTTTTTCTATGGCATGTTTATGATTAGAGCAATAGGGGTTCCATATAATAGAACAATATTCTAGGGTGGTTCTAACATAGGAAACATAAAGCGTTGAAATACATTTTAAATTATTAAACGTCTTGCAGTTTCTTACTAGAAATCCATACATTTTATAAGCTTTGTTAACAATTTCACTGATATGCGTTTTAAAATCAAGTTGTGAATCAAAAACAACACCCAGATCCCGCATCTCACTAACTGGAGACCGAACTTCTCCATTAATTCTATAATCATACTCAATTTTACTTTTTTTTTCTTGTGAAGCTGATTACATTACATTTGCTAATATTAAAGTGTAGACCATATTTTAGTGACCAACGATAAATCTTTTTCAAATCATCCTGAAGGTTTTCATGGTTTTGTATATTTCCAATTTTTTTGTATAATTTTAAGTCTTCAGCAAACAAAAAAGATTTTGAATTATTAATCTCTCTAGTTAAATCATTGATAAATAAAAGAAACAGTAGTGGTCCCAGATTGGATCCTTGCGGGACACCTGATGTTGCAATAAAATGATTTGATCTAGATCTACTAACAAAAATTTTTTGCTGTCTATGCTTTAAATAAGATTGAAAAAACTGAAGTAAATTACTGTCAAAGCCAAATTCTACATCCAACTTATCCAAAAAATACTGTATGGGATCTAGTCAAAAGCCTTTGTAAAATCTGTGTATACAACATCTATTTGGAATTTCTTGTCCAGATTATCCGCTATGTATTGAATAATATTACATAAATTTGTAGAAGTTGATTTATTTTTAAGAAATTCATGTTGTCCATCAGTTATTATGTTACGAACATAAGCATAAATGTGCTTGTATATAATTGACTCAAAAATCTTTGCTGGACATGATAAAATAACTGATACAGAGGGTTCTTGAGGGTGTAAATTATGAATTTAAAAGTATTTTTTCAGTATTCAATATGGTAAATCCAAGATAGCGGACTAAAAATTTTACATTTTTCGATTTTGTTCAAAGGGGGGACTGAATCGTTTTTGAGGATGTAAATAGCGAATATAAGTCTTGAAACTTTAAATTTCAGGATTTCGTTTAAAATTGGTACTAGGAAGCTTTGAAGGGTTTAGATTTAGATTAAATTAAGACTTAAAATAATTTTTTTTAAATTCAATATAGCGGATGCAATATGGTGGGTTGAAAATTTTATCTTATTCGCATTTTTTCAGATTTGGTATTAGAGGGTTTTCGGAGTCGTGAATTACGAATACGAAGTTAATTTTTTACAACTATTAGGTTGATAAGATACAATATGAGGGACATAAAATTTTACATATTCCAATTTTGTCTACAATTGATATTGTGGGGTTCTTGAGGCGTATGCAAACTTAGTATGCAATATCAAATATATCGGGCTAAGAAATTTACATCTCAGGTTCTATAAATATTGAAAATTCATATTGTGGGGTTCTTGTGGAGTATAAAAACTCAATATGCAGTATAACATATATAGAACTAAGAAATTTACATCTCAGGTTCTTTAAACATCGATATTGGAAAGTTTTCGGGCCTATATTACCAATCTAAAATTAATCTAAAATTTAAGATAGTGGATTTACTTTGACAGACTAAATAATTGTTGGACACAATTTTACTGGTACCTGGAAAACTTTAAGAACCAAAGAATTTTTAGTGATTCGTTTTAGGGTGATTTACAACTTTGGAAAAAATGGGTACTTTTTTGCCACCTTGGAGTCATTGCGAGGTACACTAATCTCAACTAGTACTTAGTTCAAATAATTTATGGATATCATAATGAATTCTAACACTAAAAATAGATAAATAAAATTTTTATAAAAAAATTGAACCGACTTCTAAAAGTGCGCTAAAAAGCGAAAAATAACTATAAATTTTTATATGAAATTGTACTTTTTGAAGTCGGCGCCAATATATTTGTAAATGAAATAAATAACTACTAATATATACAAATTATGGTAAGAAACCAATTACAAATAAAGTATTTTTGATCTGTTTATGCAAATCACATTTTGTCAGGTGTTAATTTGGCGCCGACTTCAAAAAGTTCAATTTTATATAAAAATTTTTAGTTATTTTTCACTTTTTAGCGCACTGTTAGAAGTCGGTACAATTGTTTTATAAAAATTTTATTGAATATGTTGTAGTACTTGAAAAAATAATATACACGTATTTTTTTATCGGCTGACATCTACTTTTTAGAGGTAAAATTTATACCCAAAGTCAACCCTTAAAATTATTTTTTTCAATATATCTCAGCATCTAATTAATATTTTTAAGTAAACTCAAATGGAACATATTCGTCATAAAAAGTCACAAATATAAAATATGTTTATGACCAAATCGGTTGCGACCCCTATTTTATATTTTAAAAATACTACATTTTTTATGAATATTTTTTTATAAATATCGGGGAATGAAAAGCATTTTCGTTAACCACAATGATTAATTATTAGTGTTGACGTGTTTTGTGATTTTTCAAATCATCAGCCTTAAATACCGTTAAGAAAAAAATTTGTTCTTAAAAGTCATCATACGAATGTAATTTAAATCAAATGTGAATATATTAATTTTTTTTTAACAATAGTACCAAAAGGGTGAAAAAAGTCACTCCCAAAAGTAAATACCTGATACATCATGAGTTTCAATTAAAATTCTCTTATAAAAAAAGAAAATAATTCCTGTATAATCAAAAAAAAGGAAATGACATTATTTTTTTCAATATATCAACATTTTTTAAGGGGTGAAATCCATCCTTAAAGATTACCCTTAAAATTCATTTTGACATACTTTATCATTTAATGGATATTTTGGAATAAACCAAGTGTAAAAATATTTGTCGTAAGAAGCCTGAAATATAAGATAAATTTATGACCTAAGGGGTTGCAACCATTATTTTATATTTAGAAAAACTGCATTTTTAATTTTTTTATAAATATCAGAGAATGAACATAAAAAAATTATAACAAGTATTTTCATTACAAATAACTACCCCTTACAGTGATGATCCACATGTAAGTGGTGAAATTTTTTATTCTTAAGTCATTCTGTGTGTAAACCGAATTATTACAAGTGCAATTATATTGCAAACTTTTTGGAATAGTAGTGTCAAAAGGGTGAAAAATTCACCTCCAAAAGTAGATACCTAATGGAACATGAGGTCTAATTACACAAGCCCACAAAAAAAAAGTTGAGTGCTGAGGGTGTGACTACACTTTTCCGCTGAATACGAATCTGCTGTCAGAAATAGTGGTAATGAGCTTTATTTTTAAGATATTATTTAAAAACCATGAAAAAATCAAGATTCAACCAAAATTCTTCATAAGCGTACAAAAGTTGAGTGATTTGTAAACTCGCAAACTTAAGAAATAATTATTCCACAATTTTTTTAAACGAATTGGTAATACATTGGAATAATATTTAAAACTTTTTTTCGTAAATCAAACTTATACTTGTATATGCATTAGTTACAAATCCAATATAGTTTACACATAAAATAAATCTTAATAAAAATAAAATTTTTATAAAAAAATTGAACCGACTTCTAAAACTGCGCTAAAAAGTGAAAAATCACTAGAAATTTTTATATAAAATTGAAATTTTTTAAGTCGGCGCCAAACTAATACCTGACAAAATGTGATTCGCATAAACAGATTAAAAACAATTTATTCGTAATTGGTTTCTTACTATAATTTGTATATATTAGTAGTTATTTATTTCATTTACAAATAATTTGGCGCCGAATACAAAAATTTCAATTTCATATAAAAATTTCTAGTCATTTTTCACTTTTTAGCGCAGTTTTAGAAGTCGGTTCAGTTTTTTTATAAAAATTTTATTTTTCGAATTTTAGTTTTGAATTCATCATGATATTCATAAATTATTTGAACTAAGTACTAATCGATATTAGTATACCTCGCAATGACTCCAAGGTGGCAAAAAAGTACCCATTTTATCCCGAATTGTAAATCACTCTAAAATGAACCACTAAAAATTCTTTCATTCTTAGAGTTCTCCAAATACCAATGAAATTGTAAAATAAAATGGTAATATAGGCCCCAAAACCTTCCTATATCGATATTTAAAGAACTGGAGACATAAATTTCTTAGCCCGAATTATTTTATACTGCATATTGAGTTTGTATACACCCCAAGAACCCCGCAATATCAATTTTTGATAAAATCGGAAAATGTAAAATTTTTAGTCCCTCATATTGTATCTTATCAACCTGATAGTTATAAAAAATAAACTTCATATTCATAATACACGACCCCGATAACCCCCGAAAACCCCCGAATACCAAATCTTAAAAAATGCGAATAAGGTAAAATTTACAACCCACCATATTGGATCCGCCATATTGAATTTCAAGAAAATAATTGTATTAATCTGAATCTTATCTGAATCTAAAACCTTTAAAGCCCCCTTGCACCAATTTTAGATCAAATCTAGAAATTTAAAATTTCTAAACGGTCATATTGCATCTGACAGATTTTCTTAAAATAATTTTATATTCGCTATTTACATCCTCAAAACGACTTAGTTCCATTGAATAAAAGCGAAAAATGTAAAATTTTTAATCAGCTATATTGCATTCGCCATATTGAATCCTGAAAAAATAGTATTAAATATATAATTACACCCTCTATATCAGTTTTGGAGAATGTCAAAAAATGTAAAATTTTTAGGACACTATATTGAATCCGCCAAATTGAGTTTTTCAAAAAATATTTTAATTTCGTAATAAACACTAACAAAAATTCCTCAATACTGACTTTAGAGATGTAGAATCTTTAATCCGCCATCTTAGATCCGTCATATTTAATGCATGAGTCTATTGCTCACTGTGTAATGCACAGTTTATTGGCTGCTTTAACTATTAATGTGGTTGTCTCCATTCCATAGGTCATTACTGGGAAAATGCAAGAGTCAAATACTCTACTTCTCAAATTAATGGGAATATCGGGGTATTTAAGAGCGTATCCCAATCTTTCAGTGATTGCTCATGATATTCTAATTCTTATATTTATTTCCGCTTCTTGGTTTTCTTTCTCAAGTCTAATTAAAAACCCAAAAAAAGTATCAGGGAGCGACAAAAAATTTCAAAATGCAGAACAATCCTATTTTACTGACATGGATTGGAAATGGAAAAATTCCATCTGGTATAAAACAATTTATGTGAAATGTTTACGCACTCCTAATATAAAAATTACTCGTTCAACAAACATAATTATTTCCCCAAATTAATACACGTATTGTTATTATATTATTGTCAGTCATAGAAAACATGCCCTCGAACCACGACATTTTCTTTTTCATTTCAACAGCCAAGTTAGCTAGTTTCATTGGTATCGTCCCGTATTTTGACTTTCAGAATATTGTTTTAATAAATGAACAGCTTTACAGGAAGAAAATTACAACTTTCGTTATTTTAACCGCTTTATTATGTTGTGCGACATTGTGGGAGAAAAAGACGAATATACATTTTGTGTTTTTTTCTGTTATATTTGATGGTATAGGCTGTAGTCACGTTATATGCCAATATTTAATAATATTTATTTCTCTCATTAGTTCTTACAAGAAACGAATGACTTGGAATAAACTTTTTTGGGAGTTTTTTTCAGTGGATAAATTTCTCTTCACCAGAAGACCCAAATTTGAACAACACATTTTTAAATATGCTATTTATTACTTTTTTTCAATCACTTCCATTACTTTTATATGGAAGTGTGCTTTTTATGTTATTTTAAATGCACCAACTCAATTCGATAATAAAATAATATTGATATTTTCATTGCGTTTAGTTACATACGTGGTCTTAGGTTTTTATGGCCTTTGGAAGTGTATTATTATCACACTGTTAATGCTGGCCTCGAAATACAGATACCAAAAAGTGAAACATCTTGTTGTTCAGATTAAATTTGAAGATTCTGAAGAAGCTATATTCGAAATTATTAAGAAAGTCGAAATATTAACTCTTCGTCTTCATAAAATCCTAGGATATCTGAAAAATCTTTTTGAAATTGATCTTTTTCTTTTGGTTACTCACGGGTTTTTAAATTGTTTATTGATTTGCCTCTTCGTACAACTGTATGGATATTTACTAAATAGTATACTGTGGATAATTTTTGTGATGGTGAGTAATTATTTAATTAATTTCTTCGAAACAGAATCAGCTAAAATAATTTTTAATTATATACAGGGTGTCCGAGAAAATGTAGCAAATCTCTCGGATATGAAAAAACACATGAAAGGAATACTACAAGTTCATATCAGCTTTTTTCTGAGATATGGGCGCTCAAAGAGCTGCAATGCAATCAAGTTTTTTTACACATAATTATTAAACCACCAGGTATATTTTAATTTTTTTTTATGTGATGTATACCGGATGTATAAAGACTCTTCAAATTACTATCCAAGAAAGTGTTGAGAATTACCGACAGCTGCAGAGACGAACTAGATGTGACACTCATGATCCCATTTTTTTCTGCCCTATATGATAAGAACTTTAGACAAGGTTTATTATGATTTATGGTCTTGCAAAATATTTTAAATACTGTAGACGACACTTCTTCAACGAACACTCGAAAATTATCAACGCAGTTTAATACATTCAAAACAATACTACTTGAAGGTCTTCAAGAACAGCTGTTATATCCATACCATTTGAAAAAAGTGCATGAATCGTTTCTGAAGATTTTCCCCGTAGAATACAGTTTGCAAACTGGCTATTAGCTCAGCAACGAAATAATGTAACTTCATTAGCACTATTCTCTTCACAGATAAAGCAGGATTTGCCCAAAATGGTATCAAAAATTTACACAACCCACATGTATGGGCTGATGAAAATCCTCATGCAACTATTGTTGCGCATCATCAACATCAGTTCCAATCAATTAGTGTATGAGCAGTATTCATTGGCAATTTCTTGATTGCACCATTTCGTATTGCCGACACGACTGAATGTAGAACTTTCTTTGAAGTTGGAAAACGCTTTTCACGATTTAGTAGAGCACTTACCACTTGAAACCCGCCGAAACATGTACTACATGGACGATGGGGCACCATCCAATTTCAGAATTACTGTGTTAAAGCACATGAATAACGTCTATCCAAATCGTTTGATAGGTAGAAGAGGACCTATTGCTTGGCCTCCTCGATCTCCCTATCTAACGCCGTTGGATTTTTACTTTTGGAGACACCTAAAAACATTGGTGTATTCCACTCTGGTCGATAGTAGGGAAGAACTTCTACGAAGAATCACATTTAATTGTGTTCAAATAAGAAACAATGCTATGTCAATGTGGCGGGTACAGCAGTCCTCAATTCGTCATGTCCGCGAGTGTAACGGAGCCTATGTTGAATCCTCTTACGAAGTTTTCAACCCAACAATTAGTTCAACTTTGGTGACAGGGAAATTTCTTCTTCTTCATATTCAACCCGACGGAAGTTAAGAGACTAATAGTGTCAATAAAATGACATTTTTTCGAAAACGGTTAGGATTAGCGACGTAAATGATGAGTATTTAATTTTTAGTCAATTATTAAAGGTATGTAAAAAAACGTTGTCCAGAGTTCTTATCGTACAGAGCATCAAAAAAATGGACTCATAAGTATCAAAGCTAGTCCTGCCCTGCAATTTTGAGTAATTCACAATATTTTCTTGGATAGTAATTTGAAGAGCCATATCTGGTATATATCATATTAAAACAAATTGAAATATACCTGGTGGTTCAATAATTATGTATAAAAACTTGACGCCATTGCAGCTCTTTGGAAGTCATATCTCCGAAGAGGAGGCCTATACGAAAAAATTTATATGAACTTCTGGTATATATATATATATATATATATATATATATATATATATATATATATATATATATATATATATATTGTTCCGGACAGCCGGTTTTCAAACAAACTATACACACTCTATTATTTTAATAACTTTTTATTGTCAACCTTACAAACTCTCAAGCTATACTGACTACGAAAGTCGATATGGGTCCTTTATATACCCTTTTGGTCGATGCCGGAAGATTCCCTAATTCTCTAGAAGGATTTCCATACTACATGGGGTAATCAAAATAAGAAAAAGGAATAATCCGGTGATTTCTAGACCTTCCATCATAGGCGTTCCATGTTAAAAATAAGGAAATCGAATTCTCTAAAAAGTTCCAGACCTTCTTTCATAGTCGTCTCCTGAGGAAATTAACAAAGGTAAAATTACTTAAATAAATTATGAACTCGTAGAAAATACACCTAAAACACTATGAACTACGAACACAAACTGATATTATGAAACATAAAATGCTACAAAGTTCGTTACATTAGAAAATATACCTAAAACCCTACAAACTACGAACACAAACTAATACTATGCAATATAAAACGATACAAAGTTCGTAACATTGCCCCCTTCCAAATCATGATCGTCCCGATCAACAATCTTGATCTCGATAATGGGCCAATCTGTTCAGATACACGAATTTCATCTTCGCATGAGGACTTTTCTCAATTTGGTACGCCAAATCGTTTAGTCGAGTCTCTACGTTGTACGGACCTTCCCATGACTTTTGAAGTTTTGGTGAACGTCTTTTGAATCTTTTCGGATTGTACAACCAAACCCTTTCACCAATCATGAATCCACCAGTATTGGCCTTAAGGTCATAGCGGGTCTTCATTCTGTTGCTTTTTATTTGAAGTCCTCTCCGTACCTTTCGAAGAATGGCTTAGAAGACTTTTTTCCGGAGTCTCTTTCACCGTTGGGGTCTCTCTCAACGTACCTTTTCGAGGATGACCTGTAGAACGTTCCTCTTCCATAACCCCATTCGCGGTCACGGTTCCTCTCGTCACGTTCTCCTCGGTCGTCGCAAGTACTCCTTCTATGTCTTCCATAATGATCTTTTCTTCTATCGCCTCCACCAGCAGTAATTTCTGGGAAATCTCTGCAAAAATGACCGTTGTATCCGCAGTGATAACAACACATGTCATTCAAATGTTACCGGCGACCCTGACCCCTTCGCGGTCTGACATAAATTACTCTAATGCGACAACCGCATACTTCAACTCCATCGCAAGCCTTAACAGCAACTGCAATCTTTGTAAACAGCAAATCCAAAACAGGGAATACTATTACTTAACCAGACTTCCTTAAGTTCACCATAAGGAGCAAAGACTTTCTCCAAGTCGCTTCTTAGAACATCATCACCTATATTAGCAATATGAAGCCGATAGCCATCAGGGCCTCTATCAGAAACAGTATTGCAAGTAGACTGGCTTTATAGATGCCCCTCTCGACCGGAGTTCCAACAACGCATTCTATTTCTGCTATGAAAGCTTGTATTTTTGTTATCTTGTGTTTTCCCTAAATTCAAAAATTCTAGCAATTCCCCCATAAGCCTCATGAAAGTTTTCTCGTTGATCTTGCGATAATCCCGGGAAACATTGACTCTTCCTATGATTCGTTCTTGTTTCCTTGATGTCTGGCTATCTCAAACTGAAGAGCATAAGCAAGAGCCTCAGAAATTTTCTTTAGTCTGGCCATTCTTAGTATCTGACTTGTTACTGGGTCGCGCAAACCTTCAATAAAACTATTCACTGCTAACTCTTGTTTTATTTCTTCTGGATATGTTGGGTAGGTCAAATTTATTAACCTCATTATATCAGCCTTATATTCTTGAAGACTTTCGTTGTATTTTTGTCTTCTTTCTTGGAGTTGGGCTTTATAAACTTCTTGGAGGTGGGCTTCCCCATAGCGCATCTCCAGAAAAGTAACAATGAACTCGTAATCATTCTGTTTTTCTTAAGGAATGTTACGTAGAACCTCCATAGCTTCACCTCGTAGTGCTAGAACAAGAGCACGTGCCTTGTCAAGTGAACTCTAATTATTGCCGGTGGCGGCGGCCTCGAATTGACGGACACAGGTAAGCCAAGGTACCTTGCCGTCGAAGGTAGGTGGCTTCATCACATTTGTTGCAGGAACACCATCTACCTTTATTATACCTGTACTGGCTACCTTCTCTATTTACAAATGTAACTGTTGCACATGTTTCTGGATTCCTGTCACTTCATTTTGTATTCTCAAATTTTGCTCATCTTCTGTTGCATTTCTTGTTCTATGAGCGTCATGTCTTCTTTCATATCTTCTTGACTTGTTTTAAGTTCCTGTTTTCAGTGTTTCGTATCCGTGTCTTATAAAAATATTTCACGGTTGAAAAATAATAAATAAGCCGATCGTTTCCCATCCTAATTGAGTCATCCTAGAAAAAATACGGATTATTGTCTTATTCATAGATGTTGTCCATTTCATGCGCTATCTTGGAAGCCCCGCCTGTGTGAGCGCTGGCTGAGATTTCTGCGCAGCACCTTCAGAGGGTGGAGCTCCCGCTATTGTTTGGCTTTCATGTTGTTGTTGGGCTGTAGCTTCCTATGCGTGGGGGTCCGCCTCCTCTACACCCTACCACTTAAAAGTTGCGATTTCGAAATCTTGCCGCCCCCCAGAATCCGCTTCTGCTTCTGAACCATTGGACCTACCTACCTTGGATAATTTATGTTTATCAGTCGACATATTCATTGTTAAAAATCTGAAATTTTTCCCCATTTAATCGCCTGCTACGATGGGTTGAGGGAAACCCTGAATCTATTCGTTGCCGGAATGCTGAAAGAAAGTGATTCCTAAGGGATTATGTAGGAATTGTGGGTAGGTGGGTCAGGGCAGAGCGATGTTTAAAAGGTAAAGAATACATTAAAGTATAAATTCGGTGTTGCCTAAATTACTATTATTTTCAATATGTAAACAATATATAACAATATTTAACAATAAAAATAAATTTTAAAATTCCCTTTTTGTTGATATTAATTGCAAACTTCACATTTATAGTAATTTCTAACAATTAGAAACACTGAAAAGAGTTACGACAAGTAATAAAACTGAAAGCAAAAATAGTGTAAACATGTTTATGTCTGTCAAGCATCAAAAAACCCTCTCCCCACCCATCATAAGCAACCTTCAAACAAATGTATTTTTGTTAAATCTACGGGTATGATCCAAATTATTAACAAATGATATTAATAGCCAGATTCACTAAGAAGATTTTAAATTTAAATCCGATTTAGTTGCCATAAAATTTAAATCTTATATTAGGCCAGTTTTCTTTTGTTTATGATATTGTCATAATTTATATTACATATGTTAATAAATAAACGCTTATATCTGGATATTAAGTATAAGAACCTTATCCCGAAAATAAAATAAATTCTTCATTTTCCGGTACAATAGTAAAACAAAATGATTTTTTTTCTTGTATTTTTAGAATTTCAAACGTGTTTGACTTATTGTTACTCTTGTTAATTGAAGCTCTTTAATGTCAATTTAGGGCGGTTTTAATTTTACACGATGCTTGTGACACAGAGATTTTAAAGTTAATTTTAAGATTAATAATTATTGTTACTTTTTGTAATATAATTTGATCTTAATTGACTTTTATTAATGGTAAATTAATGTACTGAAAATGGTTGCATTTATTATTTAATAGATAGAATACCTAATAGACGATTTTAATCGACCGGTGTTAGAAATAATATGTTTATTTGTTGATTGAACCCCGTATAATAATAATATTTGATTTTGAGCTCCTGAGTAGATAAATATTTTCTTAAAACTAAAGAACAAGTGACTTCCAACTGTCTCGTACAACTAATGACTAATATTGGTCATTAAGTAAATTTACATTTTTATTTTTACTATGTTTATATATTTCTAAAAATTCAAGAATATTTAACTTTTAGCTCTTTGTTGAATAATGTAATATGTCAGTGTCGCTTAAATTAGGAAAACTGTGGTTGTGTTCTAAGCAATGGTTAGCAAAGATCGAGTCTGTTTTTTGTAGTCTATATGATCGGTGGTGTTCTGAAAAGCGAGTTTTAAAGCTTCTACCACTTTCCAATATACAAACTATCACACTCTGAACATTTTAACTTATAAACTCCTGATTTATCAAATTTATTAATTTTATCTTTAGCATTGTACAGGGTGAGTCAACGATTGGATGAAGTAGGTTTATGCCTTTTCGGTGAAATTAACAAAGAAACTATATATATTGTTTGATACAGTTTATTTTTACGCAGATTTTAAAAATATTTAGGACTCTACAGGGGGAGCCAAAAAACTAGGACAGCATAAAGTTGTATTTTTTTTAAATAGAACACCCTATATACGAATCGTATTTTCGATTTAGCTTATAATTTTAAATCTTTTTTATTAAGAGTTTACTATAACAAAACTTTATAGTTTCTGAGATAATTAAGTTTAAAGAAAAAAAGTCACTTTTTCAAGCATGAATTCAATCCTAAATAACGTTTTCAATTTTGTGACAAATATATTCAAGTTTGGAATTTAGCAAGGCCAAGGACAAGTTAACATAATTTTCACCTAATATTTGCAATAAAAGCTACAGGGTGTTGAACACATCGGCTCAAATTTGAACAAGTTTAAATGAATAAATATCTTTTTTTTTAACTGGTACACCCTGTATATTTTCATGTTATTTAATAGAGTAATAAAAACCCTAAATGTTTTGTTCAATATATCCTATACCTATTTATAATAGTTTTTGAGATATTTCAGTTTTTCTTATTTTCCATACTGTTTTACAGAAATAGTATTCATTATCATAGTAGCAATGTAAAATAATAAAAAGAAACTACAGAAACAAACAGAATGTGGTTAAATATGATGAAATATATTATTCGTTATATTACAACGGCAATAGTTTAATTAAACATAATGTGAAAAAATTAACACAACAATAACGACAAGGCAAATACATATTTACTTTTATACTAAATTGAAACAAAAAAATTACCTATTAAATACTGAGATTAATTATTTCTTTTTAATAAGTGTTCGAATAAACGACCCTCTTGTGCAATGCACAAATTTAGTCTTTTTTGCAGATTTTCTCGGACCCTGGACAAAATTAGTGGCGTTATTGTTCTACAGGTATCCCTAATCCTGTTTCGTATATCTTCCACTGTTGTTGGTGGATTAACATACACCTTATTTTTAATATAACCCCATAGGAAGAAATCTAATGGGGTGATGTCGCAAGACCTTGGTGGCCACTCAATTAAACCCCCACGTCCAATCCATTTTTGCGGATATCGTTGGTCCAAAAACGCACGAACTTCACGATGGTAATGCGGAGGCGCACCATCGTGCTGGAACCACATACTGTCGAGCTCATCCCTATCGAGACCTTGAAGCAGTTGGGGTAGTTCTTCTTGTAGAAAGTTCAGGTAACTATGGCCATTTAGTGGTTCATTAAAAAAGTGGGGTCCAATAATTCGATTATGATGAATACCACACCAAATATTTAATGACCAGTGGTTTTGATGTTGCACCTCTCTAATCCAAAATGTGTTTTCTGGGGCATAATAATGCATGTTGCGTCTATTTACGGCACCGTTACTTCTAAAAGTAGTTTCATCACTAAACATTACCTTGCATAATAAATTTGGATTTAATTGAATCTCCGCATTTATTGTACGACAAAAGTTTACACGACTTTCAAAATCCTGTCCATGCAATTCTTGGTGTAATTCCATGTGATATGGATGATACCTATATTTCTTGGTAGTACGATTAGCGGTGGATTGTGATGTTTCACATAATGCTGCTAACTGACGGCTACCAATATAAGGATTTTCCTGAACATTTAACAATACTTGTAGTTCTTTTTCTTCATTAGTTACTGGTTTGTTGACCACTTTACGTTTTGGATAATCAACAGTACCAGAAGAATCAAATCTTTGCATTAAGTTTTGAAAAGTATGGGTATTAGGCTGGCGTCGATCAGGATACTTCATTTTGTAAATTCTTTGAGCAAGAAGGCAATTTTTTTGAGCCTCTCCTATTGTATAAATCATATCTATTAACTCATTCTTTGGAAAATTCATTTTACAATATAAGATGAATGCAAAAAAAAAACCAAACTACACTACATTAAAACCAAAAGAAGCGATTGCAGTTATAAATTTGACACACAGAAAAATGTTCGTTTACATTGTTTTTGTCATGGCTACTATGATAATGAAGACTATTTCTGTAAAAAAGTATGGAAAATAAGAAAAACTGCAATATCTCAAAAACTATTATAAATAGGTATAGGATATATCGAACAAAACTTTTAGGGTTTTTATTACTCTATTAAATAACATGAAAATATACAGGGTGTACCATTTAAAAAAAAAGATATTTATTCATTTAAACTTGTTCAAATTTAAGTCGATGTGTCCAACACCCTGTAGCTTTTATTGCAAATATTAGGTAAAAATTATGTTAACTTGTCCTTGGCCTTGCTAAATTCCAAATTTGAATATATTTGTCACAAAATTGAACACGTTATTTAGGATTGAACTGATGCTTGAAAATGTGACTTTTTTTCTTTAAACTTGATTATCTCAGAAACTATAAAGTTTTGTTATAGTAAACCCTTAATAAAAAAGATTTAAAATTATAAGCTAAATCGAAAATACGATTCGTATATAGGGTGTTCTATTTAAAAAAATACAACTTTATGCTGTCCTAGTTTTTTGGCTCACCCTGTAGAGTCCTAAATATTTTTAAAATCTGCATAAAAATAAACTGTATCAAACAATAAATATAGTTTCTTTGTAAATTTCACCGAAAAGGCACAAACTTACTTCATCGAATCGTAGACTCACCCTGTACAGGATAATGGACAGATTGTGTTGAGACTTAAAGGCTACTTTTATGTTATATTTTTAAAGAGTATTAGCTATGTTTTCTGATAGGGTACCACAGTATGACAAAGATATATAAAATGAACTATCGTTATCATTTTTTTATTTTGGGATATATTGAACTAAAGGCTAGTTGTTTTTGTTTTTTAGTTATTAATTTCTTTATGGTTTGGTGGGAGAAATTATTTGATATTGCAATCCTTTCAATGATATTTAGTTCCTCTTGAAGTCTTCTTCAGAGAGAGGAAAAGAGAATTCTCTATGTATCATTGAATTGTATGCAGCCATTTTGTGTTGTAAGGGGTGAAAAGAGTTAGATATAGTATTACCTGTAAACGTTGGTTTTCTAAAAATTTTAAAATTGCACTGATTATTGAGATGAGATATGGTGAGATCTAGAAAATTTATTTTATGGTTATTTTCAGTGTCCACAGTAAATTGAATTTTTGAATGGCAATTATTAGTGCATTGTAAGAATTTTTGAAGCCTTTAAAACATGCTAGAACATCATCCACATATTTGTGCCAAAATTGAACATGGTTTTTGCTTAAAGGGGAATTAAAAATTTTGTTTTCTATGTTCGCAAATAAAATTTATTATTAAACTGGAAATAGGTTTGTGATAGGCAAAGTTCAAAACAGGACGAGATTGTAGTAGTACCTATTGGATTTATATTTTATTTCTGTAACATTTCTTGGATAAGTATAAAACATTCATCTGTTGGAATATTAGAAAACATGCTTTTTATATCAAAAGAAACTAGTATGGAGTTATCTGGGGTCTTTATGTTTTTTAGTTCTTGGACGAGATCTACTGAATTATTTAAACTGTGACTTGGTTTAGAGTTGGCTATTTGTTTGAAGAATGAATTTAGTTTCATACTTAGTTCTCTCGTGGGACTGTTTATGTATGAAACGACTGGGCGAATGGAATTTCCTGGTTTGTAATTTTTTATAAGGCCATAGAGTTTTGGAGCTTGTGGGTTCATATTAATTATTCTTTTTTTATCGAATTCTGAAAAAATTGCTGTTATGTTTGACAGGGTTGGCTTCAATTTTGTATGAAAACTTTTGTAGGATCGCTTTTAATTTCTGCATCGACAATGGAGGAAGGGTACCAGGAAAAGTGGAAAGCCTCCATGCTTGCTGACTACTATTGGACTCTTGTTACCCATGCTCCAAAAACAATTTACAAAAGAAAAGCAAAAAAAAAACAGGGTATTTAATATCTCTACAAATGTAAAAGTATGTATTTTTATTATTTTGTGAAAGATAAATAAGAAAATATTGTTCTTGAAAATTGCAACTAAATTGTCATTGTCATTTTTGTGTTCAATGCCCCAAAATTAACAAAAAAATGCGCTTTTCATACAAGATACAACAAATGAACTAAAAGTTGTTGGGTAGTGTTATCAGCAATCTTATACCGAATATATTTAAGCTCAGGATTTTTTGCTTTTCTTGGGGCAAACAAAATTATTTTTCTGGAAAGTGTATTCTAAGATAATTCTCTAAATTATTAAAAAAGTTGAATGTTGGCTCTAAAAACCTACACCTGTCAAAAATTTGGGAGCACAAATTTATTGGCGAGTCCATGTCTGACTTTCTTAACATGGTCAAAGTTTGTTTATGGTCTAATTCGTGAATCTTTATCGATTATACACAAGTTAACTCAGAAGCTAAAGCTCAAAAGGTAATTCACTATTTGCTTCTTTAAGGCCCCATATCTTCGTTGTGTGGCAATTTGAAAAATAATTATAAGCAACACTCGGGCTATTTTACATTACACACCCTCTATAGTTTCAGATGTTACCTACTATTTCGTATAAAACGGATTGATAAATTGCTTTCAATTAACATAGTTAATTTTTGTCGACAACTGTTCCCGATAGTAATAAGTAATTACATTAGGTAGTTGCCAGTTACTACAAAAATGTCTTCAAACAACGACGATTTCCTTTATATTTCATTAGCAAGAATGGCTAGTTTTGTTGGTATTGTCCCCTATTTTGATTTCCATAACAATATTTTAATAAATGAAGAAAGCTACAAGAAGAAAATTATAGTATTAGCTACTTTAACAGTGCTTTTAGAAACCACTCCATTGTGGGGGAGAACAAAACATGATGATTTTGCATTGGCGCTGATCCTTTACGGTCGCTTGGCTTGTTTTCGATGGCATGTCAGTATTCAATTAAGTTGATGTCTCTTATTAACTCTTACAAAAATCGTTTAATATGGAACAAACTGTTTTATGAACTTTCCCTCGTTAATAAAGTTATCTTCACTAATAGATCTAAATTTGAAGAGCACTTCTTAAAATACGCTATTTCTTACTTAGCATCGTCTACTTCTATTATTATTGTATGGATATATACTTTCTATATTAATAATATCATGATGCCTGGAAATGATATTGTAAACATATTGGCATTGCTATGGTTTCCAGCTATGAATGTAATCCTAAAGTCTTATAATTTATGGCAATGTATTATTATAATAGTGTTGTTGCTAACCATAAAAAGCAGGTACAAAGGTCTAAGAAGTCTAGTTGTTCGAATTAAATTAGCAGAGTGTGGAGAGGCTATATTAATGATTATCAAGAAAGTTGACATATTAGCTCTACGCCTTCACAAAATTACAGCACATTTGAAATATCTTTTTGAACTAGAGCTTCTTGTGATAATTACCAATGCATTTCTAAACTGCTTATTTTATTGCTTTCATCTACAAATTCATGGAAATTTGCTGCACAATATCTTAGAGTTAATTTTTCTTATGGTAAGTTATTAGATGATATATTATTTGAATCAGCTTTAGCACATGGTTACGACGACGAACCTGTTAATTTATTATCCAAACTTAACTAATTTATAAAAATACCTATTTTTTTTAAAGTATTTCATATCAATAATATTTGTAAATATAAATTTTGATTTTAAATAGTAATATTCGTAAAATAATGAGATAATTTACTGCCTTGGTTCACAGCGGAAGTGGTAACTTTCTCCAGTGGGAGCAGGAGCTTCTCTAGGGGCAGTAGAGGACCACTGGAGGACTGTGACGGTCAAGGTGACCGGCGGAGTATTGAAAAAATTAAAAAAATATAATTCGTTTTATTAGTGAGAAGTATTTGCAAGTTTTTACGTAATGACAACTTTTAAGCAATTTATGCAGTCTAGAAAGCTAGCACGTTAAGACAAGAATATGAAAGTTTGTAATGTCTTGTTTACACAGCGAGTGTGCCGGCATCGCAAACAAACGAAGGCAAGGTCGATTCAAATCGACAAAAAATAGGTATCTAGAAATTAATCTCATTACTTATGATGTACCTTGTCATACATACATACAGTTGTTTCAGCGAAATAATACCCATTAAGTAGTAAATACAACGTTTATATTCATAAAGACGTACCTATATAGTATATTTTTGTTTCGATCGAGATAAAAATTAACCAAAAAATAATAGTCACGTAATTAGCATTATCTGTCAAATTTTAACTTTTTTCCAAAAAAAATTTAAAAAGTTGAGTTATATCTCAAAATATCAAAAAAAGTTATTAAAAAAAGTTTTTCTAAATGCATTAGCTTTTATGCAAAATTTCAGCTGTATAAGATAATTTTTTAGATTTTTTGTAAAATGCAACACTGTTTCAAAATAAGACTCAACGGTACCTACAAAATATTCGGTAGTTTGGACCATGCTTCATCCCAGACATATTTTGTTTAAAGTAGCGCCATATTTTATGTGTGTTTTTCTACAAAATCCAAACAGGGCCATTAAAATTTGGTCACACGTGATGCAAAGTTTATTTATTTTGACCTTGTATAAAGTAACTTCATAAAATAACTATTTTTGTAAACGTAGTTTGTGTCTAAAAGTAATACACATTAATCTTAAGAAAATTATTTAATTGACAAACTCAAATTTCCCAATAAAAAAAATCATAATATAAAAATTAAACGCATTTAAGATTCCACCTTTCTAATTGATAACAAACTTTTTTTGGTATTTGAATAATAAATTACAAACTTAACAATTTAAAAACTTAAAATGACATTTCTGTGGGCCTTCCATTGCATTCAATACAAACAATTGTTCTTCTTGACACATCTTTAATGGAGTTTCTGATAATGCCACTCTTACAAATAAAGTAAATTATTTAAAAAATACGAATTCTGTCCTTGTTTTTCAAAATAAAATAAACACATTATATATTTTTGAAAAACCTAAATTATACCTAATCAATATCTAAAATAATATACAGGGTGTCCTATGTAAAACATCATAAGTTTGGTTAATATCTCAGAAATTAAACTGCGCCACTACGTTAAAAAACTCTATAAAAATCAGTTCTTTCCTTTTTGATAAATAACGAAGATTTTCGAAGAGAGCCATGACAAATTTGAATTTGGAATTCTTCGTTTTATTTAAAAGTAGGACACTAAATGGAAAACCGCAACACTATATCTTTGATCATAACTTCAATATCCCCGAGAAATGTCGAAAATGGTACACGCCCCGTACATCGTGTTCTTATTTATAATTCCCTCTTAGACTGTTATTAAGGAGATGAAAAATAGTTGTACAGGTAACTTATAGTTTAAAATCCTATGAAGGATATTATTTTTAAATTTGCATCCCCCACAAATTATTGATTGTATAGCTCAGGAGAGTTCCGATCTAAATTTGGAAAATGTAGCTTTAGGAAAAAGTAGTATGTGTATGCAAAATAAAAGTCAGAATTAACAATAAGTATGGAAAATGATATACACAAAAAAAAATAAAATGACATACCAAATGATTAGTATCCTTACTGGAAAAATGTGACACAGTTACGTGTTGTCAAAATTAAAAGTTGAAATTTCTTAATAAGTATAAAAAACAAAGAATTTTTTTGTTGTATCAGAAAGGTAAATAAGTTGACCTTCTGTAATCTTCTTAAAATTAATTAGACCACAAGACATTAAAGTTTACTATAGTAATAAAAAGAGAAGAAAGTTACAATAACAATACAGCAAGAAAAAAAAGTTTGGTATAATATTAGCCAAAAATCATGACCAATAGTGCGTTTATAATGAACACCTGTTAATAAAAGATGTAATAGGATAAGTATTGTTTGTCGCCTCAGTTGCCTAGGGCATCTTGGATTGGAACTGGCAGCTGCTCAGGTTTCTGGGAAAGCGCCATACCAACAGATTACATGGCGCCGCTTTTAGAACCCAACCTCTCTTTGGAGATATTTCTGGTAAGTAGAGAGGATTGGAGGGAAAGCAAAATCTTCAGAGACATGGATTCTGGTGGTATACTGATGGATCTCGACAAGATGAAAGAGCTGGAGTCGGAGTGTTCGCAGTATAAGAGTCAGAGAGTACAAACCTCTCGGACAATGTGTATAGATCTTCAGAGCGGAAATTTATGTTATTTTGCAGTATGCCCATCTCTGTGAGTGGGATATAGATAGGAATAGGGTAATAAATATATGCTCATACACTAAGACTGCGATGTTGACACTGAAGTCCAGTATCGTTAAATCACGACTGATGTATGAGTGTAAGGACTTACTGAATGATATGAGAATGAACGGTTACACAATCGTATTCGTGTGGGTCCTGGGCTACTCGGGCATACGCGGGAATGAGCAAGCAAACCGTTTGGCAAAGTTGGGTTTGGCAACTAAATTATAGGATCCTAACCAATTCTACCGGTCCCAGTTACTATTGGCAAAAGGGAAGTAAAATCGTTGCTGAACAGCAACTTTATTGAATCGTGGAGGGGAGCTTCTGGAATGAGGTGAGCTAAGGAACATATAACTGGACCTAGCGCACGGTGGACTATGGAGTTTCTCTCCTTAAGATGGAAAAAAGCTGCGAATTGTGAAGGGATTGTTGACAGGATATTGTGACCTGAGGAGCTATCTTCATAAGATCGGTGTCGAAGACGACCCGACGTGCAGGTGGTGTTTGGAGGAGGATTAAACTGTTGACCATGTTCTCAGA